>VBSM01002937.1:27232344-27275572 GCA_008086735.1 Cheirogaleus medius
TCAGCCTCCCAGAGAGCTAGGATTACAGGCGTGAGCCACCGCGCCCGGCCACAACTAAGGCATTCTTAACTTATGGATAACAAGTACTATTAAATTTTTCAAATATCACTGATAAGGTTGTCACCAAAAGGTATGTTTCACTGTGTGAATATTGTTAGGGCATCAACCTAATATTGTATTCACACTAAATTTTCAGTGAAACCCACTAGTTTGAAAGTTAACATGTTTGCTTTCCACATACTTGCGGACTCTTTCTTGTGTTGGTTGTTCAATTTATGAGTTTACTGTGTTAATATGTTTCTGGAACTTGGTTTTGCTACAGATTAAAAGAAAGAAATATCTGGTATGTTTGTTAGTTGAAGACAGAGGAGTCAAAAGTGAATACAGACATATAAATGATACATTTTAAACATAAGTTGTTTGTGATAAACATGTTTATGATTTCCAGACTTTATTCTTACACAGTATAAATTAGTGTAAATTTTACTGCATTATTTAAATTATGACCCCAAACCTTCAAACATGTTCACTAAAATTATGATTTCAAATTAATTAAGATAATGTATGTGAAAGAATTCAGTGTCTGACCCATAAAATTGCTCAATAATTTCTGCAGAAATTGAATATTAAGCTTATGATTTTTAAGCCAAGAAGGACATCAAATAAATTATTAAGTAATTTTTATTCAGTACTAAGTATTTATGCCTGTATTTATTTATTTATCCTGAAAGAGTACACAAGGTCTCTAGATCAGAGATCAGATGATCTATTACTCATAGAGTATCATAGTGCCAGTTTCCTGAGTCCCAGTGCCTAGGGGGTGATGTGATAAAAGCCTGATGTTATCCTGCATGTGCGTGAAGTCTCACCACAGAAAAGGAACACCCAAAATTATAAGATTCTGAGCTTATTTCAAGAAACTGTTACATCTGCTCCTTCTTCCATCTAGAGAGAAAGAGACCTTAGCTCTGAAATGCAAACAAATCCTCTGGAGAAAAGATGGGAAGGTCTCCAGGTTTTTATTACGCTTTTAGTTGGTAAGGTTAAAATAGATTATGCTATCTCTCTGGAGGAACTCACTACATCTATCTTCCAGGGAACATTTCTTCTTTACACATCTGACCATTTATTTTGCTGAATAAGCCCTAACTGTGCAGAAATATGAAAATATTCATAAAGTTTGTCTCTTCCCAAAAAATATATTATAAATTATTAGAAATGCTTAATTATATTTATGCCGCAGGGTCTTTGGGGCATTATTGAGTAATTCATAATAAGATCAAGCATTTTATGATCTAGAAAGAATAGTAGAATTACTTAATTTAGCCCCATTGTTCATTTGGGAAACTGATGTCCAGAGATGTATTAGAATAGCCTAAGTTAAATATTTATAAGGCAAATCCACATAGGTAAAATAAGTAATAATAATAAATAATAAATAAATATAATATTCTGCTTATTTATAATTACCAATACCAAAAATATGTATTGAATTGACACTTAAAATTTATTTTAATTTAGATTATCTTATTCAAGAAAGTCTACTAAGCCAAAGCTTAATAACTAATATACATTCAGGGAAATTCACTGTAATTGTTGTTTAAATGTGCTAGTATACAAAATAAGCATATTAATGTTATTATATTTAAAGAAAACCACTGTAAAGGGAATTTCCATGACATTCTTGATTCAGATAGCCTGTCTAAAATTAACATTTTGCACCAATGTAAATCAACTGAAGTACAAATATAACACAGGTTTCTTTGTCTTTAAGACTACAGAAAATTTCCATCAAATGCATTTTGTTAGACTTAAGAATTTATAAAATTCTTTATATAGAATTTATGTAGCATTATATAGAGTAACATTTTAAATTTGTATCTTTTAGTATTTTATTTGAATATTGTTTTCTCATAGTTTCAGACTATCTATAAAATATATTTTTCAACTATAATAAAATGATATGTAAGGTACACTTAATAACCTTAGAAATCCAGAAATTTCTTCTGAATCCTCATAAATGGTCAACTAATATACCATATAATGTTAGTATTAAAGGAGAATTACCATTTTATGAATAGTAATATTTATTATATGACATAAAAATATTTTATTGATCAGAATATCATTCTAAATACCTGATAAAAACAGATAATAAAGGTAAAAGAGAAATAACTTATGCAAAACATTTCAGTCTTTAAGCTTATTAGGGTTTTAAAATTTTAATTATAGAGAGAATCTCCTGAAAAAAGTGATATTTTATTTAATTTGCCTTAGAATTTCATCAACTTTATTTTTGTCATTTCAATATTCTTCTTTCATTTTCTCTATATTTTATTCTGGTAATGTGCTTTGGTACTTATTTTTTGCAGTGACAGTGGGCATTTTAATCCCAATTAGTCTGGTTTTATCTGCTATTTTCTATAGGACATAATAATGTATGCTCCTGTGATATATTCTCCAAGTGTATCTTTTATCTCTTATACCTGTGGGGACTTTGTGGGAGGCAGTTTAATTCTGTCTTTCCCACAAAATCACAGAACTTCCATCCTTTAGGTGAAATATCAAGGAAATCATTAAGAGGATGAAGACAAAGAGTTTATGCATACTAGAGTCAGCGTAAATAGTCATCAAGAACTTAAATGAAAAACCCTCCAGTACTCGGGATGTTAGAAAGTATTTAACAGTAAAACCCTGTTAATAATGTAGAAAGTTCTTTAGTATAGCAGGGTAGTCTCTTTTAGTCACTCAACTGAAAATTGTTCTCATTTAGCCAAAAGCAAACTGGTCTACAAAACTTGTTCCTACAATCAGTGTAGTACTTCAAGGAGTAGGAGAGGGGGTAGAGGAAAAGCATGCAAGTCCTCAAAGAGGTAAAGCAGGTATTTTATAGGTCATGGCTTGGAGAAGAGTGATACTGTTTAAAATTTCAGCATTTATGTGAATTAGTGCAGTGGTAGTAGACACAATAACTATTAGCGATAGAGAGCTTTTAGAAATTCTATAGACAAGATCACTTTCTCCATTTCTTACAGTTCTGATTCAGTGGGCACAATGGCAGGCATAGTTATTGCTCCTAAAGTAAGCAATTTCCACATAGCCACTCATTTATTAATTACAGCACCAATACAGTAGATATTATTTTAATTATTTTATCCATTTTAAAGATCAGAGTACTGGTGTCCAGGTGAGGTGGCTCACTACCTTAATATCAGTACTTTGGGAGGCCAAAGTGGAAGAAATGCTTGAGGCCAGGAGTTTAAGACCAGCCTGGGCAACATAGCAATATCCCATCTCTACCCCCCAAAAATGAGACAACTGAAATGTAAGTATCTTTTCCTGGGTCACATAATGAGAAGTAGAAAAAAGGTTATCTACAATTGGTGGTATGATAGGGTCAATATTCAGAGTGCCTTCACACTGAAAAACAAGTGGATTCTGGAAAAAATATATTTTAAAGTATTAATACACTTTTTTTACATCATAGTAACATTTTATATCACAATGTAATAAGACATAATTAATTTAAAATAATGAAAAATAATCACTTAAAAATCCAGCAAGTACCATCTTCACCTCTGACAATCTAACAAACAAATAGGCACAGAACAGACAGAGGAGAGACTAGAGCCAGTAGTAGTGTTAAATAAGGAAACACTAAAGTGGTGTTGCCTTGAAGGAAAAGATCAATATCAAAGATTTTTAGAATTTTTTAAAAGTATACTTTCAATAATACAGTACTTATAAGAGAGCTCATAAACCATAGAAATAAAGAATATTTTTAAAGTGTGAAATAAAGCATGATATAATTCATCAGGAAAAATTTATATGCCTAATAAAGTAGCTTCCAAATTTATAAAGCAGAGATTGATTGCACTAATGAGTAAAATGTGTACGCTATCAGGATAACAAAAGATTTCAATGTAATTTCTCAATCATTGATGGATAATTTGGAAAAATATTGACAGACATATACAGTTTCCTGATTAAAAAAGTGGAGAATCCATATACTTAGGTGCATTGAGATTGTACAAAGGCAAAATATTTCTTTTCAAATATTGGACACTTGTTATCACAAATAAAATATTCTTAGGCCACTTTGCAATGACAATAATGGAGTTCCAAATAACTTTTGTATCAACAAAGAAATTATTGTGGAAATTGAAAGGATGCTCCACATCATGTGTCATCAGGGAAATGCAAACTAATACAATAATGATATATCAATGCACACCTGTTAGAATGGCCAAACTCTGGAAGACTGACAACACCAAAGGCTGGTGAGGATGGGAAACGACATGAACTTCCAATCGTTGCTGGTATGGGAAGGGAAAATGGTACAGTCACTTTGGAAGACAGTCTGGAAGTTTCCTATAAAACTAAACATAATCTTTCCATATGATCCACAATCATCCTCCTTGGTATTTACCCAAAGGAGTTGAAAACTTTTGTCCACACTAAAACCTATACATGGATATTTATAGTAGCTTTATTCATAATTGCCAAAACTTGAAAACAACCAAGATGTCCTTTAGTAGATGAATGGATAAATAAACTGGTATATCCAGAAAATGGAATGATATTCAGCACTAAAAGAAAACAAGCTATCAAGTCATGAAAAGACATGGAAGAACTTTAAATGTTTATTACTAAGTGTAAGAAACCAGTCTGAAAAGGCTATGTATGGTATGATTACAACTATATGACATTCTGAAAAGGCACAAATATAGAGACAGTGAAAAGATCAGCAGTTTCTAGTGGTTGGAGTCAGGAGAGAGATAAATATGCAGAACAAAGAGGATTTAAGACAGTGAAACTATTCTGTTGAGTGATGTAATGTAGGATACATGTTATTCTACATTTATCCAAATCTATAGAATGCACACCAAGAAGGAACTCTCAAATAAACTATGGGTTATGGACGATTAGGATGTATCAGTGTAAGTTCATCAGTTGTAACAAAAGTAGCACTTCAGTGGGGAATGTCAATAATGGGGGAAACTTTGCATGTCTTGGAGTGAAGAGTATATGGGGGAAAATCTCTATACTTTCCTCTTAATTTTGCTGTTTGCCTAAAATTGTTCTCCAAAAATATCTTTAAAAAAAACCACAAAAATATTTATTCTTACTGTTTACAATGTACTAAATTTTCTATTCTTTTCTAGTATATTCTGTTCTATTCTATTTTAAAATGTTAGCCATGACCCACTGAACTGATACTAAAACATACTAATTCATGTGTTGTATCCTTGATTTGCAACTTTTTGTAGTCTCCATAGCAAGTGTTCTATTCTACAACCTTCACTCCTGCCTCTTCAGCTCACTCCCTTTATATCTATCACCCCAGCAATTCTTTGTTCAACCTCCCCCATAACATATCATGGATTTTTCCACCTATTCACAATTCCCACCCTTATATTTTCATATCTCTCCATGCCCACATTTGATCCCATGGTCTATCTCTATACCCATACTTGTCTTGTCTGTCTCTCTCTTCTTCATATATATGTGAAAGGAGCCCAATCTTGCTAGACAAAACTGTTCAGCTCTTCTGTGCCTGCATCCATGCGGATGTATTTGCTAGGGCAAAAATATACAGGTCTTATTGAATGCATATTCAATTCAAAATCACTAACTTTAAGCATTGCTTTGTCAGCACATTATCAAATGATGAACTTTCTTAATTACTCAAGAAAATAGAAAAGTTCAGAAGAGTACAATCCAAATCACCAGCAAATCTACACACTTACTTTTATATACACCTATGGACTCTGTGCTATGTCCAAATGTGACATACAAATAGCACATTTGTTATCTGACAAGCCAAACCTGATACTTGTGCACTAGAGTCCGTCTTCTCTCACTCAATCAATTATAGGCTTTAGCAGTTTTCCCTTTCCCCATCAAAGAAGAGTGAATGGAATTATTAGACACACAATGAATATTTTTGAATAAATGAATGTAATTTTTATTGGCAATATTCTACAGTTAATAAAATGGACACAAAAAGTATTAACATTTATTGCTGAGTTTTCAATATCTGTGTATATTGAGTTTTTTTCCTGTCAAAATACATTGCTCAAGTATGTATAATTTGGCTCAAAAATTATGTATCCTAATTTTAGCAAGGATAAATTGATGCAGCGGAATGTCCCCTTTATTTGAACATTTTTCCCCTGGAGCTGTCTCTTCAGTTCATTTTCATAATATCATAGCAAGTAATCAATGTGTTGTCTCCATGTTAATGGACATAAAACGTGTTCCACCTCCAGAATGCATGCGTAAGGTTTTATGATTTGAAATTTACTGAGGAAATTACAGTAAAATTATTGATGTTCCCAGCAGTTTGGGTCTAAGCCTATAATTAATAGCCTGTTTCCTGTCATTTCAATGGAGAAAATCAAATTCTAAGCTAATTAGGTAGGGCTAAGCCATAAATTACTGGTCGACTTAATAGCAAATCTGGTTTTAAAACAAAAGATATTCAGAAGTTTAGTAAAGAAAACACATTCACAATACTAGAGTTGACATTTAGAGATGTTTCTCTTAAAAAGATGAAATACATTGCTTACTTTCTGATACAAATATTAGGTACTAGAAACCATATTTTATCTTCAGTCAAAAGAGCCATTAACTGCTAGCCAATGCATTTCCTAAATAACCACAACTAGTATCTTGATGACTTTTATTTCACTACAGAATATTATGTAGTTTCATTGGCACTGTGTTTCCTAGTTGAGAAAATCTAGGGTTTAGTCAAATACACTATGTCTGTTTTGCATAGTATGATCACAAATGATAAGTTTCTTAATGGTACCAATTTCACTGCTATTATTTAATTTGTTTTTTTGTTTTTATATTTCCACCTAAACTTAATAATAGACCATTTAAAATAATAAAAACATTTCATAATTAAATTACATCATTCCAATTTTTAAACATACTTGATTCTCATTTTGTTTTTGATTGTCCTGAATTTTAGATTTCCTTGAAATCATTTCAAGTTTGGCAGACAAAACATGTATGCAAGGTTTGTACGTTTTTCTCTCTCTCTTAAGAGATTATTGGCCTCAATAATATTTGTTTTAAATAGCCTTGAAACATTGCTTTGCTTGCTTGTTAGTGTTTGCTCTATATTAATAGTCTGGTTTCCCAAATTAGCTTGTGAGATTAAATAAAAAAGAAAAAAAGAAAGAAATTCCAGTAATGGAAGTACCTGCATTGGATCTACTGAGTGTCCCTGTGAGTGGTTAAATACACACACATGTAAACATACAAACAAACACGCACATACTGCAGGGTGCCCCAGTTCCTCCTGCTTTCTTGCTGTGTCCTGACCAAGGAACCTTGATGGCCGTTTTATTAGGCCGGCTGCATGATATTTTGCCAGTGTTGAACCCAGCCTGGGGCCTTGCACGTTCCCAGGCAACATTGGGTTGTTGCCCAAAACACTGAAAGACACTAGCCCTAATCTTGAGCCAAATTTTTTAAAGTATATACTCTGACTCCCTCCTTGGGGACATACCTACTTAGGACTCCCCTTTCTCTCGCTGCGCACACTAGGATACGCTGCGGCACTCTGTGGGCAAGTTCCTCTAACACAGACATACCACATTTTAGTGCATGTCACTTTATTGTGCTTCACAGACATTGCGTTTTTCACAAATTGAAGGTCTATGGCAACCCTGCATCAAGAAATCCTATCGGCTCCATCTTTCCAACAGCATGCGCTCACTTCGTGTCTTCGCGTCATATTTTGGTAATGCTTGCAATAGTTCAAACTTTTTCATTATTAGTATACCAGTTATGGTGATCTGTGGTTGGTGATCTTTGATGTCATTATGGTAACAGTTTGGGCACTAGAAGTCATGCCTCAAAGACAGCAAACTTAAATGATATATGATGTGTGAGTTCTGACTGCTCTACCGATGACGAACCATTCCCCCATCTCTATTCCTTAAGACACAAAGATGTTGAAGTTAGGCCACTTAATAACCCTACAATGGCCTCTAAGTGTTCAACTGAAAGGAAGAGTCCCATGTCTCTCATTTTAAATCAAAAGCTAGAAATAATTAAGCTTAGTGAGGAAGGCCTGTGAAAAGCCAAGATAGATCAAAAGCCAGGCCTCTTGCATTACATATTGGGCCAAGTTGTGAATGCCATGAGAAAGTTCTTGAAGGAAACTAAAAGTGCTCCTCCCTTGAACTCGTGGATGATAAGAAAGCAAAACAAACTTACTGCGTATGGAGAGAGTTTTAGCAGTCTGGATAGAGGATCAAACTAGTCACAACATTCTCTTAAGCCAAAGCCTACTCCAGAGCAAGGCCCTAACCCTCTTCAATTCTTTGAAGGCTGAGAGAGGTGAAGAGCTGCAGGGAAAAGTTGGAAGCCAGCAAAGGTTGTCATGAAGTTTAAGGGAAGAAGCTGTTTTCATCAAAGTGCAAGGTGAAACAAGTGCTGATGTAGAAGCTGCAGCAAGTTAGCCAAAAGATCAGGCTAAGATATTTAATAAAGGTGGCTACACTGAACAAAAGATTTTCATTGAAGACCAAACAGTCTTAAATTGGAAGAAGATGCCATATGGGACTCTTGTAGCTATAGAGGAGAATTAATGCCCTGCTTTAAAGCCTCAAGGGACAGGCTAACTCTCTTGTTAGGGAGCCAGTGACCTTAAGTTGAAGCCGGTGACCTTAAGTTTACCATTCTGGAAATCCTAGGGCCTGTAAGAATTATGCTAAATATACTCTGCCTGTGCTCTATAAATGGAGCAACAGAGCCTGAATGACAGCACATCTGTTTACAAAATGGTTTTTTACTGAATATTTTAAACTCAGATCCTATCTATGGAGATATAATTTGAGCAGAATATGAGAAAATGAAGAATGAAAACTGTGCAAATTTGTAATGTTGCACCAGATCAAGTAAGTAACAAGTGTAAATGATCTGAAGTAGAAATGAGTTTGTCATGATAGGTGAATACTAATGTCACGGTGACTAGAGCACAATACATGAGGAGAATCAAGGGAGGCGAGGGAACTGTCCACATGTGGGAGATAAACGTGGCATTGGAGATGGGGCACTCTCATTGTGGGACACCTCGTCCTATGCATTACCGCACACCCCCTCTCAGATCCCCCCACTAACTGTTAGTAGAGGACCCCGGACCCCAAACAAATGTCCCCACACATCTCCAAACACATTATGAGTGCTAGGGCTGCTCATTCTTGACAACCACCAAATCTTCTTTTAAGTCTCCTTAGTGACATCATGGCTTTGGATCTGGAGCTTTATATGATACAGAGTCATTGGTGCTACATAGGAATTAGCACTAGGGAAACAACTTGCTTTTATATTTATATTTGTACTTTAAATTTTTATTTTCTTAATTGAATAAATTCGGCTTTAAGAAACAATGGTGATACAGCACCTCTTGTATATTCCTGGATACAGCTGGAACCCATTCTACTAAGTGAAGTATCTCAAGAATGGAAAAACAAGCACCACATGTACTCACCAGCAAATTGGTCTTAACGGATCAACACCTGAGTGGACATATAGGAATAACATTTGTCGGGTGTCGGGCGGGTGGGAGGGGGGAGGAGGGGATGGGTATATGCAAACATAATGAGTAAGATGTGCAACATATGGGGTATGGTCATGCTTGAGGCTCTGCCTCGAGGGGGGAGGGGGGCGTGGGCAATATACATAACCGTAATATTTGTACCCCCATAATATGCTGAAATAAAATAAAATAAAATAAAATTTGTATTTTTATATTTTGAAAAAATAAGGTAGGTTTTTGTTAGGGAATAGACTCTAAATGAGAAGTCACTATCACGGCACAGGTGAGAGAAAACTGAACTTAGCAGCATTGGTGCTGGCAAGAAAAAAATGCACTGTAAGAAAGAGCAGAGATACTTGCTGAGTATCAGGATGAGCAACATGAAATGTAGAGAGAACCCATGAAAACCTCCTAAGTGTTTGATCTCAGCTACCAAATGAGTAGTCCTATCACTTACTGATGCTGGGGTAATGCTGAAGAGCTGGGTTGCTGGAGAGAAGGCAAGCTTAATGTGGTGGCTGCCTCTTTGATGTCTAGTGGTAACACCAATTTGTTTTGGTTACATGAGCCTAAAATTCCAAGAAGTCAAGGAGGTAGAAATAATATTTTTGAGGTTTCTAATGATAGCTGGTACATAGAATCCCATGAAACCAGAAAAATACAGCATCAAACTCCTCAAAGAGGCATGAGTTAATGCAATTAGATGCACTACGGGAAAAGGGGCTTTAGGTAAGAGTAAGTTCCGATTTCTCCCTGCAGTAGAAGTGAGAACAGAATATGGCTACAGATGTAGGAAGGTTGTTATTATCTGTCAGAAAAAAAGAAAAGAAAAGAAAAATTTCCTTTGAGATTGATTTAAATATCTTTTCAAATGATAAGCTAAGTCATTCAGCTTTGTAAAAGTAAAGGAGAGTTAAATCCAAGGTTTGCAGAGAAATAAGAAGTTACAGCATAGTCATCTAGGAGAGGGAGAGGCATTCTCTATGAAGCATGGATCCTGGGGAGTTCTGGACAATTATTTGAGTTTGGAATTATATATTTCAAGAGAAGTTTCTTCTGATGATGTGTGCTTTCCCTCAAGCCGTGTTCAGGTGCTTCAGCTGTGCAGTTGATGAACAGTTGGATTTAAACCAGAGTTGGGTTTTCTTCAGGCAAATGTGATTTACGAAAAGAAGGGCAAGAGAGCTAAGGATTTAATTCAGAGTATTGATTAAATTAATGATTGATCATACAACTTAAGCTGTATTATGAAGAAATGAGAACTTGATTGTATAATGAATAGTGAAAAAGGATGTAAGATCAATTGTCTGGATGTCCTGATGGGAAGATTTGCTGAATTGAGAACCTTAAAAGAGGTGAGCTAGGAAGATGGAAGACAGCGGTCAGAGAGTGCAATACTGGAAAATAAGATCCAGTAAGGCTTCGGGTATAAACACCTAGATATGTTACTGGGGTGAGTAAACAAATCACGATGGGACAGAAGTTCAAGAAAGGAACTGAGCACTTGAATACAGATGAGGAAGGAAACACACATGTACACACACACATGCACTTGCACACACATGCACTCACACACACATAAACCTTGAGCCAAATGATAAGATCTAATAATAAGAGAGAGAAACTGACTATAGACAGCTTTAACCAGAAAAAGTAGCAAAGGTAAAATACAAAATCATGTACTTTTAAAAAAGAGTTGTTTTTATAAGGCAAAAGGAAGAACAATGTTGTCAAACAAGAGGTGATTATCAAAGAGAACGTGAACTTCACCTCAGCTCTTGAAGCAAATTTGCAGTAGATTTGGTGTGAGAGAAAATATAACCCCCACTTGATAGAACCTTAGAGCAGTGTCATTTAGGAAATAGGGAATCACTCTTAAAGTTAACTTAGAAATTATTCTACAGTGCATAGGAGGGAATACTATTTGGAGATAATATTATTTTACATCCATTGGGCAATGAGAGAATATATCATTAGGCATTGAAAAATATGTGAAAATACACTGCACATCTTCTGTCATTGTGGGTGCAAGGTCAAGTTACTTAAACATCAGAAATTCCTCTATGTGTGTGTGTGTTTGTGTGTGTGTGTGTAAAATCTACAATTATGTGTTTAAGTAAAGCTATTTACTAGAAAACATCTTTTAAGGAACTACATAACTCTTAATATTTTAGGAGTTATTGTACTTAGAATGACATCTAAGCCCCTGCCTTTCAAAGCTGCATGTATAGACCAAAATATCCTAAACACTTATAATCTTGCTAGAAATACAGTCATTACAGAAACTTACTAAATTGGCATCTGCATTTCAGTACAATTTCCAAGTGATTCATATACACTTTAAAAATTAAGAAGTACTATTTTAATATGCTCTTTTAATGTTCTTTTGTGAATATTGTCAAGACTGTGCTGGTTACCAATTCATGCATGCTTCCTTTGCCTATTTTTGTTATCTACCAGTGCTTCTCCAGAATTAAGCCAGATCTGAGATATGAAAAATATAAGTAGATTTTACCCCAAACATTGTGACGCAAGATGAAGGCATACCTGATTCTAAATTAGCTTTGAGAGTTCACCCTCTTTAAATTCTGTGACAACCAGAGATTGGCCTTCCTCCTGTGATACAATGCCTGTCATAGGTAGCTATATTAGACGTCCTTGAGGAATGAACTAGAACACAAACTTCTTCTAACCCAAAGATGATCATGAAAACTTCAGTAAAAGGATTGATTTTAAAGTATACAAATATACATCTAAGACTAAAATAACAGAAGGAATGAAAGAGTAGTGTTTGAATGCCATGTGTTAGGATAAATAATACAACTAAAAATAATGGAAGGAGAAGGGAGAGGTAATGAGAAATGATTATATGAGCAATAGGTGAGCATTAAAGGATATTGCAAAAACTTAATAAACCAGATATAAAAAGTTAAATAGAGGGTTTAATGTATGAAAAATGTATAAATACAAAGATAGCCCCTGAACAAAACTATAAAATTTCTCAAAAGAAAATAATAACAGAAAGACCTAGTTGTTTTAGGTAGGCTGTTGCATTCCTGGGCAGGGCTGCCATAACAGAATAACACAGACCGAGTGGCTTAAACAACAGAAATTTATTTTCTAATTCTGGAGGCTAGAAGCCTCCAGAGAGATGTTGATCAAAGTGCACAAAGTTTCAGTGAGGCGGGTTGAATAAGTTCTGGAGTCTTAATGTGCAGCATGGTGACTATAGTTAATAATATTGTATTGTATACTTGAAATTTGCTAAGAGAATAGATTTTAAATGTTCTCATCACACACACGGACACACACACAAACTTTTAGAGCTGATAAATATTCTCATTTCCTTGATTGAGGTTACGGTTTCAGGATTTTATGTATATAATAAAACAAAATCTATACATGTCATGTCTGTTTAATTAGAAACATAGCATGTCTATTTTCCAGATCATTTATCTCATGTTTAATAACCTATTGTGAGACATTAATATTATATAATTTATCAGAGAATATAATCTTGTGTCCAGAGTTTTGACACTGTCTACCATGGTGATGATCATATCCTTTTCGATACATCCTCATATACTTTGTTTTGTTTCTTTCTTTCTTTGATTTTTGGGATCATATCAATTAAGGAAAAGCTAGTTGCTATAATAAATGAATTACAACATGTTAGTAGCTTAACTCAATTGTAGTTAGTATCTCAATCATCTAATGATACTGGGGCAGTGAACAAAACAGAGGGCAACCGCCCTCCATGTAGTCATTCAGGGACCAGAGTGACAAAAACTCTGCCATCTTTTACATATGTCTTCCAAACTTTCCCTGAGAATATCCTCTATTACAGATTAACCAGCTGAGGCAAGAGCATGGAGAATCATCTGTAGGAAATATTTTCAGCTTTAGTCTGAAGTAGCACACACTCTTCCATGGCTGGGCCTCAGTCACACAAACGCGTCTACTAACAAGGGGCAGAAACGTCATCTTTGGCAGCAACACTAAATAGCTCCAAAATGGAACAATACATACAACTATGTAATATTTTCTACAGATGGTACAAATTTTGGTGAACTGATTTGTTCAAAGTGTAATAGATAATATTTAATATATTCCTAAAAGTTTGTAACAAATTTCATTGCCTCTGACAATGCATGAGTGCCTTTTTCCTTATGTTTTTATTACAACTGAACGTTATCAATAGTTTAAATTTTTGTCAAGTGTCTTATAATGGCTGAAAAAAGTTATGCTCTTGTTTTCCATGTGAATTTTCAGTCTACTAGCAAGTTTGTATATGTTTCATTTTTAAAGGACATTTGTGTTTCTTACTCTGAAATTCACCTTCATACATTTTGCCTATTTTTTCCAATTTATATATTTGTATTTTTCTTTCAGTTCATGCATGAATAAAATGTTATTGGCAATATATATCTGTTGCCAGTCACAGAATGCAAATGATTGAAATGTATTTTTGGCCTTTACTTCATTTTGTTTTCTTTATAGAGTCTGTGCTTCTGAAATATTTATTCATATTTCAATTTGATAAATTTATGTCATTATATTTTATGATTAATAATTGAAATAATTTATGATTGAAAATGTAATGTCAACAGGATTATAATGCATTATATTAATATGTCCTCCTCATATAAATTATTTTCAGGAGATAATGTTCCATGAATAATTTTATATTTCTTCATGATTAGGGGTTTCTGAGCAAAGAGCACAGGGATCTTAAGGGTGACTAAGTACTAACAAGGCTTGGAAGGTAGAGATAGTGAGTTTCCCCACAGCATTTGCTTTGTAATGGCAGTAAAGTGTAAAGACACCATTCTTATCTTCCCCCAGTGCCCACTGCTTACATTCCAGGGTAGAGACCTTTTCCTCTTGACCCAGCTGAAAATATGTTTATATTCCAGAGTAAAAGACAAGGTCTCTCCATTTTCAGAGAAGAGAATGGATAAATGTGCCTGAAGATTCTATACAAACTTTAAGTTTTGTAATTTCAGAGGCTCTCTCCTCTGGTACAAGCCCCTGAAAGCACGCCAGTGTCACCTGCCTCTCAGCATAGCATGTTATATGGATTTTGATTTGGGGCTTGGAGAACTGACTCAGGCCTCTGTATGCATAAAAGATCTTTTACCTGATCTACAGGTGTGTTTGTGTGTGTTTGTGTGTGCGGGCAAACTTGTTGGGCTGCAAATAGGGTAATATCTCATAACCTTTATCTTATAGCATTCATAGTTTCAGGCTAAATAACTTTATTATCTTTTCTCTCTCTTACTTTTAGAAAATAAAATGATAAAAAAGTGCATCACCCTAATAGCATCATAATGTGTATGTGTGTGTGTTTAACTAGTATGCTACAATGAAATAAAAAATTTAAATATAAAATAACTTTATTGAAGCAGATTTTGATCTGGAGAGGGTTATATAAATTTTTAAAAATGAGCATAGACATGAAAGCTTGGTGATTCTCATGATTTTGTAACAAAAATGTTTGTATCCTCATAATACCCTGAAATTAAAAAAATTATTTTGAATTTTAATAAAACTTTTAATTAATTTTCCTGTTTCTATTTTCCTAAAAATACCAATTTTTGTACTTATAAAACGTTTACATTACTTTTACATGAAAAACATAACAAAGCCATCTATGATATTCTTCTTCTCCTTAAACATATGTTCTTAGAGCATAATCAGACACTGACTCATACTATGCTTTAATTTGTACTATAATAACTATACAACAGAATAATGCCTGGATTTTGGAACAATGGAAGATATTTATATTGCAAGTGAACATTAAAAAAATAATCTTGTCATTTAAACTGGACATTTGTTAATTCCTTTGCAAACAACAAGGAAATATTTCAGGTATGTTTAAAATGAAGTCAAATGAGTCCAAGGAATGAGCTAATATTTCCTTGGAGAGTCAGAGAATCTTCACTGAACATACCTGATGGCTGAAAAGTAGAACGTAACTGCTGCCAGCTAAGTTAGGTGAGTTTGTATTTTAACTTCATCTATTTAGCAATCTCATAAAAAATAACCAAGAGTAGCAGTATGGCCTTGAGACCACAGTATATGACAAATAAATAATTTTGGGTATTAAAAAGAAAAAAGTGACATTTCTCCCAATCAAGCTCAGGAGATCCCTGGACACTGTGAATTGTCTCCTCCTACATGTTTTCACCCTTATGATCTTGTAGTATGGGATATCTTTGAAAGATTCATTTCACACCCCAAAGTGGGCCAAAGTTGTCTTGCAATATATATTTCCAGTGCATGATACTTACCAAAGTTACATATAGCATTGTATGTTTCATACTTAATAAGCACTGTTAAGTCCTAATTACATAATTTTAAAGAGTATACTATAACTGGTGCCAGTTTTCAGGATTATAATCATGACTCCATGGCATTCCAAGTAAATGTAGCCATGTGGTCACGGAAGGTCATGTATAAAGTAGTAAGAAGTACTTTCCCACGATATATATATATGTGTGTGTATATAAATATATGTAAGTTTAGAAATTTTTTTAAGCTGAATGTCTTCAAAACCTTAGTGTTTCTATCAGCAAGTCAATGATAACTAAATATGTAAGTCCTTTCTTAATATCCAAAAAGGTGTGTTCTATTGTCTCTCTTCCATTTCATTTACAATTTCACAAATGTTCAAGTGCCAAATGCAGTGAAGATGATTGAAGGTATTTCATTAAGTTCTTAGCATTGTAGAAGTGCATGAAACTAATTACTTGTATGTGGTCAGTATCCCTTCTTTCTGAGGACTGTGTCAAGTTCTGATAAATACTTCATCTTTATATGAAAGCCTTGTATACAGGATGCAACTATTTTCTGTATTCCCTGATTACTGAGGTTATAGGACTATATTACTATACTCAGTCATTTTTTTCATATACAACATTTTCTAGCAGATGGAATAGAGGTTTTACTTTGGGGTTTTAAGAGAGGATATTGTGAAATGGAAAAAATGTTTATCAGACACTTGCTATGTGACAGATACTATGAAAAGTGCTTTAAATAGATTATCAGAACAACCTTTTACAATTATACTATTATGTCCTACCTTTAAAAAAAAGACTTTATTGTTTAAAGCATTTTAAGTTCACAGCAAAACTGAGAGTAAGGTACAGAGATTTCCAAAATATTTCCTGCCTCCCCCATTATCAACATCTCTCACCAAAGTGGTACATTTGTTAAACAATTGATGAACCAACATTGACATATAATTATCACTCAAGTCCACAGTCTACATCAGGACTCATTCTTAGTGTTGTACATTCTATGGATTTGGACAGATAGGAGGAACACAGAGGATTTTCAGGGCAGTGAAAACATTCTGTATGATATTATAATGGTGGATAACTGTCATACATTTGTTCAACCCCCTCTCACTTTTTAGATGAGGAAAATGAAGCTTAAGGCTGGGCACAGTGACTCACACCTGTTATCCTGGCACTCTGGGGGGCCGAGGCAGGAGAATTGCTTGAGGTCAGGAGTTCAAGACCAGCCTGAGCAAGACTGAGACCCCTGTCTCTACTAAAAATAGAAAAATTTATCAGGCATGGTGGCACATGCCTATAGTCCCAGCTACTCAGGAGGCTGAGGCAGGAGGATCGCTTGGGCCCAGCAGTTTAAGATTGCTGTGAGCTAGGCTGATGCCACAGTACTCTAGCCCAAGCAACAGAGTGAGATCTGTCTCATAATAATAATAATAATGAAGCAAATGAATCTTAAAATGATTGTCACTTATCCAAGCAGGCATTGTTAAGAAATGGGCAAATTGAAATCAAACTTTGGAATTTTGACTCCAAAGGCTCCTTTTATCATCCTATTTAAGGAATGAGTCTAGATGCAGAATTTATAGACCTTTCCAGTTATAATTTTGTAGCTTTGTTTTGGAATGAAAAACAATTTAATGATATAGTCACTATTACAAAAAAGAAAATGGGAAAGAGAACCAAGAAGGGGAACCTATGAGATTTTTTTTTATTATTATTTTTTTATTTCAGCATATCACAGGGGTACAAAAGTTTAGGTTACATATATTGCCTTTGCCCCACCCAAGTCAGAGCTTCAAGCATGTCCTTTGTATCACACTGTATACTTAAATTACTATTAAAAAGATTGAAATACCCAGATGATCCAAGACCATTATTTCCCTTGGCTCGATATGCAATAAAGTGAGTTAGATCCTTAAGATAGTTATCAGACTATTGATAAAATAGATAAATTTCTAAATTCATAGCATTTGATTACTGCAATGGGTTAGCTTGGACATAAAACAAGTTTGGCTGGTTGAATTAAGAGTAAAACAATTGTGCATTAACTGGTAATGAGTGATAAGACTCACAGCTAGATAAAGTTATCTCATAAAAAGTCAAAGTAACTTAAAGTTTTTTCAGCCAAAATCCTTACAAGTAACAAAGCGAT
Organism: Cheirogaleus medius; assembly: GCA_008086735.1. Classification (NCBI taxonomy): domain Eukaryota; kingdom Metazoa; phylum Chordata; class Mammalia; order Primates; family Cheirogaleidae; genus Cheirogaleus; species Cheirogaleus medius. The sequence goes on from VBSM01002937.1 coordinate 27,250,361, forward strand.
ACAGTAGTTTGCAGAACTCACATATGCTGAGCCAAGCATCTACTCTCCTCTCCGTGAGAGAGTAAAACTGAGGCAACCCCAACAGAGAACATTTTATCCCATTCCACCTCATCTTTGATTGACTTTGTATGGCAATCCTTTTAGGAGCAACAAAATTATCCGAAAGTGTATACATACATGTCTTTCTTAAAAGGCACAATGAAAAGCAATGTGAACTTAAACAGATGCCTTATAGGCCCATTATTATAGAGATAGTTCTTAGGGACCAAAAATGCATTTCCAACAAGTTCTTGCCACTTTTAGGTATTCATTAAGACCTGTTACTCATTTGAGGAGTGAAACATAATTAAACATCATATTACTGACTTTAGGCACCTATCTTTTTGAACATTTTGTTATAGGGTGCATGAGAGATATCTTACCATGTGTGACCTAGAAAGTTATTCTGTGGTCTGGTGTATTGGGTGTATCTGGTGTATTTAGTTCTAGGGAACTGCTTGGCCAGATAACAAGAGTGCAATACAAATGTTAAGTGACTATTTTACAGTTTTCTCACTGATTTGCTTGAGTTCTTTGCAGATTCTGGCTATTAGCGTTTATTGAATGTATAGTATGTGAATATTTTCTCTATTTGCTCTGTCAATTGTTTCCTCGGCTGTGCAGAAGCTTTTTAATTTAATAAAGTCCCATTTATTTATTTTTGTTGTTGCTGTGATGGCTCTTGGGTTCTTCTTCACAAATTCTTTGCCGATATCTAGGAGAGTTTTTTCTTCATTTTCTTCTAGAATTCTTATTGTTTCATGTATTAGATTTAAGTCTCTTATCTGTCTTGAATTAATTGTGGGGAGTGGTCAGAGATATGGATCCTCTTTCAGTCTTCCACATGTAACCATCCAATTTTCCCAGCACCATTTATTGAATAGGGATTCTTTTCCCCAGTGTATATTGTTGTCACTTTGTCAGAGATCAGATGACAATATGTCGGCAGTTTTATATCTGGATTCTCTGTTCTGTTGCATTGGTCTATGTCTCTATTTTTGTGCCAGGACCAGGCTGTTTGTTTACCATATCCTTGAGGTATAGCTTAAAATCTACTAAAGTGATGCCTCCAGATTTTTTCCTTTTGCTTAAGGTTACTTTGGCTATTTGGAGTCTCCTCTGGTTTCACAGGAAGCATTGACTTCTTTTTGTAGATCTGCAAAAAATGATGTTGGTATTTATTGGGCAAAAAACATAAACAGAAAGTTTTCAAAAGAAGATAGACTAATGGCCAATAAACATATGAAAAATGCTCAACATCATTCATCATCAGAGACATGCAAATCAAAACCACAATGAGATATCACCTAACCCCAGTGAGAATGGCTCTTATCAAAAAGTCCCAAAACAGTAGATGCCAGCATGGATGAAGGAAGAAAGGAATACTTATATACTGTTGGTGAAAACTAGTTAAACCTGTATGAAAAATAGTATGGATATTACTCCAAGAACTAAAAGTAGACCTACCATTTTATCCAGCAATCCCACTACTGGGTATTCACCCATAGGAAAATGAATTCATTTTACCAAAAAGACACTTACACTTGAATGTTTATTGCAGCACAATTCACAATCCCAAAACTGTAGAATCAACCCAAGTAGCCATCAATTCATGAGGGGATTAATAAAATGTGCTACATGTAGACTATGGAGTTCTACTCAGCCATAAACAATGAATTAATACCTATTCAATAATCTGGATGGAATTTGGAGACCATTCTCCTAAGTATCACAAGAATGGAAAAACAAACCTCACATGTACTCACTATTAAATTGTACCTAACCTATCAGCATGTATGTGCACAGATGGAAGTAAAACTCAATGGAAATCATACAGGTAGGAGGCAGAAGGAGGGGATGAGTGAAATCATAACTAATGGGTACAATGTACACTACCTGGGTGATGGGCACACTTGTAACTTCGACTCAAGCAGTACAAAAGCAGTCCATGTAACCAAAACACTATAACATCCCGAAATAAAATAAAAAATGTCAGTGATGAGAAGTTTACATTACCTTTAATAAAACATGGATAAAGTAAATGTATTGCTGGACCAACAATCTTATTGAACTTTAGACTCTGATATCAATAATACCTAACTCCCTTGAAGTTGTATTGTCACCTGTATAATAAATTACATAGCAAAAAAATGTAATGAAATGTTAAAGTATTATAAAAATCTGCTCTACCTTTCATTAATAAGGTCCATGGTATTTGATTTAGATGATAAGTATTTGCTTTCATGGTATCTGAGTTAGATGCTAAAAATATTTAGTAGATAATGTGCCTTCTGTCAAAACTCATCAGATATTCTTTGAACCTATGAATTTCCAATTCATATCACCTCCTCCTGGGCTGATTAATTGAAAACCATTCAGCTGTAATATTGTTGCTCTTCCCCCTGTACCAGTGTTTTATACACATGATTTGATCTGCACAAGAGAAAAAAAATCCACCTTACATACTATTTCAAAAGAGGAGTATATAAATAAAATAAGTCCATATATTGAATACCTGATTAATCAACTGAACATTCCTGGCTATAGTAATAAACATATAAAAGATGTGTTTTGTGTTTCTTTTTAAAATACTCTCAAGATTTATATTTATGCATTGTCTCATCTAATACTTTGTAGAATACATAGAACTTCTACAGATCAATACAACAATTTACAGACCTGTCACAGTATATGAAAGTAACTCATTTAAATTACTCAAGTACTCTTATAGGAAGTGCCTCCAAAATTTAAAAAATAGTATTCCTAGCAAGAGGAAGGTTTGTAAAATGCATCCTTTTAAACAGTTAATGGTAATTTATTATGAACTACAGCACAATTTAGAAAATCCATTCTTTTAGTAAAAGAATTCACATAAAACTATTTCACCTGCTAACACTGTAGATTTGATGCACTTTAAAAGTTTCTAGAACTGTTTCATATAATGCTCAATAAGAATATATGCTAAGTCTCATTTTACAAATCATTAATATAAGTTTTAGAGAGTCTTAATAACCTACCTAAATAGCAGATTGAACTGACATCCAGGGTTTCTCATTCCATATTTGGTAATCCTTTTGCTCTGTCACATTAATGTCACATTTTATGTCTGACACACTAAATAGAATGCATGATGGTCATCTTGAATGGAGAAAACGTACCTGAGCATGAAAATGATATATTTATGTCTCTCCAAAAATGAAACTCAAAATATCATGTGTACAATTTGCACAATAAGTAGGAGAGCAGGGCCTAGTAAGCATAACTGAGTAAAAACTATAGCAAGGAAATAATAGTAATGTGGAAACATCAGGAAATGAATAAAAAATAAAAGCAAATGCAAGAAAGAAATCTAAGGGTATCTAGTAGCTTGTAGTTACTTATTATAATAGCTTACTACTTTGTCCAATATTTAAGAAGTCCAACATATTCTACTTGGTGCAATTTCTCTAAATACACAATTTCATAATTATTGTCTTTTTAAAACAATATTGAAAGTACATAAATAATGAATTCTTTGGTGAAGCTTTTTAGAATAAATTGGTTTCTCTTCAAAAATATAAAGGTGGTCATCTATATTTATTTCATTTTATTCTCAAGAAACTACCAAGATTCCATTACTGGAGAATAGACAAAGAGAAGGAGATAGAGGAAAAGAAGGATGAGGAGGAGGAGGAGTGGAAAGAGAGATGAAAGAAAGACAGGGAAAGAGAGGGAGGAAAAAAAGAATAATTAAAATAGGAGAGAGATCATCAGTAGACTAAAATTTTCAACATACATGATTGTCACAGAAAGCTTTTGAAGGCTGGTGATTGGTGGAGAAGAGTGGACGGAACTCTACAGGGCACAGGGGAGATCACAGTGGAGACTGAACCGCCTCTGCCGAGCTCCTGGGAATCAGGACTCGCAAACACCAGGCGGTGGGTGGTAGTGAGAGATGTGTCTGTAAAAGGAGGTTTCGCTGAAAGTACAGAAATGGATCCATGAATCACCCCCTTCAAACCATCCACATCAACTACACAATACAAATAAAAGTGTTAGAAATAGAGAAGAAAGAAAACTGAAGGAACAAGAAGAGGATAACCCAAGGGACTTTTCAAACTGTGGCAGTCATTAAAGTGACCACCAAGTACACGGGGCAAAATTTTTCAATAAACATCTACACATTGGCAAATATTGTGAAATTTATTAAGTCAATAATGTATAGACACCTCTAAAAATTTCGGAGAATGAGATGTGTTAGCTACAGAAGAACAAGATCGCATTAGGGTCCTCATCAGCAAAACTACACAACTAACAATACCTTCATATCTCTAAACGAGTGACTTTTATCTAAGAATTATATGTCAAATCAATAAAAATATGTTTATATATGGCAGGTCTTAGAGGACTGGAGTGGCAGGTGATAGAGTTTTTAAGAAAAATAAGACAGAAATGCTTCAACAAAGTAGCTGATTATAATGGCTAATTAGAGGACACACTGCACAAAATAAAGTAAAACGCGTACACACACAAACACACACACACACCATTCTCCACATAGGAGAATGTAATCCTTAATTGTGAATATTATATAAAGGTATTGAAACCACTATTTACTTCCACGATTTATGTTTGAGCTACAGAACAACAGTTCTTAACCCTGACTTCAAAACAGTTAAAGTAGAATGTCCAGGCACAAGCCTGTGATAAAAGTGCTCCACACCTGTCAGTTATGTAGCTAAGTTTGAAAAACAAAATGCAAAATAAAATATTATGGAGAAAATACAGATATAAACCTTAGGGTTTCAGAAGAGAAGATAAAATTAACCAATTTTTAAAATGATAAAAAGAAAAACAAGGATGACAGAGACTTAGAGTGCAAAGTATAATATCTTACCTAATCAAATAAAGAATTAATATAGTCTCTTTAGGATTAATAGTATAAAAATATTTTTAAAATTATATAAGGTTGCAAAATTAACAGATAAGAACACTAAAATTAGTAATAGCTGTATTAGAAAGATGTGGAAAGAGTAAAATTGAGTAGTTTAAGTAAATTAATAGATATTGTCTAAACTAGTTAACTAAACAATTCTAGTAATATATGTATTGTTGATTTAGATTTAGAAATTAGCTAGGGTTTAAACATGATTGTCTTTTTAAAAAAGGGACTAAAGTTACAAAGTGGGCTGTACTTTTCTTTTAAGTCTGCACTATTAGCTTTTTAACTATGTACATATATTAATTAGATGGAAAAATAAAATATAGTTTAAGTAATAATTACATGTTAAACTGCATTTGCAGCTTGAAAAATATGAACAGTCATTTGAAATTTAATTACTTATTATATAAGGAGTCTAAATGCAAATTTTATGCAGAAATTTGTAGCAGATGCGAGCAGAAACAGACAGAAGCTCTTCTGATCCACTTAGCTAGTGTAATAACTGATCATCCTCCCCAAGTGCACTGCTATTTTTTGTGAGTGATTTCTCTGCATGGCTATTACTAACCCATAATAAAATACATTTCCTTTGCTGGGAGAATACAACTCCAAGAATTACAAAATGTTTATGGTTTCTTTGTGTTATTGGTATCCTTCAGTATCCTGGTTCTTTCACCAAGGAGAAATATTTCATGAAAAGCAAAAGATCTCTTCTATAAAGGTTGTGTAATAACCTCTCATTTTCTTCTCAGTTGTGATTTCCATTAAAGCAAAGATAGACATGATTGAATTGTTTGCTTTTCTGCTGATAGTTGCTTTGGTGCAGATATTTCTAATTTCTTGGTTACTTGGAAAAATATTATGACTTCTAATATAGTATAATTACTTTTACTTATAATAAGACTGGAATACTGCAGAGATACATTATAGTGAGGACAGAGGTTTGGGAGACTGTCCTGACTAAACAGCGTTTCAAAAATTACCTAGAGATAAAGTATGCCTACCTTGGATGAGGAGTAATCTTCTGGACAAATTCAAGTTCTTACAGAACAAAAAAGAAAACAAACTTGTTATCATTTGAAAAGGAATTAAATGTCTATTTAGGTAAACACTTGAAGGAATGGTGAGGGGTTCTCATTCTCATACTCTCCTCTCTTAGCAACCAAAACATAACTCCCAGCTGATTTTTTCTTTTATTTCTGTGAAAAATTATTCTCGGTCTTCTTTGGTCTGCCAATTCTCCCTTTAAATGCTGACAATACTGCTGGCTGTTATGCAGGTCTTCTTTTTGTATTGCTCTCTGGATTTTCCATGATCTCATCCACTGAATAATGATTCCCAGTTTTCCTTTGGATATTGCTGACTCTGAAAACCACGCCTCAGTCTTCTCTCAAAATTCCTAAGCCCATGTATCCTTCTGTCTGCATGTCTTATAAGCATGTCAGATTTATTAAGTCCAGAAATTAACTGCCTTACAGTCTACAACCAACAAAAGACTAAGTTTTATTGATTCCACCTATTGAATATTTTACAATTCTGTTTCTTTCTCTTCATCTACTACTGCCACTATGCTAGTACCATATTTCATCTGAATCATTGTAAGAACTTTCTACCTGGTCTTCCTTGTTTGTAACTTGCCCACTTACCCACAATTTGTAGATAAAATGCAAATATGAGTTATATACATATATGTAATATACATATACACCCACATACCTATATGCAGGATATACATATACACAAACATGTATATTTCCTTTTTGTAATGTGTGTCACATAGAGGATTTTTTGTATAGTTCTATGAGAGAATATTTCCTTATTTTACATACACTTTAAAAGACAGCTTCTTTACTTTAAGAAGCCTGAACTTTTGTTCTTTGAAAATAATCAAGCCACTCTAACTCAACATACTTTTAGAAAATGTTTATTGCAACTTTTTTTTGCTTAGTGTAATATTGGAAATACTCTGCATACGACATTAAGAAAATGTTCATTTATGAATTAAGTTACATTTCTTCTGAATGCATCTAGGCATTTCAAATTTACTCTATATAGAGAAGTTAAGGGAAGCGTATTACCTTAATATTTAAGTATCTATCATTGTGATATAAAAAAGTACCCATCCTTGTGTTATTAATTGTGCAAACAGAATCACATGTTGATAAAGCTAACTTTTAATTCAATAAGAATGATTATCATCCATTTTTCCTCTAGGCAACTATTTCTCTAATTTTAATCCACAAATGAGAGTTTATTGAAATGCAGATGCCCCAGACTCTCCAGAGCTTTCATATTTAATAAGTATATATGAAGAATTTTATAATTACAAAAGTTTAAGGAAAACTATTCTAGACTCTTGCTGCTCAGAGTGCAGTCTTAGGTCAGCAACGTTGTTATCACCTGGGAACTTGTCAGAAATGAAAATCTCAGGCCCCATCCCCTACCTTTTCTATCAAAAACATCTTAGCAAATCTGTATATGGTTATTAAATTTGAGAAGCAATGATCTAGATAATAATTTAGATCCATTTAACTCTGATGTTCATTTGGACATATCAAATTGTAAGATATCTATTAAAGTCTTATAACTCTAGAGCCTACAGATAAATAATAGAGATAACCAAATAGCAATTTTCACATAGAAACTGGGAAGGGGGAAACAGTAAATATTAGAATAGCAAGCTAATTTTCAATGTCTCAATTTTGTCTCCTACACTCTTGTCATATCCTATGAGTGATTATGGATTTCAATTGAAAAGATATGGAGAGATTTTTCTGGAAATAAATAGTAACATGTCCAAAGTCCTAAAATGGAGAAACTGCCTGAATTACTGTGTATGTGCAAAGAGCTCAATATGTCAGGTGTATTAAACATGACACAGGTTTAGAAAATAAATAAGTGTTAAATGCACAGGTTTATTCATATAGAACCTTGAATAAGTTGAAAATGTGTATAGATTTAGACTGAAAGCAAAGGAGAGTGGCTGGAAAGTTTTTTTTATTTGTTTTACAATGGAAAATGAAAAAAAAGATCAAGGTTTAGACACACAAGTAGAGAGAAATTAGGAGAATGGAGATAAGTTAGAATATTTCAGTTATTTATGTGGGAGAAAACAAAGCCTTAAAACAAGACGAGATGTGGATGTAAAAGAAAATTTTGATTCCCTAATGACAAATTAGTGACAGAGGAAACATGGCTTCTTAGAGAGAAGTAATTAAATATAAAACAAGAAAATTTTCCTTGGAAAGATCATTTCTATGGCATGCCTGGGCTGAAGAGCAATTTAAAGCTCAGCCTTGCTCATGTGTATTTGAGCCATCTCTGGTAAATTCAATGTGCAGTGGAATTTGGATGTGAAATTCAGAGGAGAGTTAGATCTGAAAGTATAGGTTTGACAGCTTCTCTAATTTTGGCAATGGATAAAGTCATGCATGATTTTCTCCTGTAGGAACATGTTAGAGAAAACTGAAATTAGAAACTCAAGGACTACCAACAAATAAAGAGTTGGTGGAAAAAAAGATGTAAAAAGAAGAGAGTGAAAATGAGAAGTCCAGGGGTGAATAACAAGTCAGCATCAGCCAAATAATATCAGCTTCTTCCAAGGGAGTAATCAAAATGTAAATAGATCAGAATATTTTTCTCTTATTTTGTATTTTCTGTTGTATACTAGGGAAGGAAATTCAGCTTGTTTAGGAGTGAATAAGAATTTAACTTGTGGAGTCAATCCACTAAATTCAATGATGAGAAAGAGATAGAAAAATAAATTTGGTATGTGGCTGCACATAGAAACTTTTTCCCAAAAGCTGATTGTAGTTTTCTTGATGAGAGTCCTGCAGGGTGTTACCTGTTGAGTATGCCCAGTTTTTGATGTGCTCCCACAATCAGACATAGACTTCTTCAGCCAGAGAATTTTTCAATTTTCATTTTTTTGTAGGAAATCAGCAATCAAGATTTGATACCAAACAACATAATTTTTGAAAAATATAAAAATTCCATTTTTAATGTAAATAGCTTAAATAAAAAATCCTGATTCTTGAACACTCGACCTCTATTTGTCACATGATTCAGTTTACTGAAGGAAGATTTTAATTGTATGCATTTAACCAAACCAGCTTCAAATGATGTTTGTTTCCCAACATTTTCACCAGGCAATAAAACAAATACTGATAAGTTCATTTTATGTAATTTTTTTCTCAAAGGAGTTAGAAATTTGTTTCATAAGATTTTTATCATTAGGCTGACATTTTATTTCTGTAGTTAGAGGTGAACTTTATATTTACAGTTTTGTTTATCTGTCTTTAAGAATGTAATATAAAGATCCCATTAACAGTAGAAATAAATGAATATTTCACTAGCTCCTACAGTCTTCATCTTTGTTCATTCCAACTGGTCAGTACATTTAAGAAAGGCCAGTAAGTTGAAATCATTTGAGCAATGGGTAACTGACAAAGTCCAGATATGTTTATCATAGTTTTCTTATGAAATCTACACTATTGATTGAGATAGTGCAACAAATTTCAATAAATAATCTCATTTATTTCTCATGATACCATGTTGTCTGGTACCAATAATATATCAAATCTTATTCCGTTAACACAATCACTAGAAATAGTTATTCACTGTTCTAATATTTTATAACCTATTGGGGATCCTTCATAATTCATGAGGCTATTCGTAGAATTTCTTAAACACAGGAATCTTTGAAAGCACATAATAAAAATGGAGAAAGAAAGTAGAAATAACCAGGGACAGAAAGGTTACTGACATATCTTTCTCCTGCTTCCTAAAACACTGAATCCGGCTCTCCTTCAGGTCCCTTGCACTTCAATATTGGCCCTTCTCTATCAGTGTAGCACCAGAACTGTTTAGAATGAGGATGCCAAAAAATATCATTTTCCACTTGTGGGAAATACCTCTTGGCCACATGCCTCAAAACAAAGCAAAAAATGTCAGTAAATTATCCTCATCTCGGAATATGCTTTCACAAAACCCTGTCAAGAAAAGTGTCTGAGGAACAGGGAGTGAGAAAAACTACTTTAAATACTGCTTAAGTTTAGGAACTGGACAGCTGAAATTCGACTATTGGTGCTGGCAAAATTTAGGTAATTGAAGACACTTTTCAAAAAGAAAAACAAAAACATAGGAGTAAAATTGATTTTAGCCTGATGGAAGGGTGGCTTGAGAGGGTAACAGGAAATATAAAAGGAAAAATACCAAGTGTGCAAAATGTCCTAAGCTTCTCTTAAAAATCTTATGAAGATTTTTATGACTACTCAAAAGGTGTTAGATCAAATGTATCCTAATGATCTTGAGGAAATAAATTGTCTTTCTACTGTCTCTTCCATTTTATTTTCCCTATATTTTCAAGAAATGGCTGAATTAGTGCCTGCTGCTCCTAGAAGTAGCCGCTGGTTGTTTTCTGTATTTTCCTCAGGAAAAGGACAGATGTAGATGTTACAAAATTCCTCTCTTCTCCCTATTTGGGAAAAAACAATTCTTCCTCAGCAATAAAGTGAAAGGAAAACAGTCAAATCAGCAAGTTAATGTAACTGCTTCAATCCCAGTTCTGCTTCTAAACTACCACCAAAATCATAACCTCTGCTGTCTCCATCCTGGGAGTTACTCACACAGAGACACTGAAATTAGACAATGTGTCGCATTGCCTGAATGATTCACATTTCCTTGTGACTACGGCAGTAGACGAAAAACAAGTATTAATAGACACAGGATGAAGCCTTCTTCATGCTTTCAGGCTGGGCATGACATATGTATACAGAATCAGAAATCCTACCTCTGTTCTCTCTCTTTAATCTACCCAAGATACCTTCCCATCAACTTCCTGATAGGGATATGCTGTTCTGGACCAGACAATTGCTGTTCTTATTTACTGTACTTGCTTTTGTTGTGTTGCTATAATGTGGACTGATCCAAGACAATTTCATGTGAATATGGTGGAAACTTTCTTCCAAAAGAATAAATATCACATATCATATTGGTTTCATGTGATCAAAAGTTACATGTTCTCTTTCTCACATCTTAATACATGTTACTGTTAAATTGACTGCTTCATTTTTCCCCAATCCTTTTACTTTTACTTCTCAGTTTTGACCGAGAATATTTTTCTTCAACTACTCTTTGCTATTCCTAAGAATTTCTAAAATAATATTAATCTTAATTATACTTCTCATCTGTCAGTAATATTCTAATACCACCCTTAATTTTATCCCAAGTATATATTCCCTAAAATACATTAATGATCTGAGCAACTTCTTTTACAGAACTATAACAGAAGTTAAGCCAGCTTTTGAATTTGGATTACTTATTAATGTGTTTATGACTCTATTTTACCACTAATCGCTTTATGTTGAAACAATTGATCCATGTCACTGGATTATAATCTCCTGAGGGGCAGGAACCCAGTTGCTTTTATTTCTGTACAGAACAAGCATATGTTTTTCATCTATATTACTTTGCTTTTCTGGTGTACAGGTCAGAAGAAATTCAACCAATATTTAATAAGTGATTGAATGCTCTATAAATGAAACTTTATTCTAAGTAAGTCAAATCTTATAAAGTTTTCTACCTTGGGTTGCTTTATATCCACTTGAAAACTGACAACTTTGAAGAATTAGTGGGGGATTCTTACTCACCTAGATATTTTTTTAAAAATAACTGCAAATGATAAAAAGTATAGTGTTTTAAGTAATATATAATTTATCTAGATTTCCACATATTTTAAATAGAGTTTGGAAAAAATTGAGAAAGTAACTCTATATTATTTTTAACCATGATATTTGTCATCTAAATTCTTATAAAGCATTTAATATGTATTCAATGCAAATTAAATAATTAGGTGCCTATGAAAATTTTTGATGAAGTTTTGATAAGGTGGTTTATTCCCATTCTTCTAAAGATGTGGCTTCCTAAGGCAAATGGTTTTCAATAACAGTGATAATTTATGTGATTAGATATTTTCTTATACCAGGTCATGAAATTAATTTTCATCTTAATTAGTGCCCACAGCAATGATTATATTAATAATCCATTTAGCTAATTGCATTTTGCTAAGTTATTTGTGTTGCATTTTGGGCATTGCTGATATGCCAAGGTCAGCATGTCTCCTCATCAGTATTCAATAACTGATGTAAAGTAATAATGAACAATATAGCTTATATTTGTAAATCCTAGATTACCTACAGAGTCAGATTTCCTTTGGTGGTCTATAATATTGTTTCTTAAGGGTTTCAGTTTCGGGTCCTTTTTTCTATGATTGAATGGTTATGAGGCCCTAACAGCCTGACATAGGCTAAGCAAATTTATAGAATACTAATTTGTTAAAGAGAAGGTCAATAGATTCATTTTTCATGGGAATTATAACTACCTAGATAATCTTCCTCTTGTTTACTATCAATGTATTTCTCTCTCATTGGAAGAAACCTATGTAGGAAGCCAAGTTAAGGTCATGAGATTGCCTTGAAAGATAAAGTCAAAAAGAATGTTATGGAAGAGACTTAAGCAAATTTCACAAAACCATAATTCTTCAGAGGGCATAAGTAGATTAAGTCCTTTTTATTCACTTTAGAGCAATTTTGTAATTAGTGTATAAATTCTTTAAAAGGTCATGGTCCCTATTCTCCTAGGAAAATTTTAGTAACGGAAGCACCACCCTTTCATTTACTATCCTCTATCATGGCTTTGTAACATCAGACCCAGGTTATAAATGATCACCTCCAAATGAAAGAATTTAAGTCTTTTTATCTTTCTCCACAAGATATACTGACCATTTATTTCATCACCTAAGTCAATTCTCTTCAAAATTCATTATTTTAACTCCTTTTTGGTACATGGTGAAAAGGAAGGGCCGAGTATAATAATGAGTTTCTGACTAAAGAGCCTATAGACAAATCCTCGAACCTGTGCACACCTATATCCAAGTTTGCAGAGGATTGTTCACATCTTCTAACTTGGCAAGTATTTTGTTTTATCTCATCTTTTATAATGGGCGATAAGCTAACCTGTCCTAATTTGGTCACAGATGGACACACCATCTTTATTGCACAGGACAGTAAACAACCATGTCTTTTGCTTTACAAAAATCCATGAAAATATAATCTGGGGAAAAGGTTGCAAAGGCCTCTGCTTTTAAGACATACAGAAATTCAAGAGACCCATGGAGAGCTATTTCCCAATAGCATATTATGTGGCAAAGAACATTTGTTCAAATTCAGACAAAATATTCACCTTAGTATCCACGTTTACAAAGAGTTCAGTCAGGCTGTTTTTCTGATAAGAGTATACTCTTTACCTCAAATACCTCAAGCCTGCAATTACTGACTGATCCAAGCCAGAGTTTATAATCCTCAACAAATAATGTCTCCCAGTAGGACGGCAGTCCTAATGTCAGCCTTTCTCGAATTACCACCACATTTTTTAAATTTGCTGCACTAACTACAAAATTATTAGTGATATTTATAACATATTTTTAAAATGTCTCTCAGAAAGTTTCCCTTACCTTTTCTTTTCTTTTTATTTTTTGCTTTTTTAAAAAAATTCTGTGAGACAGGGTCTTGCCCTGTTGCCCAGGCTAGAGCACAGTGGCCTTATCATAGCTCACTGCAACCTCAACTACTGGACTCGAGCGACCCTCCTGCCTCAGCCTCTCCAGTAGCTGATACTACAGGCACGCACCACCACACCCAGCTAATTTTTCTATTTTTTGTAGAGACAGGGTCTTGCTATGTTACACAGTCTGGTTTCAAATTCCTCAAGCAATCCTCTCTCCTCAGCCTCCTAAAGCGCTAGTATTATAGGCATGAGCCACCACGCTCAGTCCATCCTGTAGCTTGTCTACAGCAGTAGAATATGGCATCTAGTATAAAGTCATGAGCAAGAATATCTATCTATACACTGTTAGACATGCCTCATGATGTATTTTTCACAAAAATAAAAACACAGTTCATATCATAAATTCAGCCTCCTGCTAGATTACCTATTATGCTATGATTGGCCATTGCACTCCAGTCTGAATGACAAGGTAAGACCCTGTCTCTAAAAAAAAAAAAAAATTCTAGGGCCGGGCGCGGTGGCTCACGCCTGTAATCCTAGCACTCTGGGAGGCCGAGGCGGGTGGATAGCTCAAGGTCAGGAGTTCGAAACCAGCCTGACCAAGAGCGAGACCCCGTCTCTAAAAAAAAAAAAAAAAAAAAAATTCTAATGTAAATATATTTTCACATGAAATAGAGGTTGTATCTGTTATCTAATACAGCATAAAAAAATTCCTGAATATAGTATTTTAACACAATAATAATCTTTAATTTTGCTCATGATTGTATATTTTAGTCAGGGATTGGTGGACACTGTTTGTCTCTTATCTATATGATGTCAGCTGGGATAGCTCAATTGAGGTTGGCAAATCAAATTATGTGATTTTTTACTCCAATGCCTTGCCCCTTGGTGCTGTCTGATGGTTCCTTTCCACATGAGCCTCTCCACAGACATGGGTGCTACACTGAAGAGCAAACCTCCAAGGAGCAGTTAGTAAAATTGCCAATTTCTTAAGTCCGGTGCCAGGAAATTGGCAGTGTCATGCCTACATATTCTAGTGGTCAAGTAGTCACAGATCCCAGCTTCAGGGGGAGCCGGCATAGGTCCCATCTCTTGGTGGCAAAAGGGCAAAGAATTTGGGGGCCATATAACATGGTCACAGAAATTATAGTGTTTTTCTTCTCTATGGAATCATATCCCACACCCTATTTTAGAAGTCAGACAAAGTGAAGGATATGCAGTTAGAAAGCAGGAAATTGGTCATTAATTTATTGCTATAGTCCTTGGAGGGTGTTAATAGTGACAATGGGGTTGGGGAGGAAGTGACAATAATGTGGATATTTAGCAGGTGAATTCAAAGAATTTGGTGATTTATTGTACAACAAAGGGGGGTTAAATCTAAGTCACTTGGGATGAGTATAGTGTCATTCATTAATCTATATATATTGTATAAGACAAGGAACAATTTGGGGAAATAAGAAAGCTAGGTAATGAGTGAGTAATAATTCTGTTTAGTTAGATTTAGCTTTGATAAATCCAGATGGAAAATGGCTAATGAAAAATTAGAAAAAATAGATTTAGAACTCAAGAACTAAGTATTTACATTTTGGAGTCATCAGTGTTTAAGCTTTAGATTCTTGTGAGCAAGATTGCTCTTGATGATGAAATATCATGAGGGGAAGATCAGACTGAGTCTAGGCATTCAAGAGCACTATGATTTAACAGTATGACAAGAAAAAATAATCCATTGATGGAGACTGAGTAGAGATGAAACAAAGCAGGAGAGGGATGTCATAATAGCCAGAGAAGAAAAACCATTCACAAGAAAGGGAAACTGTCTATTTATATTGAATTTATTAATTGGGAAAGTGGTAGGTATGTGCCAACTCATTTAAGACATTCAAACTAGGTTTCTTAAAGCTGTAAATGGATGAAGTAAATATCAACAAGTGAAGGAATAAATGAACCTTATGGCTCCTTCCTTGTTATACAGGCTTCACCTTTTCCATCACCATTTAAACTGTATTTAAGAGAACACTTCCTCCTCCTAAACAATCTGCCCCAAACCTGCAAAAAAGATACATTTCTCAGCGTATTCTAGTACAGTTGATATTAGAGTAAATTTTACTAATGTTTAGGAAAAGGTAAATAAGCATTGCCAAAAACAAGCAATTATTTAATTTGATTTTCAGTTTGTGACATACAACATGGCAACTCTCCTGCTACGGTTCTGCTTCTGCATAGCAGAGAACATTTTTATGCCTAATAATAGAAATAATTTCTAAGACATCCTTTTTCTCAAAGCCACAAAAGTCTTTTGCTCCTCTCAGAGGCCCACCTTCAAAGACCAGGTTTCCTAAATGATGACCCACTTAATGAATGACAGGGAAAATTATCATCTCAGGGTAACCCCAGGAATAAGCCTACTGAAAACACCATTGTCTTAACCTACGGTTTTAGGATTTATCCTCAACATAATTTTTTATAACAAACTATAAAACTTGCACAAATGTATTCTAAAAATCAATATAATTTTATAATTATTATGAATATGAGTTCAAAAATATGTTATAATAAAATCATATGTATTTTACTAAATAAATGTTCACAAAAGAATAAATTAATTAGAAGAGATAATGAAATAGCCAGTTGCTTGTGTCCATAAATAGAATCACCTACAATAGATGCACAAAATATAAAAACCAAGAAATTAAAACACACTCCCAAAGAAAATCACTTTTAACAAAGGAAGAGAAAAAGGAAGTAAGAAAGAAAGAGAGGACCACAAAACAATCAGAAATCAAATAATAACATGGAAGTAGCAAGGCCTTACCTATCAAATAATAACATTGAATGTGAGTGGACTAAACTTTCCCCTCAAAATACATACAGTGGCTGAATGGGTAAAAAGAAAAAAAAAAACAAACAAGAGCCAACCATATGTTGACTGCAAGAGATACACTTCAGTTATAAAGACACAAATAGACTTAACAAAAGGGTATTCCATGCAAACGGAAACCAAAAGGGAGCAGGAGCAGCTATACTTCAATCAGATTAAATAGATTTTAAGACAAAAACTGTAAAAAGAGATAAGGAAGGTCATTACATAACAAAAAGGGGTCACATCAGCAAGAGGACATAACAATTTTCAATATGTATGCATTCAACACAGAAGCACCCAGATATATAAAGCAAATATTATCAGAGATAAAGAGAGAAGTAGAACCCAAATACAACAAACATTGGAGACCTCAGAGCTCCACTTTCAGTATTGGACAGATCATCCAGACAGAAAATCCACAAAGGAACATTGGACTTAACATGCATTGTAGATCAAATGGACCTAATAGATATTTACAGAATGTTTCATTCAACAGCTGCAGAATACACACATTTCTCCTCAGCTAATGGATCATTCTTGAGGATAGACCATATGTTAAGTCACGAAAGAAGTGTTAAAAAATTCAAAAAAAAAAAAAAAGAAGAAGAAGGAAGGAATCATACCAAATATTTTCTTTGTCACAATGGAACAAAACTAGAAAACAAGAGGAACATTGGAAAATGTAAAAACACATGGAAATAAATGATCTGCTACTGTATGTCTGGTGGGTCAATGAAGAGATTAAGAAGGAAATTAAAAAATTTCTCAAAACAAGTGAAAATGAAAACACAGCATACCAAAACCTATGAAATACAGCAAAAGCAGTAATAAGAGTAGATTTTATGGCAATAGTGCTTACATCAAAAAAGTAGAAAAGCTTCAAATAAACAACCTAAAAATGAAAAGAACAAGAATAACAAGAGCAAATCAAACCCAAAATTAGTAGAAGAAAAGAAATTAGTAGACGAAAATTAGTAGAAGAACTAATGAAGATCAGAGCAGAAATAAATTAAATTGAAACAAAAAAGATAAAATATCAATGAAACAAAAAGTTGATTTTTGAAAAGATAGATAAAATTGACACACCTTTAACCAGACTAATGAAGTAAAAGAGAGAGAAGATCCAAATAAAATCAGAGATTAGAAAGGAGACATTACAACTGATACTGCATAAATCCAAATGATCATAAAGACTCCTAAGAGCAACTATATGCCAATAAACAGGGATGCCTATAAGAAAAACATAAATTCCTAGACACATAAAACCTATCAAGATTGAATCAAGAAGAAATCCAAAACCTGAACAAACCAATAATAAGTAATGATATAGAAGCAGTAATAAAAAGTCCCCCATCAAAGAAAAGCCCAGGAACTGATGGCTTCACTGCTGAATTCTGCCAAACATTCAAAGTGTTAATCCCAATCCTACTTAAATTGTTCCACAAAATCGAGAAGGAGGGAACACTCCCAAACTCATCCTATGAAGCATGTATCACTCTGCTATCCAAACCAGAAAAAGACACAACAACAAAAAAGAAAACTATAGACCAATATCTCTGAAGCAAAAATTCTCTACAAAATACTAGCAAATCTAATTTGAAAACACATTAAAAAGAATATTCATCATGATCAAGAAAATACTAGCAAATCTGTTTTAAAAACACATTATAAAGAATAGTCATCATGATCAAGTGGGATTCATCTCAGGAATGCAAGGATGGTTCAACATACATATCAGTCAATGTGATGCATCATATCAACAGAACGAAGGACAAAAACTATATGATTATTGCAATTAATGCTGAAAAAGCATTTGATAAAATTCAACATCCCTTTATGTTAAAAACTTTCAAAAAAATTGTGCACAGAAGTAACTTAACTCAACATGATAAAAGCCATACATGAGTGACCCACAGCAAGTATCACACTAAGTAGAGAAAAACTGAAAGCCTTTCCTCTAAGATCTGGAACAAGACAAGTATGGCCACTTTCACCACAGTTATTCAACATAGTAATGGAAATTCTAGTTAGAGCAATCTGAGAAGAAGAAGAAATAAAGGGCATCCAAATTGGAAAGGAGGAAGTACAATCACCCTTGTTTGCAGATAATATGATCTTATATCTAAGAAGTCTAAAGACTCCACCCCCCCAAAATAAAAACTATTAGAACTAATAAACAAATTTAATAAAGTTGCAGGATACAAAATTAGTATACAAAAATCAGTAGAATTTCAATGTGCCAACAGTTAACAATCTGAAAAAGAAATCAAGAAGCTAATAGCATTTACAATAGCTACAAATAAAATAAAATACATAGGAATAAACTTAACCAAGAGGAAAAAAAGGATCTTTATAATGAAATCTATAAAATATTGATGGAAGAAATTGAAGAGAATATGAAAAATGGAAAGATGTTCCATGATCGTATTGGAAGAAGCAATATTGTTAAAACGTCCATACTATCCAAAACAATCTTCAGATTCAATGCAATCCCCAGAAAAATACCAATGGCATCCTTCACAGAAATACAAAACAAAAAAACCCCTAAAACTTACATGGAACCACAAAAGATCTAGAATATCCCAAGCCATCCTGAGAAAAAAAGAAAAAAAAATGGAGGAATCACATTACCTCACTTCAAATTATACTACAGAGCTGTAGTAATCAAAACAGTATGATACTGGCATAAAAACAGACACATACGCCAATGGAACAGAATAGAAAATCCAGAAATAAATCCACACATCTATAGTGAACTTATTTTTGGCAAAGTTACCAAGAACATACAGTGGGGAAAGGACAGTCTCTTCAATAAATGGTTCTGGGAAAACAAGGTATACTTATGCAGAAGAATGAAGCTAGACCCTTATTGGTCACCATATACAAAAATCAAATTAAAATGGATTAAACATTTAAATCTAAGACCTGAAAGTATAAAATTACTAAAAGAAAACATTGGGGAAAGACTTCGGGATGCTGGTCTAGGCAAAGACTTTTTGAGTAATATCCCCAAAGCACAGACAACCAAAGCAAAATTGGACGAATGGGATCATATCAAGCTAAAAAGCTTCTAAACAGCACAGTGAACAATCAACAAAGAAAAGAGACAACCCAAAGAATGGGAGAAAATATTTACAAACTACCCATGTGACAAGATGTTAATAACTAGAATACATAAGGAACTCCAACAACTCAATACAAATAAATAAAATAATCTAATTAAAAATGGGCAAAGGATCTGAATAGGAATTCTTTAAAAGAAGACATACAGATGACTAACAGGTATCTGAAAAATGCTCAAAATCATTAGTCACCAGAGAAATACAAATGAAAACTACAATGATATATCATCTCATCCCAGTTAAAATGGTTTCTATCAAAAAGACAGGCAATAAAAAATGATGGTGAGTATGTTGAGAAAGGGGAACCCTCATGCACTGCTGATGGGTATGTAACATGGTGCAACCACTGTGGAGAACAGCATGAAGTTTCCTCAAAAAACTAAAAGGAGAACTACCATATGACCCAGCAGTCCCATTGTTGAGTATATATACAAAGAAGGTGAAATTTGTATATTGAAGAGATGTCTGTACTTCCATGTTTATTGCAGCACTATTCACATAGCCAAGATTTGGAATCAACATAAGTGTTCATTGGTAGATGAATGGATAAAGAAATTGTGGTACATATATGTATATTATATAGCCACGGACAGAATGAAATCCTGCCATTCACAAGAATATGGATAGAATTGGAGAACATTTATGTTAAGTGAAATAAGCCAAATACAGAAAGGCAAATTTCACATGTTCTCAGTCATATGTGAAAGCTGAATATTAAAAACAATTGCTCTCATGGAGACAGACAGTAGAGTTATGGTTACTAGAGGATGAAAATAGTAGTGTGGAGTGGGGAATAAATTAGGGATGGTTAATGGGTGCAAAAATATAATTAGATAATTAGACAGAATGAACAATATTTAATAACACAACAAAGTAACTGCAATCAAGAATATGTTAGGGTATACTTTAAAATAACTAAGAGTACAATTGGAATGTTCCTGACACAAAGAAATGATAAGTGCCTGAAGTGATGGATATCCTAATTACCCTGATTTGATTAATTCACATTGTATACTTGTATCAAAACATCACAGGTACCCCATAAAGATATACAATTATTATGTACCCACAATAATGAAATAGAAAAAAGAAAAACAAAAAATAAAAATAAATGATATCATGAATGCATTATTTATTTATTCATTAAGCTTTCTGAAAAAAGCATTTATAATTTGTCAAATTCATTTAAAATTGCACTTCTCACTTTCAGAGTCATTAACAAGCTTGTCTAATTTAGTATCATCTGCAAACTCATGAGCAGATTTTCATGTGCTTTGTTCAGGTTATTAATAAGTATAGAACTCTAAGAAGAGTATCCTCAGAATTTATCTTTCTGTAACTTGATCCTCTAAGGACAAATCATTGATAAGTCTCCTGAGTTTATCCACAGTTCAGTTATTCACCAAAAATTTAGATTTTTCATAAAAATGTCAATGTAATTATTACAAAATGGTAAGTTGCCCGTTTATACTTTTCTTCTACTTTAACATAGAGCTGCCTTAAAAGTTGAAAATAAAAAGACCTCATATGTATTTGCTGCTTATCGAGTGTTAGGGATAGTGATCAATGTTACTTGGATTTTTTTTATACTCCACAACAACCCAGTGTACTTCTATTTTCCCCATACGTAAGATTTGAAGCCAGAACTGAAACCTAGTCAGTCTGAATTTGGAATCTAAACTACTTCATAAGCTGACTTTACAAACAAATAAATAAAATCCAAAGTATGCTTTGTCCTATACCACAGAACAATCTTAAATTCTTCAAATCTCTTTTTTTAATGTTTCACAGTTTTGACAATGTGAAAAAAAAGAAAAGAAAGCAAAAAGAATGAAGCTAAAATCAGTAAGTACCTCCTATATTCTTGCTATTTTAAATAGCTATTTGTTCTTTTTTTATTTCCTCACCTTTTTCTAGGAAATGTGTATTCAGTGACTACTTTGTGTACAGTCTGTGATTATCTTTAATTAATTAGTAGTAAAGAATCTGTTTTTCATGATGTTTAGAACTTAATGAAATGTTGATAAATGAGTCCTTATGATTTATTGTTAGGAATGTAATGACAAGGTAATTTCAGTGTAATATAAAAGGACAGAACAGAGAATCTAACCCAGCCTCAGGGTCAGGAGAGACATCCTGGAGGATAGGATGTTTGGACACTAACTTGATGGATGGAATGGAGCTAATGAAGCTGTGAAGAATCCTGTTGCTTGGAAAACTAAGCAAGCTTTCTCTGTTATCCAACAGGAACCTCCATGAAAATGTAAGCTATTTTCCAGGCCCACTTGCAGTTACAGATTCCTGCAAGATCCAAAGTTATTAGATGAAGTATGCTTCTGTGTTTTAGGACAGGGTTTCATGCGTGGTGTTGCCTTTAGAAAATCTTTTCTCTCCATTTGCCAGATAAGCCTCATAGGAAGAATCTTTTCTGCAACTTCTTCCAGTGAACAAACATTTCTTTTTCTTGTTCTGTTTCTGGGAAAGCCTTCTGAAAGTGTTTCTACCCACTTTGTTTTTCCTCCTGAACATAGAAATGAGTCTTTAAAGGGATATGAAATAATACAATTTGCCCACAAAGGAAATTGGAAATTAATAGACAGAGAATGACTCCCCTAATCATATTTTCCTTTTAATTAATTGTATATTCTATAATTGAGGGGAGTATGATGGAGACTTTCACAGCCCAGGAAGAGCATGCAACGCCAAGTGCCTATGATGCAATGTCTATATGCAACGCCAAGTGCCTATGGCTCTCTCTTTCAGTAAAATCAAGAACAATGACAGGATGGGTGTGTATATGTTGTCAATTCTTCCTATCAAAACAGTAATTCTTGGGGATAGGAGATCATAAATTCAAAGGAACTCATTTTAGTACAAAAAAAAAAAGTGACTCCCAAGTGACATGCCACAATAGTAATAAGACAAAAGCAGTAAAATTAAACTCATCAGATAAAAGGGGGAAGCTGTAAGTATCTTAATCTTCTGTGGAGATGTAATAAAGAATAAATACAACGACATCTGCTATTTGCAAATTGTGTAAAATATGTCTATTTGTTTGCATCCCAACATTATTTTCACAGTCTTGTATCTGAAGGTGTGAATTATTCAAAGAATTTAATAATGCTACTTTCAATAACATATAGATGTTCACATAAATATTTAATCTTTGTATAGATTTTTTACAATAGTTCCTTGTATCTTATTTAAGGTTAGAGCATAAGTTGCAATATATAATAGCCTTTTATTTATTGTCTGTTGTATGTGCTCTGAAAATTTGCTTACCACACAAAAGAATCTCTGAATTGAATGTAATACAGATCAATTTTGAAAGCTTATACAACTTCGTATACTCAATATTGCAGAAAATATCATATAATACTTGAAATTGTTAGCATAGTTCTAAAATGTATTCAGGTGAATGTATTTTGAACATGAGACATGATATTGGGCCTAGACATGAGTGAATGACATATGATTGATACCTTCAGTTTCTGGTTTTTGAAACTGTTGTGTACACACACAAATACTTTATACACAATAAACACATTTTTATATCTACCATGTAGGAAAAGTATTGTTTTATCTCCTTTATCATTAAGTGAGCCATTGCTATTCATGGCTCAATGATTCTTTTAGTTATAAGAGTTCAGCACTGAACTAAATGGAATATACTGAACTTCACCTCCAATTAACTTACTTTAAACATGATCTCATCTAGAAAGTTATTAAAATGAATTTGGTGCTGGGGACACGTTTATGTACAACATTTTAACAATTTATAGCAATGCAACTGAACTTCAAATGCTCTTTTAAGAAAATAATTATAATGTGTCTTATGCTACCACTAAATATAATAATCCACGTTTTAATATAGCTAATCTCTTCCAATTTTAACATCAATATAAATATTTACTTAGTATCCAACCCAAATTATGCCCATTATTTGATAAAAGTCCTGTGTCATCCTCTATCAAATTTTTCTTGCCTATTACTTAGAAAATTTCCAAAAAGGAAATAAAAATCAAGAATAAATACAATCTTCAGCAAGAAAAATTTACAGAAAATAATAAAATATTTGTTTTTAAAAACTTGAATTTTTCTGTAGTAATATATTTACCTCTACTTATTTATAGTCATGTAAGAAAGTAACCACTTCGGTCCGGCGCTCACCAGCCGCAAAGCCTTGCCCACAGCTGGCACTCACAGTCCGAACGGTAGTTTGTGCAGAATAGGTAACATATGCATATATGTTTTCATTACATTATTTTTAAATGTTCACAATTTAATTTTGATAAATGAAAAATTAGAAAAGTTATATCACGGCTGTCAGCTAAAGTCGCTGTGCGCATTCATCTGTGGCTGTCGACTCTAGTTGACGCTGGTACCGAAGAGGGTAAGGAAGAAATTCAAATTTTAATTTTGATCAAAATTAACATGGGAGCAATTTAAATAAGAAATATCTAGCTACACTCCCAGACATATAAATTATGTTTTTTTTCTCAGTATTTGTTGCTATAATCTTTCCCACATGGATACATGGGACACAAAGGAAAAATATAAAATGCAAATAAATAAAATAAGAATTTTTCCGCATTTTTTGGTAGTAGTTCATTTTTTTAAGCAGTCACACTTCATTTCAAAAGAAAAGTTAACTGTGATTCCAAAAAATCGTCAAAATTAAATAGTTTAACGGTCTCCAAACTTTTAAATTTATATATCACTTTCCTCTTTATAGCTTAATTTTGGAACATATTTTAGACAACTGCATGTGTAGATGAACTGAATATTCTTGAGCAAGCCTTTACAAAGTACTGTTCTCTATCAAACTTTTGAAGAAAGGCAGTAAGTTCCAGTTAGAGTCCCGTAAGAAACCTGGATTAAAACTTTCTACTTCTAAGTTAATGCAGTCATATGCTTTACTAGTCATTTGTATTTATTATAGCGTGGGATAAGATTGAAATCAAGTTATGCAGCCTATTAGAACTCACAAAGCTGAATAGGGTACCATGTCACCTCCTGACATAAATATCTCCAGTCAGAAATAGAGACAAGGTTTTCTTCACTAAAGTAATGTAAAATGTGTTAAAATACAAACATGTTGGTGCATAATGTCGATGTTCTATACTATACAGCAAAACTATAGAAATATTCATCTGGGGAAATTATTCAACTGGTCTATCAAATTGTCCAACTCAACCTTAGAAACACAAAGTATTTAATGATAAAACACAATCCAGGAAGTGCTAAAACTATCCCACATCTAGACATAGCTAGAGAGACATCACAATTGTTTTCATTTTTATATTGTTGCTGTTGTTCCTTCTCTACAGGTGTGAGCCCTGAAGAAACACACAAGGCAATTTTTGGCAGGACACATATGAAAGGTTGCTAACACCGCAGTGTGAAAAGTGCAGCGATCTTGGTGTATCACGGATCCAATGCAGAAACTTGAGTTTTCTCTTCAGTTCACTGAGGCAGAGAGGAACACATAGGCCTATCTAAGGTGAAGAATGGAAATGACACATCAAAGACCAGGATACTTGAAGGTGAAACGCTGGTGAGAGAGGAATTCATAAATCCAGCCCTTTGACCAAAAAAAAGTCAAAAAATTAATTTTGAGGGGTGTCTTTTGTAGGAAAAAATATCTATTTGAGATAGCAAAGCAGTAGGCTTTTTTTGTTGTTTTGTTTTCTTTTTTTTTTTTT
>VBSM01002937.1:27275672-27325207 GCA_008086735.1 Cheirogaleus medius
AGATTCTAGTTATCAGCCCTTTGTCGGATGTGTAGCTTGCGACAATTTTCTCCCGTTCTGTGGGTTGTCTGTTTGCTCTCTTGACAGTTTCTATGGCTGTGCAGAAGATTTTTAATTTGATTAGGTCTCATTTGTTTATTTTTGTTGCTGCTGTGATTGCCTTTGTGGTCTTCTTCATAAATTCTTTGCCTAGGCCAATGTCTAGAAGAGTATTTCCAACGTTTTCCTCCAGAATTCTAATAGTTTCACACCTAAGGTTTAAGTCTGTTACCCAGCGTGAGTTGATTTTTGTGAGAGGTGACAGGTGTGGGTCCTGTTTCAGTCTTCTACATGTGGCTATCCAGTTTTGCCAGCACCATTTATTGAATAAGGATTCTTTTCCCCAGTGTAGTCCAAACTTGTACTACTCTAGTATAGAAAGGCAAGAATGAGATGTAGACATAAAAATTGCTCACAGGATGGACAGTGGGGAAGAGCAAACTCTACACAATTCTGCCTCTGAGTATGTTCTTATGGGAAGGCACTGGGTACAGTTCAGCTACAATGAAGCCATGGGGAGAAGGCAGATGCAGGAAGGAGTAAGTAATGGAACTCAATATTTCAATCTGTTGCATATGCCAAAGGTAACACGGGCTAGAAAAAAAATGTCTTAAACTAACAATGCATAATTACAAAAATATGGAGAAGGGGAATGGACATATTTAATAGTGAAACATTAATGGTATTTTTTCTTAAAAACCAAGAACAAGAACATTATATTTGCTTTAATAATTTCTTTGATGTCAACAGCAAGTTGCAAAATTATACATGATATCATATATGTTAAATTTTCAAGTGTAAAACTATAAAACATGTAACTTACTTCTATTTATATGTGTTGTAAAAATATAAAATTATGCATAGAACTGATGTATTCCAAGTTTAAGACAATACTCCCTCTACGAAGACAGAAGAAGAAAAGATTGAGGAGGTAAGATTTAACTGCGTCTGTTGAATTTCATTTTATTTTTTAACAAGAGAGATCTGATGTAAAAAGGGCAAAATATTACCTTCTCTTTCACCTTTGTGTTGCTCACATGGGTCTCTGTTACATGATTCTATAATTTCCTATCTGTTGGAATATTTAAAAATTAAAAATTTGTAAATAAAGTTTTCTTGAAACATTTTAGCTAATCAATCAAAAATACGATTTTAACTTTCAGTACTATAAATTATTGGTGTCCTTTAAAAAATGACTAGTAGCAAATAAGTTAGAAAAGCAACTTCAATATTGGCAGTCATTTCCATGAATTATACTGTGATCGTAAATTTGTACTTCGAAGGTCCATTTTAGCAACTAATATCAACTAAGACTACACCTTATTAATGAAACTACCAAGATGCCCAAAGCTTATAAGTCAATTTTTTAAATAGAAATAAAGAGAACCATATAAATAGATCAGGCAAAAGTGCTGTCAAGTTATTAATATACAAGTTTAAAAGGAGGAGATAGAGAGGATTTGGAATCTATAACTGGTTTCTACGTCTGAAATTTTGTATCTATCTATCCCATCCAAAAAAACACATTGATAAAAAAATGTATAATAAAAACATAAAACATTTGATGTTTTAAGGATAAAGGTTTGTAGGGCTATCAATATTTGTAGGAGTTTTATGGACTCTTGAATGTATATCAGGTAGTTATAGCTGTTACTCAGCTGATAGCTCGTAGCCATTCAGGATTTTCCAATCAGTGTCAGGTTTTTATTTTAAATTAATTTATTTTTTCCAGCATATTATGAGGGTACAAATGTTAAGCTTATGCATATTGCCCTTGGCACTCCCCACTCCACTCTCAAGTCAGAGCTTCAAGCGTGTCCATCGCCCAGTTGGTGCGCATCACACTCATTATCAAAGTATATAGCCATCCCATCATCCTCCAAACACCCAATAAATGTTATTCCTATATGTCCACTTAGGTGTTGATTAGTTAATACCAATTTGCTAGTGAGTATATGTGGTGCTTATTTTTCCATTGTTGGGATACTTCACTTAATAGAATGGGTTCCAGCTCTATCGAGGAATATATAAGAGGTGCTATATCACCATTGTTTCTTAAAGCTGAATAGTACTTCATGGTATACATATACCACATTTTATTAATCCACTCATGTATTGATGGTCACTTGGGTTGTTTCCACATCTTTGCAATTGTGAATTGTGCTGCTATAAACATTCGAGTGCAGGTGTCTTTTTTATACAATGCCTTTTGTTCTTTTGGGTAGATGCCCAGTAATGGAATTGCTGGGTCAAATGGTAGATCTACTTCTATAGCTTTAAGGTATCTCCATATTGCTTAGCACAGAGGTTGGATTAGTTTGCAGTCCGACCAGCAATGTAGGAGTGTTCCTATCTCTCCGCATCCATGCCAACATTTATTGTTTTGCGGACTTGTTAATAAAGGCCATTCAAACTGGAGTTAAGTGATATCTCATTGTGGTTTTGATTTGCATTTCTCTGAAGATTAGAGATATTAAGCATTTTTTCATATGTTTGTTGGCCATTATTCTGTCTTCTTTTGGAAAGTCTCTGTTCATGTCCTTTGCTCACTTTTTGATAGGGTTGTTTGATTTTTCCTTGCTGATATTCCTGAGTTGTAAATAGATTCTAGTTATTACCTCTTTATTGGATGTGTAGCTTGCGAAAATTTTCTCCCATTCTGTGGGTTGTCTGTTTGCCCTCTTGACAGTTTCTTTGTGCAGAAGCTTTTTAATTTGATCAGGTCCCATTTATTTATTTTTATCGATTCTGTGATTACCTTTGTGGTCTTCTTCATAAATTCTTTGCCTAGGCCAATGTCTAGAAGAGTATTTCCAATGTTTTCCTCTAGAATTCTAATAGTTTCATACCTAAGGTTCAAGTGTGTAACCCAGCATGAGTTTTTTTTTTTGTGAAAGGTGAAAGGTGTGGATCCTGTTTCAGCCTTCTACATGTGGCTATCCAGTTTTCCCAGCACTATTTATTGAACAAGGATTCATTTCCCCAGTGTATGTTTTTGTCTGCTTTGTCAAAGATTAGATGGCTATATGAGGATGGTTTTATATCTGCTTTCTCTGTTCTGTTCCACTGGTCAATGTCCCTGTTCTTCTGCTATTCACAGGCTGTTTTAATTACTATAGCCTCATAGTATAGTTTGAAGTCTGGTAAATTAATACATCCAATTTTTTTTTTATTACCTAGGATTGATTTTGCTATGTAGGGTCTTCTCTGGTTCCATATGAAGCATAAAATTATTTTTTCTATATCTGTGAAAAATGATGAAGATATTTAAATAGGGATTGCATTGACTCTATAGGTCACTTTGGGTAGTATAGACATTTTAACAATGTTGAGTCTGCTAGCCCATGAGCATGGTATGTTCTTTCACCTGTTTACATCCTCTGTTATTTCCTTCTTCAGTGTTTCATAGTTCTCCCTGTAGAGGTCTTTTACCTCCTTAGTTAAATATATTCCTAGGCACTTTATTTTCTTTGTTGCTATTTTGAAGGGAATTGAGTCTTTGATTTGGTTCTCACTTTTACTGCCGTTGGCGTATATGAATTCCTCTGATTTCTGTGTATTGATTTTGTATCCTGAGACTTAACCAAATTCATTTATCAATTCAAGGAGTCTCTTCGTTGAATCCTTGGGGTTTTCTAGGTATAATATCATGTCATCAGCAAAGAGTAAGAGTTTGATCTCTTCTGCTCCCATTTGGATGTCCTTAATTCCGCTCTCTTGTCTGATTGCTGTAGTAAGGACTTCCAGCACTATGTTGATTAGAAGTGGAGATAGTGGGCAACCTTGCCTTGTTCCAGTTCTATGTGGGAGTGCTTTCAATTTTTCCCTGTTCAGTATTATTTTGGCTGTGGGTTTGTCACATATGGCTTGTATCATTTTTAGTTAATTCCTGTCTATGCCTATTTTGTTGACCGTTCTTATCATAAAAGGGTGTTGAAATTTGTCAAATGCTTTTTCTGCGTCTATTGAGAGGATCATATGGTCTATGTTTTTGCTTCTGTTTATATGGTGAATTACATTTATAGATTTGCGTATGTTGAACCATCCCTGCATCCCCAAGATGAAGCCCACTTGATTTTGATGGATTATTTTTTGGCACGCACATGGATTCAGTTGGCTAGGATTTTGTTGAGAATTTTTGCATCTATATTCATAAGGGATAGTGATCTGTATTTTTCTTTTTTGTTGCATCCTTTCCTGGTTTTGGTATCAGGGTTATGTTCACTTTATAAAGTGTCTTGGGGAGGATTCTATCCTTCTCGATGTTGTGTAATAATTTTCTGCAGAATAGGCACCAGTTCTTCTTTGTAGGTCTGGTAAAATTTGGGTGTGATACCATCTGGTCTGGGACTTCTCTTTTTAGGAAAGTGTTTTATTGCTGCTTCAATTTCAGTATTTGATATTGGTCTGTTCAGGAATTCTATTTCTTCCTGGCTGAGCCTACGGAGGCTGTGTGTTTCTAAGAAATTGTCCATTTCCTCCACATTTTGCAGTTTATGTGCATAAAGGTTTTTGTAGTATTCCTAAATTATGTCTTGTGTCTCCATGGCATCAGTTGTAATTTCTCCTTTATTGTTCCTGATGGAGCTTATTAGAAATTTTTCTTTTCTGCTTTTCATTAGTCTAGACAAAGGTGTGTTAATTTTATTTATTTTTTTGAAGAACCAACTTTTTGTTTTATTAATCTTCTGTATAGTTTCCCTGTTATCAATTTCATTTAGTTCCAATTTGATCTTAATGATTTCACTTCTGCTGGGTTGGGGTCGGTCTGTTCTTCTTTTTCCAGCTCCTTGAGATGATTCATTAGATTGTCTATTTGTGATCTTTTCAACTTCTGGATATAGGCATTTATAGAAATAAACTTTCCTCTCAGGACTGCTTTAGCTGTGTCCCACAGGTTTTGATATCTTGTGTCTCTTTGTCATTTAGTTTAAAGAATCTTTTGATTTCCATTTTGATTTCCTTGTTTATGAAGTGATCATTCAGCAGAAGTTTGTTTAGTTTCCATGACTTTGTGTAGAAATGAGAGTTCCTGTTAGGGTTGATTTCTACATTTATTCTATTGTGATCTGAAAAGATACATGGTATAATTCTATTTTATTTAAATTGTTTGAGACATGCTTTGTGTCCTAGGATATGGTCAGTCTTAGAGAATGATCCATGAGCTGATGAGAAGAATGTATATACAGTGGTTTTGGGATAGAATGTCCTGTAAATGTCAGTCAGGCCCATTTGTTCTAGAGTTCTGTTTAAGTCCATTATTTCTTTGTTGATTTTCTTTTTGGAGGATCTGTCCTGTACTGTCAGCAGTGTTTAAAATCTCCAGCTATTATGGTGTTGTTGTTTATCCATGTGTTTAGATAAAGTAGAGTTTGCTTTATGCATCAGCGTGCATCTAAGCTGGGTGCATATTTAGAATTGTTATGTCTTCTTGTTGAACTGTCCCCTTCACCATTATATAGTGACTTCCCTGTCTTTTTTTACTTTTGTTAATTTAAAAATTAAGTTATCTGAAATCAGCACCACTATTCCAGCTTTCTTTTGGCGTCCATTTGCTTGAAATATTTTTCTCCATCCCTTTACCTTTAGTCTAACTGCATCCTTACAGGTTAGATGTGTTTCCTGAAGGCAGCAGATACTTGGCTTGTGTTTTTTTTATCCATTCAGCCAGCCTATGTCTCTTGAGTAGAGAGATCAAGCCATGCGCATTTATTGAGATAACGGATAGGTGGGGAATATTTCTGTTCATTATGTTGGGTTGAACTTTATTGCTTTTTTTTCTCTCTTGAGCCACTGTGGTATCTGGCCTTTGATCTTTAGCTTTTGAGTGGATTTACATTTGTGAGGGTTTACTGTGCTGATCTGTGGGTAACACTGTTTTGAGTACTTCTTGAAGGGCTAGTCTTATCTTGGTGAATTCCCTCAGTCTTTGCTTATTTGAGAATGTTTTGATTTCTCCTTCATATACAAAACTTAGTTTTGGAGGAACAAGATTTTAGGCTGGGCATTATTCTGTTTCAGAAGAGTGAGAATGTGGCCCCAGTCTCTCCTTGCTTGTAAGGTTTCAGTAGAGAAGTCTGGTGTTATTCGATTGGCTTTCCTTTGTATGTTACTTGCTTCTTTCATCTTACAGCTCGTAGAAGAGCCTCTTTAGTTGATACTTTGGTCAGTCTGATGATTGCATGTCATGATGTCTTCCTGTTTTCATTGAATCTCCAGGGGTTCTTTGAGCTTCTTGAACTTATATATCCAGATTTTTAGCAAGGTCTGAGAAATTTTCCTCTATTATATCTTCAAATAATTTGAAGATATTTTAGAATATCCAACCCTTGAATGTTTTCTTCTTCCCCTTCTGGTTACCCTATAACCCTCACATTAGGTTTCTTCACATAATCCTCCATCTCTTGTAGGCTTTGCTCTTTTCTCTTATTTTTATGCTCTATCTCTGTGACTGACTTATTTAATTGGAAGGTGTTATCTTCAATCTCTGAGATTCTTTCTTCTGTTTGATTGACCCTGTTCTTGAGGCTTTCCACTGTGTTTTGTAGTTCCCTGAATAGATTCTTCATTTCTAGGAGTTCAGTTTGATTTTTCTTTATTATTTCAATTTCTTTCTTCTAGGTCCTGGAATCTTTTCGTGATTTCTTTGTGTTCGTTATCCATTTTTTCTTGCAAGTCACTGAATTTTCTTAGAATCCAAGTTTGAAATTCTTCTTCTGTCATTTATTGGTCAGATTTTGGTTGATGTCCATTTCTAAGGGGTTGGTGTTCCTCTTTGGGGGTGTGTTTTCCGTTTGAGTCTTCATATTTACAGAGTTCCTTCGTTCATTTCTTCCCATCTGTATCAGTTGTTGCTTCTTACCTTTAGGTTTTCCTTTGGATAATGACACGCCCTATTTAGTCTCTGAGCCAGTAGGTGGTGTTTGTGGGTGAGATTCGACCAAACCCTGTATGATGAGTCAGTAGATGACGTAAAAGGGTGTGCAGAATGGCCTCCCTGTCAGTAGGTGGCGCTTGCTGGTAGGAGCAGGCTTCAGTGTTGTTTTGGGTCCTGTGACCTGCTCTTGTTCCTCTGGAGAGGCACTCTAGTACCTCAGGTGGTGGGTGAGGCCCTGGTATCACATTTGACGAACGTATAATAGTAAATTAATAAGCAAATTTGAGAGACCCCATTTTGGTGAAAAATTTTAATAGTTCTGAAAGTTACAAAAAAATGGTCCCCCAATAATATATTTAGTATTTTTAAACTTTGTATTAAAAACTCTGCTAAAAATTAAAGATCCAAATATTTGCAGAATTTTTTAAAATGTTGGTATGTGGTATTTATTTTTGTGCATCTATAAAATATTAAATTGTAGTATTGTTTTATCAATTGAGGTGCATATTCTATAACATGTCTAGGGAAACTGAAGGATTAGTGCTACAGTTTTCTTCAACAAAAGCCACCTGACACACAGAGAGTAGGTACAGTTTTCTGTTCCTTATCTCTTCAAACATATGTCTATAAGCTTTTGTAGGTGTACACTCTATGCATTCACCAAAAATTCTCTATATAACCATGTAGAATATCTTTCCTAAAATACATTAATTTGGGAAATACTTTTTGGGCTGTGCACTGAACAGTTATACACTCTATTTGTCATATTTAGGATGATATAGCATTATGTACATTTATTTTTCAGAGTTCAGTTTCTCATGACTCTAATAAAACCATACTTTGTCAAAGTAAATTTACTTGCTATTTGCTTATAACCAGAAAATCTGCATTTTTATTAAAATACATTCCATGTCATTGACAATGCTGACTTACAAACAGACGTATTGGTATCCTAACACAAAAACTGAATTTTCAGGTAATAAAACTCCGAACATTTACCATACCTAAGTGTAACCATAGGTTCTAATAGTTTAATTAACTACTGTTAGATATATTATCATGGGCTGTTCCATACGTGAAGATGTATCTCTCACTAAACAACATATTTTATAAAGTATTTAATTTTAGTTATGCAGAGCCTTTTTATTAAAATGAGATTTTACTTATTTGAAAATCTAATTTCTATCACTTATATCTCTGATTTCCTGAAGAAGTCATAGCTAATTATTGTAGTATAAGTAGGATAAAACTAATTCAAAGGTTATATGGCAATGTTTTTATAATAACCTCTGGCTTTACTCTGCAAATCTATTTAGGAAAAACTAATGAGCTTGTAAAATAAAGAACTAGCTCAGAAAGAATTAGGACCACAAAAGTAACTGATTCCTGGTGGCGGCAGGGGGACTTGCATGAAAGAAATCCATGACAAGATTTAAGATGACAAATGTTCAAGAATAAGATTCTAACTGGCTGAAGTCAACTGTGCTATAAACCATCTGGCAAATTTAAGTCATAACTGAAATACATATAAATTATTGACATTTAATGAACTATTAAATGGGTCTATGAAAAAAATTTGGCAAAACACAAAGTTTCAGTAAAAAGAATCAGTCTTCCCAAAGATCAAACCTAGAGAATATTTCCTCACCCAACTATAAATAATATACAGGATAAAATGACATATTCTTTGAATTTCAGAAAATAAAATTGTATTTATAATGTATAAATAAATGATATGCATGCCTGTGTCAGAGATAACATTTAGCAGTGTGACAGAGTGGCATCCAAATCTATAGTCATCAATCACCAAGATAAATAAAGTCTCCCAGAAAAAAGTAAAATTATGCCTGTATAAGATTTTAGAAATAGAAGTAAAATAATTTGAAGCATGGATTTTAAATGTAAGTAAAATTAAACTGTCAAATTATATTAAATCAATAATTATATTCAATAAGATAATATTTAATAATGTTTTAATCAAATGTGAACACTGGAAAAATTATAATTGGTAGTTGATCAGAAGAAAAATCCAAAACTCAGTTTTCAGGGATTTTCAATTATTATGTTTTCTTTTTCACATAGTCAAGCAGAAGATGGCAATTATGTTGCTGAAACTTTGTGCTTCTCGAGTTATGGATGTGATGTGACATTGTTCTTTAATGAGATGAAATGTTTTTCTCAATTATTTCATAGTGTTTTGTGACATTACTAATCTTGATATTTTTTAACATGAAGCTAGGTAGAGGGAGGAAAAGAAATTAAACAATAATTATTTATTTGAAGGAAAAATTGTGTAGGCTGAGGGTATGACATACTGTTTTCATTCTATGAATGCTCCTGTTGAAACTGTGATTTCAAAGCCAAAATCTATATATTGCTTCATCTAAATAATTCTTCTAAACTTTAATATTTTAACAAAATATATGGAAAACCTACCTTAGAAACTAGAATAGGAATGCATGCAATAGAGAGAGTAACAAAGGTAGGTTGTCTAAATGTCCATTTTTAACTGATTAGTTCACTTTTTAAGAGTTTTATCTTTATGAAAACAAGTATCATATAAAGACATAGAATCTAATTCATGGAACCATCTGTCCAAACATAAACTGTTTATATTTTTTGTTACTTGGAACAGAGGAAAAGGGAGGGGGGAAAATTGTTCCATCAGGTACAGATTTTATCACAGTTACTGGCATATTTGAAGATGACTCAGTACTCAAACATCAGGGCATTATTAATATTTCCTCACCTTACAAATGGTTTTGCCAAACTATGGCCTGCTGTTTGTTTTTGTATGTAAAGTTTTATAGCAACACAGTCAAGCTGTAATGGTAGAATTGAATAGTTGTGACAGAAATCATGAGATCTTTAAAATCCAAAAATATTTCCCATCTGATTCTTGATAGAAAAAGTTTGCTCAACTCCATTGTTCACTATACTATCTTTTTCATATTTCACAGTACAATACTTCTATTTTTACTATGGCTTTTTTTTTTTAAGAGTCGAAGCGGAAGTTCATTCTTTTATGCAACAAGCATATACTCGTTGTCACCGTCAAAGCAAGTGCTCACACTTTAGAGCACCAGGGACCCAGGACAGAGCAAAACAAACAGGATTCTGATCCGTGGACTCTGCCTTCTACGCTGGGGAAACAAACAATAAGACACAAGTAGACAGGATTTAAACAAGATAATTTCGGGCAGTCATTTGCAGAAATAAAAAATTTCAAAAGGACCAAATGATGGAAATTGTGTGGGTAAAAATGGAGGGGCACCATTAGGTCAAATCATCAAGGAGATCATTGCTGAAGAGGTAACATCTGGATGACAACTTGAATGAAGAGCATTATCCATGCAGACATTGGGAAAAGGGATCTTTGAGGGAGAGATCAGCAACACGACAGTCCTGAGTATGGGAACAGATGGGGAGAAAAGTAGTGTAGCTGAAGTTCAGTGAGTGAGAAGACCATGCTGTGTTTGAGGAGATGCCTACATAAGGCATGGCAGACGCTTTTCCACTAGGTTGTTCTAAGTATTAAAAGAAATACATTATAACATGCAGTATTAGGTAGCATGACTTTAGCAAAGGAAAACCACTAACTGCTTTGATATCTCATTTTTTTAAGTTTTGGGAAATGATAATATAATTATGCATCTCTTTCTTTTGGCTCCTTTAAACTAAGACAAGGTTTGCTGTCTTGGGGGAGAGATGAAATAAGAGTAAGAAGGAGCATGGGTGAACTTTCCAAAGGAGATCATATTCAATGCTCTTTCTCTCCCTTTTCCCTTCTCTACAATCTCCCCAGAGTGCCCAGAGGCCAACATCAAACTTCCACTCACACACTGCACACATCTCTATGAAATAAGGAGGCCTTCATCTTTTACAGTGTTTCTGCCAGTGTGGTAAAGAGCTTTTATTTTTGCTTTGCATGTTTCCCTTTAATGGGCTCTCTGATGACTCTAAATTTATAAATAAGTCATAAATATGTATTGATAAATAAATTTATATTTATTAAGGCATACTACTATATCCAAATGGATTATCAGAGACCTCAAACTTAATATATTCAAAAGCAATAGTTCTCCACCCAAGGACACTATGTTTCTTTTATATCCCCTGTTTACATTGGGTATCAGCTTTATTAAGATGTCTACTTTGGTAAAAACAGACTCAGCACTTTTAGAAAATTGGTGGGTTGAGAACTAAGTCGTTCATGTTTACTTAACAATTTAAACCTAATAAATTGGATTTTTCTTCATACTATATTGTGGCAGAATCTAATAGCTATCAGGCTTTTAAATTACAGAGACATGAGTTTGAATGTTAGAATTTTTGATTAACCCTCTTTATGAACTTAGACAAGGAAGATGAGTGGGACTCATTTTGTTCATATAAACAATGGGAATAATAATATTTGCACTGTATTATTTGGGATTAAGACTAATGATTATAAAAAGCCTGATGAAGTACCGATTACTTATTAGATCAAGGCAAAAAATAACTAGCATTATCATTTACTAAACACCTACTATTTGACAAGCACTGTAGGAAATGCTTTATAAATATTGTACATTACTTATTAAAGTAATAGTCTGAGATACATTCTCATTGGCCCAAATCCCTAATGAGGACCTTTAGTTTTAGAGACATTTGGAAGCTGACAAGTCCCAAGTAAATTCTGTATCCGTGACTTATATACAGTTTGTAATAATAGTGCTCCATTACCTGATTCTATGATTTCATTACTCCTTAGTCTCACGCCTTTGATCTGGCACAGATATTTGTCTCCCTGTCTTGACAGTGGCTCCTCCTCACTATAATGCGGCCTCTCTCGCTCATGAACACAGCACCTACACGCGTAGCTCCCCCGACAGCTCCGGCCTTGTATGACAATCTGGGAATTCTCTCTTCGTTAATGACGATGCCTGTGTCCCCCAAACGTCCTCCATTACCAGACATCTGCTCTGTCGTCCTCTCACGTGACGCAGCAGCTCACCTCTGCCAACACCTTCACAACTGAACCGAACCTTCCTTTTTGGCCCTGACTTCATATTATTGATTTTCTAGTTCAACAGAGCTTCTCACCTTTCCTCAAGTGCATCATAAATAGTTATGTCACCATGCTGTTTTTCCTCTTTCTCCTGGAATATCCTAATTTATTCCTTCTATAACTCACAAACACCTATATTCCTTAAGACAGAGAAAAAAAAGAAATTTATTTCCCCCACCCCA
Source organism: Cheirogaleus medius (assembly GCA_008086735.1). NCBI lineage: Eukaryota > Metazoa > Chordata > Mammalia > Primates > Cheirogaleidae > Cheirogaleus > Cheirogaleus medius. Next base: position 27,287,821 of record VBSM01002937.1, read on the forward strand.
GTCTCCAAATTGTTGTGGCCCCATTTTCAGCATTTCATACGCAATTTTATTATAGAACTTTACTAAAAGTACCTGTCTCATTCTATACATTACAAATTGCTTAAACATGTGGATTTAACCTTTTTTAAAAAAAATTTATATATACACTGTGAATCAGTGTGCTTGGTACTCATAAAAATTTGTGGTAGAAACAGTGTCATTTAGACACATGCTTTGGTAGACTTTCACAGCTATGGCTGTGACTGACGCCTTCTCTGTAGAGGCCTTCCTAAAACGACTCTAGGTTTGGTGATGAGATTTCTTTTGATCTATGGGACATTATCAGAAATGGTGTTTACAGAGGCTTGATAGACACTTACACACAGGGGCTTGTCTTCTTGGAATGTTCCTTCTTAGAAACCAGTCTGCATGATGTGATAAAACTCAGAGATGAGAGACCATGGGGTGAGAGGCCACAGAGGAGTGAGGCCGTTGTGTAGATTCCAGCTCCAGCTGAGTTCTCAGCTGAGCAACCTCAGCTACACCAATGGAGCAGAAGAATTGTGTCGGTGAGGCCTGTCTACTCACAGAGTTGTGCCAGATAATAAGTTATTGTTGTTTTAAACTACTATGTTTTAGGCTACTTTGCTACATGGCAAGAAACACTGAAATAATCCTCCAAAAATCCTGCCTAAGGGATATGTAGTTTATTATATTGTTTTTTGGCTGTTTCTTTGCTTTTGAAATTTATTAGATATAATACATATTTCTACAATTTGGAGAAATTCCTACCACACTGAATAGAACAAGCAGTTTGAAAAAGACCCAGCTTTATTGGTCCAAAGATGTTCTAGAAAGTGCCTTCTATTAAAAAAAGAAAAAGACTAAAACAAATGATGTCAATAACAATAAAACCAAGGATTCAAGGTATTCTAGGATTCACTATATATTCTTACATTTTCCCTAGCAGAATACATAATTGTCTCTGATGTGTTATCTCTTCTTCTTTTTATTAAGTACAACTCTTCTTCTCTACTTGTCATTATTTCTCACTCTCTGGGTATCTTCTGCTTTCCCCTAAGTTTAGATCCAAATCTCCGAATTTCTATACCCTGCTCCATGTCCAGGAGAATGACCCCTGTGGACTGCAGGGATAGGCTGCCCTGCTCCCTTACAGGAAGACAGGGCAGGACGTTGGAGGAAGAATGCGGATTTATATCCCCACATGCCCTTCTCCTCTAGACATCACTTGAAAAAAGTCTGTTATTCTCAGGTCGCCTCCTCTCTCCATGTTTTGGGAATTTTTCTAGTCTGTTGTTCATTTAAGCCAAAGAGTCCTAACAGTACCTTATTTAGTCACCTCAGGATATTGCACAATCCCTTGGGTTTCGCAAGAATTTGCCCACAATTTTGTAAATACTACTGATAGTAAACATTTAAGTTGACCAAATTTGAACATCTATTTCCTTCAACACTCTGATTTACTGTTTTAGTGTATTTTCCTAAAGGTCACTGATACAAAATTTCCATTCCACTTGCAGTCTTGTCCTTAAATGGTCATGACAGCTAACGTTCCAAGTAGTATCCAGCCGGCATACAGTAACACAGTTACACTCTTCCTTGAGTCAGCACTGCATCGTGCCACACACATCCCGGTAAAATGAAGGTGTTCAACCTTTTACAGTATACAGACTTATCAATTCATGTTCACTCATGAAAAAATAGAAAGTAATAGGAATTCTGCAGAGGTGACTAACAAAAGAAATCCCTTAACAAAGTATTTTTTCTCTTTTATTTCCTTCTCTCTCTCTCTCTCTCTCTTTCTTCTTATTTGAAAGAAAAGTACTGGAGAGTTCACTCACATGTCTCAGAAATCATTTCAATATCTTTGAGAGTGTTTTTAGAATGCTTTTGGAATCTGCCAGAATGGCTTAAGTGAACAATGCTTTATGCAGTCATAGTTATCACTTATTTGACAAGTTTCTTCTTTTTGACTGTCTTTGAAAGGATTTCTTATCAGATGGGGTTTATATTCCTTCTCATTTTAAAAAATGTGTTGCGTGGAGTGAGGATTCTACAATGAATATGGAACCTATATATGTCTTATCAAAGGCATAAGATGAGCAGGTTGAAGTCATGGCTTCTGAGAATCTGAAAGTTTCAAGAGAATACATAGAAGCTTCTGGAATTGTGATTATGAGGCACCTCTGAACTCTTGTTTGCTAACTACCCCAGAGCTATATTAGTGAATAAGAAACATTTAAGAATAGGTAACTCAACCCAAAGTGCTAGCTCATCATCTACTCTCTTCTCTACAGTTCTATACATTTAGATCTTATCTATGGATAAGGACTTTGAAAAATATAGCAGTATTTATTACTGCTTATCAGAGGAAATTTCTTTGTGATTTTAGGAAGTTACTATCAACTAGGTTACCATAAGAGTAACGAAAACAAAAATAAGTGTAGAATGTGCCTGAGATTTTAATTTCCAAATTTACATACATATCATTTGAGAGAGTCAAAACGTGGACTCAAGAGGTTAGCAAATTCAATAACTTAGTATACTGCAGATTTTTCATGCAAATTGAACTTAAAAGTGCCAAGTTTTAAAATAACACTCAATTTAAACCTTACATTTCCTATATACACACAAGTTGTATTTATTCTTCTAGAACTTAATTTACTAAAATTATTAAGTAATAATTCTGCCTCTGTTTTTATTATAAACCAAGGTTAATCAAAATGAAAGACAATTGTCTCTGTATTTATTACATAATATATTAATATTGCATGAGATTTGAAAAAATTATATTAATTGTGTTTTATTCTATGATAATTGCCCTTGATGCTTATTCTACTGTTAAGTAATTTCTGTAAGAAAAGAGATTCTGATGACTGAGACTGAGCTTTTCCTCTGTGCAAACACATCAAATGCATTGAAAAGATTATAGAGTTCAAATTCCAGAAAATTTTTACAAATTAGGATTAAAAGGAAGCATTTTCACAATAGTCTCCCTACCCAGGAGGCTATTAAGAAAAAGCAGCAAGGTTGTTTTGTACCCTTTGTATAGTTGATGAAACTTTCTTCAGGTAGCTACACTAATTATACTTGGTCCTTTGTGGCAACAAGATTTGCCTTTGATACAGTCTTAAGATGCTTTCTACCTCTATGTTGAGATATAAAAGAGAATAATCAATGCATATCAGTGATGGAACATTTAATATTGAATTGTTTTAAAACATTTTGTGTGTGTGCATTTTTTTTAGAGTTTTCTAAAATTGCAAAGATTCAACATCTAAATTTCAGAAAGTCAGCTGGGTTACCCTAGGGATAAGTCATGTCTAGTTTACCAAAAATCATTCTGAAAGGAAAAATAAATCTTTCAAGAAAGAGTTCAATCACAAGGAAAGTATAAAAACACAAGCAAGGGAAAATTGTTCACAATCAGGAAAGTGATGCATGGTGTAAATCATCTGATTGTTTTCTGCCCTTCCCTAGTGCCTCCTGGGAAGAGGAAGAAAAGAAAATAGTAAAAAATAAAAAGAAGTTTTACCAAATCTCTTTAATACACTGAGATCCCAAGGCATCTCTTAAGTATAGCCCCAAAGGCAGAGTACTCCAAAGACTATTCTATCAGTCTGAGTACAATCAGGAGGGAGAAATCACACAGTAATTTGAACAAGAAAAGCTTTATATAGGAATTGTAACAGAAAGGAGGTATTATACAAGCCCAAAATCTATACATTATTCTATTCATAATGGGATCAAGCTAGTACAGTTTGTCCTTAGTCTATCTTAGACACTAGCACAGGTCTACAGTAATCAGCAGTTAGTAAATTTCTTTCAGGTTTGGCCAAGGGCCATCACCATGGTTCTATGTGCATGGATATTAGTACAGGATTGCAACTGATTCTCTGAGAATCAGAGAAGGCTTTACTTTCACATCTACACAGCATCTAGAGTTATCTTTCAAAATAAAAGTCAGTAGTGACAATACAATACTCTATTCAAAATTCTCCAAAATTTACTATCTCATTCAGCATGGAAACCACAGTTCCTGCAGGAACTCGGGGCTAAATCAAATGCTCAAGTTTCACAACCACCATTTGACCTCATATCTACCTTCAACTATGGATCACTCTAGTCTAGGCATGTTAGATCTATGTTTCTTTTAATTTTTGGTCCAGAATACTCTAAGAATTTTCTTAAGTCATGAATTTTGTACTTTAGCTCTTGCTATGTTCCAAGATATTTCGAGTCCCCTTCAATGTCATTATAACAAAGAAGCCTTTCATGACAGCTTTACGCAAAATAGCAACCACTTATGTTGTTATCTTATAATGTCCAATATTATTATTGCTCCCCCAACCCAACAAGGGTAGCGAATTTGATTTGTTTACTCCTATATTTTCTGTCCCTTAGAACAATGAGCTTCTCTTACCACTATAAGTTGGAGTGCCCTAGGTCTCGATATAGAAGAACTTTTATCTCTTCTTATATATAGTCCCTAGCTCATTGTTTGCTCTCAATATTTGAAACTGTATGAATGGATGAATAAATGAGTGAATGAATGAAATTAACATTTATTACCATTTTGCTATGAACCTGAATTTTCTTTTTTTTTTTAATTTTATGACTTTTTATTTGAAATATTACTGATTCTTTTACTTTGCTTTCCAGAGTCATGACAAGTTTTAAATAAATAGCAAGTTTACCTGATATCTCCAGGATTTAAAACTATTGAATCCCACTGGGCCCAACCTGTTTTTCACTGCCAACACCCTGCTGCTAAAACTACAGACATCCTCCCTCTAGGCCCAGGGACTGTCACAGAAGGGGCTGGCATGTGAAACTGCAAGGGCCGATTCTGAGGGATGGAATTAGTTCAGACCCTCTGGATCAAGGACGGGCACACAGGAGCCTAAACAAACACTAAATGAGAAACTTTGCCTTTCTGGGCCACATGGTCCAAACAAATATCCATCCCAACCATAAAAAATTCCTGCTTCCCATAGACTTAAAATTTCCTGAGTATAATTGTTCTCAGTTATTGGGTTTATGCAAAAGGAGGTACAATAAGAAATTTATCACCCACCTTAGGACAAATTACTAAAGAGGCTAAAATATTGTGACATAAAAGAAATCTCTAAATTCCTTATCTTAAATAGTTAACAATGCTTATGTTTGCTATAAGTCTACACCTAAACTCAGAAATATAGTAGCTCAACACCTATAGATGAATTAATGTTGTAGCCTTCCCTTTGACATATTGGTTTTTACTCTTATGTTGTCTAGAAGTTTTTAAAGTAGACTGATGGTCAATAAACATATGAAAAAATGCTCAACATCACTAATCATCAGAGAAATGCAAATCAAAAGCCCAATGAGATATCACCTAACCCCAGTGAGAATGGCTTTTATCAAAAAGTCCAAAAACAATAGATACTTGCATGGATGCAGGGAGAAAGAAACACTTATACACTGTTGGTGGGACTGCAGACTAGTGCAACCTCTATGAAAAATAATATGGAGATTCCTCAAAGAACTAAAGGCAGACCTACCATTTGATCCAAGAATCCCACTACTGGGTATTTACCCAAAGGAAAAAAAGTCATTTTATCAAGAAGATGCTTGAACTTGAATGTTTATTGCAGCACAATTCATAATCCCAAAGATGTGGAATCAACCCAAGTGTCCATCAGTTCATGAGCAGATTAATAAAATGTGGTATATGTAAAGTTCTGCTCAGCCATAAAAAATGAATTAATGCCTTTTGCAATAATCTGGATGGAACTGGAAACCATTCTCCTTAATAACGCAAGAATGGAGAAACAAACTGCCCATGTACTCACTATGAAATTGGAACTAACTGATCAGCACTCATGTGCACACATGGAAGTAAAACTCAGTGGAAATCATGCAGGTGTGGGGGCAATAGCAGTTGGCTGAAATAGGTGAAATCATACCGAATGCATACAATGTACACTATCTGGGTGATGGGCACAGAACTCTGAACCTAAATTTTCATTGTTGCTTAAGCCAAAAACAAACAAACATGGCCCTTCATCAACTTAGAGGTTTACTTGTTTAGACCAATAAAGAAAGAACACTCAAAACAATACATTTGAGGTGGAAGAATATGGCAGAGTCTAGAATAATTTATGAAAGCTTCCTGGAGGGAATAATTATTGAGCTTAGTCCTGAATAAAAAATCAGAGTTAACAAGGGAAAGTAGTATGTCAAAATAATCCAGGAAGAGATAAGAACATAAATAAAATATTGAAGTATGAAATATCATGGTTTGGGAGGGTGGGTTTAACTAGGAGATGTTTTATGCTCCATAGAATGTCAGCCTTTCTTTTCACTTTATAATTCTCTCTCTTCAAATAGATTTCTTAAAAATTACATCTACAGATTCAAAACAGTTCAAATTTTCAGGTTACTCTTGGCATTTGTCAAAAAAGTAGTTAGCTCCATTATAAGCTTAATGATTTTAAGTTCCCCTATTTCTGCTTCTTATGTTTCTTACCTTGATCCTGACATTGAAATACAAAAATCCTTTGTTGGACTTCTAATCTTTTATTTTCAAGTCTCTCACTAAGCTTTGTGATGCCTCATGCCTGAAGTCTTGAATTTACTAAAGTGTATGACTACAAAAACTAGTAATCCTCTTCCTGTTTGGCTGAATTCCTAGGTTCGGAAATGACATTTTTCATGTGCTAAGCAGCCATCAAAATGGCAATGTTCCTTTGTTGTTAAATATACAGCACCAGAAGTTTAGAAAATTCAGGTGCAGAGGATAAATATATTAGAGTCATTTTCTTAAAGGAAATACTTGTATTATTATAGTGAATGAGCTCATAAGTTTTAGAAGAGAAGGAATTTAATATATATCCCAAGAGGATTTAATGTACATAATTAGTATTAGTTATATGCACTCAATTAAAGATTGCTGCAGATGGAGTGAGGGGAATAGAAGGTATCAGGAAATCAAGCTGATCATTAGAAGATGGATGTGATGACTTTGCAAAAGGCCACGTAAAACAATACCAGAATTTGCTTCAGCTTAGTTATTGTTATTTTAAAAAATACCTTTTATTCAGCCCATTCACATTAGACAAAAAGAAATTTTAGCTTCTTCAACATATTGTGTAGTTTCCTCAGATCAGACTGGAATATTTTATATTAGTGCTCTCCTAGAATCTATGTAAGTTGGCTTAGAGACTCTTTCAAAGAGATACTCTTTGTATTCTAATTATTTCTTTTCCAATTTATAATTGTTTTTCTAATTTAATTGGATATCTCAATTTTCAGTGAAAACTTACAAATATATAAATATAGTTATTTACCTATATATTAGAATATTTAATGTATGTTGTGATTATAAACATAACTTTACACTATGTGATCTTGATAGCACATGTCATTTTTGTTTTGCAAGTTTTAATTGTTTCTTTTTCAAGTTTCTGAGAAATATGAAATACAGTTGTGCCTTGGGAGCTGGTTTACTGCAGCCTTGAATGCCCTCTCATCCGCAGCTCCCTCTCCATGGCCTGAATCCTCAGAGCTAACAGAGGAGCTTTAGATGTGCATTGATCAATGATCTGTCTTTATTTGCTGATCCTAGCCCCCTTATGCTTAATATAAGATTTTTATGTGCTTTGCTCACTTTTTAATAGTGTTGTTTGATTTTTTTCTTGCTGATTTACCTGAGTTCTATATAGATTCTAGTTATCAGCCCTTTATCAGATGTGTAACATGCAAATATTTTCTTCCATTCTGTATGTTCTCTGTTTACTCTTGTGATAGTTTCCTTGTCTGTGCTGAAGCTTTGTAATTTGATCAGACCCCATTTATTTATTTTTGTTGTTGCTTTGGAGTCTTCTTCATAAATTCTTTGCCTAGGCCAATGTCTATAAGAATCTTTCTGACATTTCTTCTAGAATTCTTATAGTTTTCTGCCTTAGGTTTAAGTCTGTTATCCACTGTGACTTGATTTTTGTAAGAGGTGAAAGGTGTGGATCCTGTTTCAGTCTTCTACATGTGGCTATCCAGTTTTCCGAGCACCACTTATTGAATAAGGATTCTTTTCCCCAGTGTATGTTTTTGTCTACTTTGTCAAGGAAACTTTTCAAAAGAAGATAGACTAATGGCCAACATAGGAAAAAATGCTCAACATCTCTAATCATTAGGGAAATACAAATCAAAACCACAATGAGATATCACTTATTTCCAGTGAGAATGGCCTTTATGAAAAAGTCCCGAAACAATAAATGTTGGCATGGATGCAGAGAGACAGGAACACTCCTACTCTGCTGGGGGGACTGCAAACTAGTGCAATGTCTGTGGAAAGCAATATGGAGATACCTCAAAGAGCTACAGGTAGATCTACCATTTGATCCAGCAATCCCATTCCTGGGCATCTACACAAAAGAACGAAAGACATTCTATAAAAAAGACGTCTGCACTAGAATGTTTATAGCAGCACAATTCACAATTGCAAAGATGTGGAAACAACCCAAGTGCCCATCAATACACGAGTGGATTAATAAAATGTGGTATATGTACACCATGGAGTTCTACACAGCCACAGAAACAGTGGTGATGTGGCACCTCTAGTATTACCCTGGATATTACTGGAGCCCATTCTACTAAGTGAAGTATCACAATAATGGAAAAACAAGCACCACATGTACTCACCATCAAATTGGTATTAACTGACTTAACTGACCAACACTTAAGTGTGCATGTAATAGGTATCGGGCGGGTGGGAGGAGGGAGGAGGGGATGGGTATATACACACCTAATGAGTTTGGAGAGCACCATCTGGGGGATGGACACACTTGAAGCTATGATTTGGGTGGAGCAAAGGCAATATATGTAACTTAAACATTTGTACCCCCATAATATGCTGAAATAAAAAAAAATAAAAATAATTTTAAAAAATATTTTTAAAAGATGTCATAATGAAGAAGTTCCTTCCACTTATTTAATGTATGTGGCAAAGACTTATGCCAAAGAAATCCAGAGCTGGACAGACGTTGAAGTAGTGAAGACAAATTTTATTCAGGACTATTGTAATAGGGGAAGAGAGACCCCAGTATAGAACTGGGCTCCATTCAGACCACATCAAGGAAAGTGGGCATTTATAGCCAAGGAGCAGGGGTCAGTGGATGGCAAATTGCTAAGAGGAGACATCAAGTCTGGGAAGAATTCTGGCTGAATCAAGCTAACAGGATTCCTGCTGAAGTCATGTCAGCGTGATCCAATGCCAAGGCTGAGGAGTGAAGAATTCTGATCAGATACTGAGGGTGATCAGGTCTCAAGGGTGGGGGATTTCTACTGAACAGCCTTGGCAGTGTTATTTGCTAAAACTAAAGTTTGCAAGGAAGTGGACAAAAGGGCCTAGAGGAAGGTTCAGAAGAAGGCTGACTCAAGTTTGGTTGAGCAAAGAACCTTTGCCATGTAATAGGTCCTACTTACAATGAATTTGTAAGTATAGTTTCTAAAGTATAGAAAGTTGTTTAGTTAGATTTTGTGACTACACTCTACACATTGCTCACATTATCAGCAGCACTAATTTTCTCCTGATTTATGAGTATATCTGCTTAGAACTATAGATCTGAATCAGACTATTCCCATTCAGTGATTTCATTTTCACATTAAATTGCATGTTTTAGGAAAATACTATTATTCCTAACAGTCATCCAGGTCCTTAGACTATATGCACGATTATAACTCAATATTAGAGATAATAAAAGATGTGGAGATATATATCAGGAGAAAAAAAGGAAAAGGCAAGATAGCAGTCCTCAAAGTCTGAGAACAACCCAAGCCTATGAAAATACATTATCTTCCATTGATAAGAAATTCATAACTCATGGACATATTAAATCCAAGGAGAAATGTCAGCTTATTGACAGTATATTATGTATTTATCAACGGATCAGAGGCAAAACCCAGCTATTTCTTTCTGTTATTTATCTGCCTGTCTACCTATCTACCAAATACAAATTTGTAACCATGTTTTGTGACAAGGTATGTCCCTCTATTCTCTTGCTTACCAGAAAGGATCATTAAGAGTTCCTTGTGAAGTGATTATAAATATTTAAATATGTGTATGTATATATTTTTGTGTGCACATATGTATTTTTATTTCTAAGTGGTTTCTATGACAACAAAGATAGATTGATCAAAGGCAACAGTGACAGTGATGGTACGGAGGAGACTCTGGGGGGAAACGAAGTAGATTAGAAACCTAATTTAATTTATAGATTAACATTGGAAACAAAGAGCCTTTTTAGGAACTGTAACCTCTTAGAAATCTGGAGGTTTTAGGATCATTGATTCATTCTCATCTTTTCCTATAGATAGCTGGCACTTTGGCAGGAAAAGAGTCAGAATTTTCACATAAAAATATAGAGTGGACAATAAAATTTGAATTTAAGATAATAAATAATGTTTTAGTATAAGTATGCCCCAAATTGTTCATTGTTTATCTGATTTAACTAAGTGCCCTATATTTTAGTTGACAAATGTACTCTTGTTTTATAAGATTCTTGATCTGTGCATTTTACTTTCTAAATGTCTGCTATACCATTAACTCTAAGTAGTAAACACCTGCTATGTGTTTACCTGCTCTCTCAGCTGTGCAGCTGCATTCCCGTTCCTCATGGTGGTTCTGATAACTTGTCCTAGTCCCACAGATTAAGAACTTCCAGATGGAACTAGGGATGCATTAACCTAGAGTTAATTAACCTTATTTTTCATATTATTACCCATTAAGGAGCATGGTTAAACATATTTTTCCTGACCACCCTCTCAACTTCCATGAACTTTCAATATTGCAGATATACCATAACTGCAGATATACCATATATCTGTTCATCTACAGTTGACCTTTGGAGGACCAAAAACCATTGTCATATCTAAGACATTATTTTCCTCTCAGAACCAGGACGTTCCTCTGGAGCAATATTTCGTCCATTGCGAATGCTTGCATTAGCCCCTAGAGATACATCTCACCCTGTGCTATTCAGTGGATTTGCCTCAATACCAAATATTTCAGGTTTCTACTGTAGGAAAAAGGAAATCATATCATATTGGCATAAAAACAGCAACACTAAACTTTACATTTCTGGAGAAAATTTTACATACACCAGATACTGAAGGCATCCATGAGAGGTCATTCCTGCAAGATACACAGGCCCATTAAGGGAGAAGACTTACTGATGTCATGATTCAGAATATGCTTATTTGAATATCCTAATCTTTTAAATTATACACCTCTTTGGAAATCTTTGAAAATTCAAGATTTTTCAAAATTTACTTTTCAAAATTTATTTTTTCAATCAAGAAATTGAAAACAAAATTGGAAAGAAAGACCTACATTTTAAAAATGAGCAGTTTATGTGGATAACATTTTCTCATGGTTCACTGTGACTGATGACACACGTATGCATCAGCCTGCCACATGTTGACACAGCTGTGATTGGTTTGTCCAAATCTCTTTCTGCTCAGAGACACTTTTGAATATGAGATCAGAGTACCCTGGTGCAATATGTTAGGACATGGTACAAAGTCAGCATATGCTTTCTGAAACTTCTTGGCAAGACTGGTATATTTATTTATTTATAAGGTTCTCTCAAATAGTCGCCCGTTTTATTGCTCTGTGACAGGTTGAAATGGCCCTTTTAAAATGGGAGTGGAAAATATTCTTTTACATTTTTTTACACTTTTGGGATCAAATTATGGACAGAAAAATCCAAACTCTGAAATATTTGAAAGAAATTTATTCTGAGCCAAATTTGAGGACCATGACCCAGAGCCACTCCCAAGAAGCAAGTGGACTGACTGTGGCTGGGTTACAGTTTGGTTTTATACATTTCAGGGAGACAGGGGTTACAGGTAAAGCCATAAATCAATACGTGGAGGCATACATTGGTTTGGCCCGAAAAAGGTGGGTCATTGAAGTTGAGGGAGGGGCCTTACAGGTTATAGGTGGATTTAAAGATTCTTTGGCTTGTAATTGGTTAAAGACATGAAGCTTTGTCTAAAGGCTTGGAATGTTTCAACATAAGGAACTGTCATCAGAGACAAGCCACCAGACATAGATTTGTTGTGTAAATTGAGGGCCTGCAGGATTGTCTTGTACACCCTTACACCTGTCAATGGGTTACAAAGGAAGTCCCCAGGAAAGGAGGGGGCATGATAAGGCATGTCTGACCTCCTTCCTCCTGGCAGGCAATTTAGTTTTAGGATATTCCTTTGGCCACGAGGGGGTCCATTTAGTCAGCCGGTTGGGGGGTGAGATTCAAAATTTTATTTTAGTTCACAAAATCTAATAGCATCATATTTTCTATCTTATGGATATACACGATATCATTCTTTACCTCTTGCTGAGTTCTTACCTACTCATGATCACGTCTTCATTACTTGCTTCCTGACACTGAAACTGAAATCTTTTATGCTGTCTCCCACATGCTTCCTTCAATGTGACATAATTCACGAGAAACTGCTTAGTTCTCCAGAATCAGTCAGATGGACAGAATGAAGAATTATTTGTCACATATCAGCAGTCCGCAACCTTTTTGGCACCAGGGACGGGTTTCATGGAAGACAGTTCTTCCATGGACGAGGGGGCACAGAGAGGGAGCTCAGCCCCAGGGTTGGGAATCGCAGATGTACCTGGAAACAGCTGCGATGAGGAAAACTGGCGATTCTGTATCGAAACCAAAGGCGCTAGCTCGCCCCCCTTCTCATAGAGCCTGCTCCGCCGCCTGCGCAGAAGCGAAGAAGAGCACAGAGCTGTGGCAAAAGGCGTGTCTTGTGAAGGATGAGGGGAAACTTGCCCTTGCCCTCGAAAGTTTGCCGAATGATCAACTCACAGTTAAGGCAGATGCGTAAAGGAAAGGTTTATTTGCCGTGCGTATGGGGAGAATCACAGAGGGATTACTCAGTATCCCAATGGAGTTCAGATATTTTTATACCTGTCCTTCTGGAGGGGAGGGGGAGTTGAGGAGTACAGGTAATTCTGTTTAGAGGGCACAAATGGTGCCAGGGAGGATAAATGGGTGGGAGAAACAGATTGACTTGGAGATGATTCTCTTTGCAAATTAAATTAACCTGAGCAAATTAAACTAATTTGACAGACAAGTATTATATTTAAATGATTTGGGCCAGGTCTGGTTGCATTCTTGATCTTCCTTCCTGTAATATATTGAGATAACAGGAAGACGAAGGAAAGTCAATTGCTCCTTTTGATCTTTTGATGGATGGGTCAGTCCGGTTTATGCAGATAGAAGGAAAGCCCCTCCAGTGCTTTTTGATATCGAATGGCCTTTAATTCAAAATATTCTTTATACCAAGGAGACATATTTTTGGAAAATGTCCTGAGCTCCTTCACTTAGCTGCTAAACTTCTTTCTCAATAAAAAAAATAAAGGCTTGATATCCTTGGAAGAAAGCCTGCATTTTATTTTTAATCAGTACATTGTAACATTGTGATTTTTCTTGCATTTATTATTGGAGCAAACTAGAAAAGGTTATTGTGGTTATTGTTTTGGGGTTTTTGTTTTGATTTGTTTTGTTTTGTTTTAGCTTCCTTTTCAATTTTGTACTTTTTGGGAGGGATGCTCAACAACCAACCAGACTGTGATGTGTGTGATGAGAGAGACAGAACAGACTCCTGAGGAGCATGTGAAGTCACAAGGAGGTAGCAGAGGCCAGAAGGAAGGTCAGGAATACCATACTGAACACAGACAGCAGTCAGAACTTTGTTCACACAGCACCACAGAGGAATAATTTCAAGTATTAGGCAGATGATTTTAAGCAGGTACATTTATTAATAAATTGTAGGGCACTCCATTTACTGGGAATTAGTTGCCAGGAGGCAAACAAGATCTATACTAGAACCCATAGTAGCTGGTGCTGAGTAAACTCTCCATTCATTCATGGAATATTTTTGAATGCCTGTTCCATGCCAGTAACTGGGTTAGATATTGAGGACTCATAATGAGCTTTACATATACAACAGACAAGATCTTGACTGAATTAAACTTATGAGACAGTCTCGAGTAAAGAAGAATAAGACAAAGATGTATTTTTCACACGTGAGTGCAGGATATGAGAAACAAAGAATGGGTCTAGTTGTTTAACCTGTGGCGCTGGGTCAGGAAGCACAATGTTTACAAAATGCCTTAAGCATAATTTGGAATTTACAAGGCTGTCTCCTTTGCAAAGGACGTGAGTCTTCATATTATTGTGGAGAATAATATTAACTATTTTCCTCCTTTTCATCCTCGCAGTTAACCCTTTTAAAGTTTTCCCCATTAACCATATGAGAATAATAAATTGGCCTAATGCTGACAGGTGCGTGTGCTGATAATGGATGCTCTGGGATGGGCTGGGGCAGCGTCGGGGGAGGGAAGCTCAGATTTGTAGTCTTTGCAAATTTTGATGGTGTAAATACTTCTACTATTGTATATTTTAAGTTACTAATGTTAAACAATATACTGGCAACATTCCTGAAATAATAGGAGTCAGCTCTCCAAAACCTGTGTAAATAGATGGCAGCATAATATAATAACAAATGCTGACCTCTCACTGCCTGCCTGATCTCTCAGCTGTTAAAAAACCTGCCAAAACTCTGGGATTAACCCTTGAAAAAATTTGTATTAAAATCTTAGCCTGAGGATATTTCTCAGCCCTAGTAGCTGCCGAGTTCCAGAGGAAAAAAAGAATACAGACCTCTTTAGAGTTATCTTATTTTCTTTTAAACCCATTAGCCTTACTTCAGGGTTTATCCCAGAATTCAAGTTTGGGTGTTTTAGTCCAGGCAGTCAACTGACCCGAGCAACAGAAAAAAGAAGTATTTGGGAGCATAGATCCAGACATATCCAAATTTCTGATGCCATGTAAAAGGGACAAATTTCTATATAGACACATATAATGTATGTATCTTGAATAAGCATGATGATTCTTCTGAATGTTAATAAAGCCATATTATTATATCTCACAAATGTACAGTTGAATTATAATTGGAAATTTTCCCTTGATACTTTACATCTCTATGTCTTTGCAGGAACATAGAAATTTCAGATATTACCTTAAAAATTCAGATACTGTTTATAGATATAAAATATATGTTAACTTATATCCTGTCATATGTTAGTATATTTCCTTACTTATTTATTAAGGATAGATAGAATGCAAAAGAACATGGAGGGCAAAAGAAGGTTGCATGTGAAAAAAATAGAAACTTGTTTTATAAAAGTGTGGGGAAAATCTGTGGATTTTGTTTATCTTTACTATTCATGCCTCCATTACAATGTATAATCAAGAGTTGACTACATTATAATTAGAACTGAAGTTGAAGAACACATCAAACAATTCACAATTTATATTATAATATAGCTCATCAACCACTAAATATATATTAATAGGGCATTCAAAACCATGCACTTGGCATTTCAAAGGAAGCTTCACACATCTGGAGTGATTTGGGATACACGTTTTAGTGCCCTCTCTGTATTTCAACTATTTTTGTTGAATTCTACTTTGCATAATATTGCAATCAGCCTTTGAGTAGAAAATGTTAATGGAATGGAGGCAGGTAGTCTTCATTTATGGGCAATTCTAAAGAAAATAATACAATCAAGAAAAGAATAGAGAAACCAAATTTTAAGGCAATTAGTCTGAAGAATAAATGAATGTCGATAAATTTTGAGGTTATTCAAAAATTATAGATTTTAACTAACATTTGATTTTGAAATTTTCATTTTTTAAAAGTAGAATTTCACTGAACTTGTCTCATGGAATTTTATTTATTTATAATATACTTCTTCCATAATATTATAATAATAATAAGTCAATGTAATAATATTTCCATGCATTTGTTCTTTGGTACTGCAAAAGATTCTGATTGACCTGAATTTAAGGGTAACATTAATCATTATATACTTCAGAGATATAAAACTAACACAGTTGTGTGTATTTTTAAAATATTTTATAAAGTAGTAAATGAAACAAGTTATGGAAACTATATGCTTGATGCTAGGTCCCAGTAACATTTAAGAACGCATTATTAGACAAATTATTTGGAGATACTTAGTAAAAAAAAAATGCCACAGTTTGTAACAAAAGTTATTACTATGAACTGCTAAAAGACAAATATTGACAAACTTAACTCATTTTATTTTTTCATAGAGTGCTAGAATAATCCATGTATATCTGCTAGTTGAATTAAGATAGATAGTAGAAAATGGAATAAGATGTTATATACACTGCATTTTTGTATTAGCAAGGTATTTAACACATTTCTTATAAACACTACTGAGAGAAACGTGAGCTCAATTATAATTATGATCATAGAAGCTAACATTAATTGAGCTCATAGTCTGTGCCAACGACTGTCCCAGTTTTGTTTTGTTTTAATGTCGTTTAGTACAACCAATATTTCTAGGATATAAAGTCTTACAATTTATTCTCATTTTAAAGATAAGAAACTTAGGCTTAGAGCTGGAAAGTAACCTGTTAAAGGTCAATGAGCTGTCCAGTGAAGGGGCCTAGTTTACAACCCTGCATGCTGACACAGGGACTGTGCTTCTAGCTGGAAGACTGTTCTAGGGAAAGGAAGGCAACGTGAAAAACACTTCTACATCCTTGAAGGGCTTGTTGCAAAAGGTCGAGAAAACATCACGTCTTTGCTACTTAACAATTCGCAACATAAATGAACACATGAAAATAACAAGAAGAAGAAATTTGCTGATGATATCAAACGTATTTTTCTCCGTTTGATCGGTTATTCAACAAGGAAAGAGCTTCCTTACAAAGAAATAAACTCCTTACTCTTGGAATTATTCAGAAGGACATTTCTGAATATTAGAAATATTATGGACAGTCTCTCTGCATTGGGCGGAATGATCATTTATTTTTCTCTAAAAAAAAAACCTGTTCAATTGAAGGCCTAAATAAAAAATTACTGATGTTAAAACAATAATAAATTCATTTCCATTTTCCCCAAGAGCCAATCGCATTCATCAAACTTAAATGTAAAGACATGTGTACATAGAAAGCAGAAAGGCCAAGTTTACCACTGATTACTTGATTTGCAAAATTCTAAGCAAGAAATAGTAACCAATTTTTCTTTTCTACTACATGTTTTTGCCTTAAAAATAGCAGTAGTTATTTCATCTACTGAGAGTATTGGTTCGAGTCATTTAGTTTATCAATGTATCTACATATGTTAATATATCATGATTTATCTCTACTTTCATTATGAAATATTGATAGGTGGGTGAATTATGTAGCTCAGAAGACAAAAAGGATATATAGTATGTACATTGTTAGAAAATAGCACAAAAGGTATTTTGAACCACTTTGCTTTCATTTAGCATAATTGTGGTTTAATGACTAGTATGTAAATCTCTTGTCACTTAAACTTGTCTCTAAGAATATGGTATAATTTGATAAACTGCAAATGTTTTATTTCTTAATCTCACTTGAGAATTTCACTGTTTTTATCTATTGATACACACTCATATGTCATTTTATCTCACTGTTTCCCAAAGATAGTACTTGACAATGTGTGTTTATCCAAGTCTCTAAAGCTAAATATATTCATTTTGCAGACCCTTAAAGTGCTGTCGTTACTTATCTTACAAGAGGATAACTTCTGGTTTTTTTTTTAGAGAATAGCTATGAGGTATGACCTACCAAGAGACTGGTGCTCTGAAGCTTTCCCTGTAGGCATTGATGCCATAAACAAACAACAATCAACAACAACAACAACAACAAACAGATAGATTATTATTACACAAAACTGTTGACAATATTTGAAACTATACATTGTACTGACCCATCAAAGCACATCCTCATAACTGATAATGATTAAGTATATCTAATGCTTAGCACCATTAGATATGTGAGCCATAGGTATGAGGTCATTTATTAATATTTTTACTCTACATTTCCTTTTAGGAAAGCCATGGATTTTTCCCAAAGATATATCAAGCTTAGGTATGTGTTTCTTGGCAACAGTAAGCTACAGTTAAAGGGAGTATAGCTAATGAAGATAAGAAGGCTTTTCTCTTTATATTTTAGATGATTATTTGTTTCTTAAATATATTTCTATATAGAATCTTTACTTTTGAGATCAGTGAAAACCTGTACCATATTTATTTTTTAGAATATTTATAAATCTTTTGTAATTTATTAAAGCATGTCTTAGACTGCTTCATAGTCATTTTTGATCTGGTTAAGAAATGCAGATTTTAGGGCTCACCATGTCCCTAATCCATGTCGTGGAGTAGGGGCACCATAAACTGCAGTGTGAACAAGCACATCAACTGATCTTTCTACAGTCTAGAATTCTGGATCCATAGATTCAATGTTTTTAAAAGAACACTCCACATTTCATATGTATAGTACACGTTAGCAACACATTCTATGAAACTAAAATTCTAGTTCATGTTTCATCTCATTACCTTTTACTTCTTGTAAAATGTATACCTTCCAAATAATGTTTATCTTTCACCTTAGGGTCAGGTAAACTTTAAGTGGCTACAGTCGTCATTTGTTACTCTGGCTTTTCCCTTGAAAATTACTATGCCCTCCTGACTTTAAAAACTAATTTCTAAAATATCTCTTTCTGCTGAAGAGGAACTAATATATCTTTAAGAGGTCCAGCTTTTTAAACATAGAAAACAGAAAAGCATCTCCTGTTTATTGATTGTTATTTGTTAATGTCTATCATTTATTTAATGTTATGCAAATAATTAAGTGTAAGTTTATGTAAGTGTGAAAAAGAAATCCACAAAGTTAACACGTAATAACAGTGTTTTTTTTTTTATTGGTCTCATTTCTTAGTAATGTATCAGAAACTTCCCTCCTCTTTTCATCCAGCATTAAAATGCACAATATAGACAGCCTTGTTTATAATTGCCCATGTAGAAAAATGCATGTTCTACAAGATAAGCCAGATAAGATGCATTAATTGTGTCATAAGAATTATTTATTTATTTATTTAGAGGCAGGGTCTTGCTTTATCAGCTGGGCTGAAATACAGTGGCATGATTATAGCTTACTGTGTGGCCTTGAACTCCTAGGCTCAAGTAATCCCCCTGCCTTACCCTCTCAAATAGTTAAGACTATAGGCATGTGTCACCACTTCCAGCTAGTTTTTATTTTCTGTAGAGACAGGATCTTGCTATGTTGTCAAGCAAGTCTTGAACTCCTGGGCTCAAGTAATTCTCCCACTTTGGCTTCCAAAGTGGTAGTATTACAGGCATCAGCCACTGCACCCAGCAAAAATTATATTCTTATAGTTAGTATATGTTGTATTTACATAAATGATAAAGACATATATAGAGAAGGGTGAGCATTTTATTATATGTTTGCAAATGCAAATATATAATCATTTTTATTGTAAATATTTATTATGGATAATAGGGTATGAAAGTTATTTTAGGGACAGAAAATGTTTTACAGCTTCATAATATCAATGAAGAGTCTGTTTCATAACTTAAACTATGAGTCAATTATTTTATGATCAAAAAATATTTCATAAATTCTTGTTGCATTGATGGGTATGACATTTCACCTCAGTGGCAAATTTATTTCCATCCTCCAGGGAAAATATCTGAACTGTATTTCAATTGAAAATAATCCATCTTGTTTAAGTAGGGTGGGGTGTAAAATGTGCACAGAGAAATTATAGAAAACATTTTGGCCTTTAAACTACGAATCCTCCTAGAGAACATAGAATCCATTTGTATTTCATATTCAGCTCCATAATTCCCGAAGTCTCTTTTCCAATCTTCCTTCCTCTATTCATTTAGGTTAAATTTATGTTATATAACAAAAAAATTTATTCTTTATTCAAAGAACAAAGGGTACAAATAAAAGAATAAATATATTGAAAGAATAAAGGGGCAAAGAGTACAAGCTTTTAGTTATAAGATGAATAATTCTGGAGACATAATATATAGCAAGGTGACTATAGTTAATAATAACCTATTGCATAGTTGAAATATAAGTTGACTTAGATTTTACTAGTACTCACCACACACACACACAGACACACACAGAATTTGACTAACTTTTCTTTGTCTCTGGTTCCTGGAAGGAAAACTAAATTCTTGTAACTACTCCTTAGTAATAGGACTGTTTTTGTTATTCATCATCCTTTTAGATTATACCTGAGTTTGTGCTAATCAGATGCCTCACTCTGGGCGTTCATCATCAGAAGGATCAATCATATGATTAGGACTTTGAGCAACCCAACCTCCAGGAAGAGAAAAGGGGCTGGCGATTGAGTTCAGCCATGTGGCTAATGATTCAATCAAACAAATCTACCTGATGAAACCCCAGTGAAAACTCTGGATGTTGAGGCTCAATGGAGCTTCCTGGTTGGTGAACAAGTCAACATGCCATGATAGTGATGTGACCTGATTTCACAAAGAATGGGCACAAAATCTCTGTACATAAAACCCTCCCAGACTTACCCTATGTGTCTCTTCGTTTGACTGGTCCTGATTTGTATCCTTTATGATAAAACTGTAGCATACTTTCCTGAACTCTGTGAGTCTTTCTAGTGAATTTTTAATATTACCACACCAGAGGGTGTCGGTGGGAACCACAGAATTTACAGCTAATTGGTAATAAGTGCAGGTGGCCTGGGGACCCTCAAAGCCTGGCACGTGCAGTCTTGTTGGGAACTCTGCCCTTTGACTTGCAAGGTCTGCACTAGCTCCAGGTGGCTGCTGTAAGAATTGCATTTTGGTAGACTAGTAGGGTCATAATAATGTGCTTGTTGTAATGCTCCATGTCATGAACAAAACCAAACGCAGCCACATTGCAGGTAGGCACGCCATCAGCTCCTGGGTCTCTCTTCTAGCTCTGTACTAATGCAGACGCTTGTCAGTGGTTACTTACTGAGAAGAGGCTGCAAGGTATGAGATTAAAAGATAAAAATCATAGGTTAAAAAAAATTGGTATTTAGAGTGAAGAAAATGTTTGATCTCGTGAAAGCAAAAAAAGGTGTTGTTATCTAATATAGGATTAGATGGGAAACAAATGCAAGAGAAATACAAGCCAAAGCTATCACCACTCCTCTCTCATCCATGACATCACACCATGATATCCAAGGATGAAGTGAGAGCAAAAAGCTCTTTGGATAGTGGTTTACACAGAATGCATAGGTATGTACCTCCTCTGCCATTTTGTTGCAGAAAAATTACACTATGAGTAGATGGAGGAAAGAAAAGATTCAAGTAATTATCAATTGGATCAGTTTGCACACAATTATAGTAAAAGGAAATAATACTTCAAAATCCTACAACCTTGTGAATAACTTGAGCTTATTGAATAAGAAATGCTGTGGTCTGGTCCTCTTCAGGACTTCCAATTGATACCTATTATCAACTACAGAATTGCATTTCAAAAGTATATTTAGTGTTTATGGTGCTGGGATAATTTGACTAAGTTGAGATGATTTTTATACTGCTGTACCTACTAATACCCATCATGCTTGCTATAATAATATAGACACAGCCTCTAAACGTATATTGATATGTATTTCAAATTTCAAATTAACACTGTCAATTTATTGTAAAGAAACCATACTAATTCAGTCTCAATATGGGATATGAACATGAGTGTGCACACACACACAAATACACACAAATACAAACATATATAGCAAGTCCTCACTCGGCCTTGTTGATAGGTTCTTGGAAACTATGACTTTAAGCAAAATTATGTGTAACAAAACCCATTTTCCCCTTATCAATATTATAAACAATGACATTGAATGAAATGATATTTGAGAACCTGCTGTATGTCATTTTGCTTACAATTCCAGTTTCCAAGAACCTATTGACTATGTAAGGTGAAGACTCACTGTATATAGATGTGTGTGTGTGTGTGTGTAATATATTTTTTGTTGTTTTACTAGCAGATACATCTAACAACATTGTTGCATTTTTCTGTTTAAAAAATATCACTGTTATATGCGGCTTGAACTATCCAGAGTGGGGAAAATAATTACTGTTTGCTATGTGTGACTGATTCCAAAGTGGTTTATGCTTCTTCAACCACTTCACCAACCCACAAGTGTATTTTCTGTGTAGAGTATTACTCATGTATCTACCATTATTGGGCCTGAATGCTTTATGCCTGAAGGAATAATAATTGTTGTGTGTGCTATTGAATTACTTGAGGGCAGGGAGCTATTCTTTTTTCCTGATAAGTGAAACCCTTATAAAAATTTTATCATACTGTCAACATAGGAGATGAAAAGTAAAATGTCTTGCAGTAACACAGTGGGCAACAACAGCTTCTGAAAACAATTTTAACATTGAAATTGGTAGTTTAAAAAAATGTCAGTCATCAGGGCTGATACATTATAAAATCAAGACTAAATGTAAACCCATAAACAAAATGTATTATTAAATATAATTATAAAGAAATTGTGTTTTTCAGATTGTTTCTTTAGTCTTTATGACTTCCTGGTAATTGTTACTTGTGTGTTTTCTCACTATTGTTAGGCTGTATACTCCTCTAGAACAGAGATATATCTTACGTGGTTTCATAAGATATGAAACCACTTTTACATTGCACTTTGACACTACAAACACTTTAGAACTGCCCATCTACATTTACTAAAGAAACAAAAACAAACAAACAAAAAAACTCTCTTAGTATCCCAAATCCTCCTCCACCTACTTTTCTTCTTCCCAGCTATTAAAGCATTTCTGAAGCTCAAGGGTCACTATTATCCTGCATGTCACCTGTCCCCCAGCCTACTGGCTTTACATACCATCTATATTCAAGATCGTCCCAATTCCAGCTCTGACCTCTTCAGTCAAGTTCAAGCTCATGAAGCCAATTGTTTATTTGACACCTTTTCTGGGATGTCCAATAGAGATCTCTAACTAAAACCTATTCTCTTTATGCTGAAAGTAAAAGAAAAAAAAACGAATCCCTTAAATCTATAATATTCATTCAAGCATTTTAGCAGCCTCACATTTTTTTCCAATTAAGCTTTCACATGTAATCACTTGTATTTGTTTCCATCAATGCCGATTATAAGTTCAGGTAGTAAAAGATATCCTACTCCATCTAGAGCCAAATCCACAGCCAATGCAGCCTAGATTTGAATTTCCTTTTCTCTGAAAGCACACCAAAACATGTTGATTGGAGTAATATAGTTAGTCTTTGTGACATATTCTACACAGACTTGCGATAGGAATTTTGGCCAGAATAATTCAAGCATAAGAGCTTCCTGTATTTAAAAATATTTTATTTTGATTTAATTTTTGAAATTCATCATCAAATTGCAAACATGATGAAATTCAATATAATTATTTTTCAATTATAAAATAAAACACATCTATATTAAATACCAGAGTTTGAGGAATTAACTTGTGATAATCTCTGCTATCACTTTATCTCATACTTATAGACATTTCTATAGAACAATTAATTATACTCCAAATCTGGTTTCTGTTTTATCCAAAGCCCAAATGCTCTTTAATTACCATATAGTGAATCCTACCAAAACTAGATCCTTCCCTTCAGGGCAACGTGTTTCCTTCTAAGCCAGGCTGGGTCTAGAAATGCCACCCAGGAACTAAGGCTTGGAATCTGGGGCTTCAGGAGTCTGCTTGCTACTTTTTCCCATGGTAGCATGGCTGAAGGTGCAAAACAAAGTCCTCGGGACTTTTTCCTTTCCTTTCCTCAAGTGGAGGAAGAGTGTCCCTGAGCCGCACTGCCCAGAGCTGGGGGAGGGGTGACGTAGACATTGGCTTGGCCACAGTCACTGGCGCCTCACTTTGTCACATGAAGCCCATGTCTCCTGGCTCAGAGCAAGCGCAGCCACATAAATTGTCCAAGGACTACAGCCTTCGTGGCCTGGCTGCCTTGCAAACTTACTCAGGCCCAGGCCACTTTTTGTCAGCAGGTGGCGGGGCTAGCAAAAACTCATGTTCCAGCGTGGAGAATTTCCCGCTGGCCGGGCGGGTCTAAATGCACCGTCCATGGGTGCTGGCAGAGTTCTGCCCTGTGCTGTGTCCTGTGACAGGGTGACCCCGAGTTCCAACGCGAAGTCCCGCAATCATTTCAGTTTCCCTTCCCCAGGCACACGGATTCTTCTCTCCACTCGGTAGCACTGCCAGGGGACGGGAGGGTGGCGCAGGCGATGCAGGGCTGTCTCCCTTGCCCTCGGCAGTGCCTCTTTCCTTAATACAATGCTAGAACCTGGTACTATGATCGCTCGCCTGATTTTGGTTCTTCGGAAGGTGATTCCTTGCACGGATGGTTGGTGAATTTGATGTTCATGTGGAGGCGCGATCACTGGAGGTTTCCCTTTGGCCAACTTGTTGCCCCCCCCTCCTGCAAATTCTTAATAAAATAAAGAGCCACACTGAATCAACACTATCAATAAACTCTATAAATAAAATAAAACTTAATTGCATTGTTCCCTAAAGATTTAAGTTAATTTGGGCAGGCTATAAACTAAAGTTCATGTTTACATAAATTATATACATAAAAAAGTTTCCCAAGCAGGACTAAATGTTTAAAGGGTATTGGAGATAAGTTTTGTCTTCTTTAGGAATAACTTTCCATTGTGTATTATTTGTAATAACACCCATACAAATCAGTCCTTTCTAAAGATATCTTGTTAATGGCAAACCATTTCTGTGAATGTATTAAAGTAAGGTCTCTAAGGGATTCTATTAGCAGAACACTTATGAACTTAGCTTAAATCAATGCATGCAGCTAAGGTATAATAATAATAATGTGTGTATTTAGAATTATTAAATATTAGTGCTATTAGAAAATATGGATATCATCTGTTCTAATATATTTCAAATTAAAATCATGCATCACTTAAATTCATCCCGAGGCAATTTCATCATTGCACAAACATCATAAAATGTACCTACACAAACCTGATGATATAGTCTGCTACACATGTAAGGTATTTAGCCAATTGCTCCTAGTCTACAACCCTATACAGCATGTTACAGTACTGAATGCTGTAGGAAGTTGTGAAACGTGGAAAGTATTTATATACCTAAATATTTTTAAACATGGAGAAAGAAATGCACTGAACTACAATGTTGCCACAACTATGACAACACTAGATGACAACAACTTTTCAGCTCCATTATATTCTTATGGGACCAACATTTTATATGTTTCTGACATTAACCAAAATGTCCTTATGAGGTGAATGACTGTATAAGTATTATCTCTTAATAGCTCATGCATTTTTCTAGGTTCTGACTAGCAGTTGAATATATATATATGAGAGAAATAGGTCAGAGAGAATTTATGCTATAACAATATATTTTGGTAAAACTTTTTAATAATATATATGTTATAAATTCATAAATATATGAATTCTAAGATGGAAAGTAAAATATGTTCTTACTTTTGGTCACAGTGAAAAAAATTAGAAAGTCACTGAGATAAACTAAGACTTTGATTTATTTTTATAATAAAGAAACAAAGTTTCTACAAATGTAGCAGATTTCCCCAGGGTCTCAAAGTGAATCAGGAATGAGCCAAGATTATTATAATCTACTGTTATGATTTTCAGTCTACTGATTTTTCCAATACACAATAAACAAATTATTACCAAAGAAGAAAACACTTTTCTAAAAACTAAAATTTGACTTTAAATGATCCTAGGGATTGTATGAACAGCAGAAAATAAAGAATTTCTTCCTGCATTCCCAATATGCAAAAGAAATGGAAGATAGCTTTATGTACTTTTATTTTCTGACATCCCAATTTTTTTAACTATAAGAGACTAATATTGCACATTAGAACCAAAAGAGTCATAAGCTATTTGTTGTTAATGATATGTGTGATGTCTTGCTGTCTGTATTCACAGTATTGATTTCCTTTTTTCTTTAAGCCTATATGGGTCATTATAGGCAAATCCCATATGAAACTCAGTAATGTCAAATAATATAAATGACTCAATAACTTTTGAATTAAAATGTGTAAGTTGTTATCATTGGGCCTTTAGAAACAAACACATGAAGTGTTCTTTTGCTCATTTGGGATCAGTTAGAAATTTTCTACAGGACTTTGTATGCATGATATAGACAGGCTACAGGCATGTTTTACTTTACAAGAGATGTTGCAAAATGCATATCCAGAAGTGATGGTATTTGTATTTATTTTCTATAATTAATGCTTAACTATGATAACAGTATTCTCACTTTATAGAAATAAGGGCTTTTTAAAAATCACATATATAACTGTAAACAAGCAATATTTTGTTTGAAAATTTACTACCTTATACATTCTGCAGTTCTTTCATGTGTTTATAAAAAACTTTATATTTTTGGTATACAAAGAAATATGCAATCACAATTTGTTAGAAAAAAGTATGGCTTTTTAAAGATTAAGGAAATCATATACATATATCATGTAGTAGTTTTCTGACTCTTCAGTGTTTATGTGAAAACATTTACAAGAATCATATAAACAAATATTTCTAGAGTAAATTTAGTTATAAATGGGAAATTCATACTAAATGAATTATTATGTAATGATTATTTAAAGATTGATTAGTGGATATGTTTGATTATATAAACCAGGCTCTTTTCTATAATATACTAATTTAGTTTGACATCAATTTACTTCATTTTAACTCAAACTCATTTTCCAGAATATTTTGATAAAAGAAACAGGCACAAATTAAATAAAACAAAAGGCATCAAGGAAACACATGTGTATATAGTTATATATGTTTGTATGTATGAGTGGAAATTTGTATGTGTATACATATATTTATGTGTATATATATGTGTGTATAGTAATTTACTTCCCCAAATTCAGTGAAAAATGCTAATCTATAAAAACTGGAAAAACAGTGAATCTCAAGCATAGATTAAAAAGAAAGAAAAGAAAACCACATGTAGGTATATCAGAGTAGAACTGCTGAAAACAAAACCAAAACAAAATATATTTTTAAAAAATGTATTTTTAAAGAAGCCAAAGAGAAAGGAAATATAATATAGTGTACAATATGAAGAATGACAGTGGACTTTTCAACAGAAACAATGAAGACCAGAAAACAATAGAATGACATATCTTAAGTGCTCAAAGAGAAAAGCCTATCAACTCAGACTTAAATACCCAGCAAAAATATCACTCAAATGTAAGTGTGAAATAGAAATATTTTCAGATAAACTAAAGTATAAAAAATTTGATTCCAGAAAACCTACATACAAAAATATGTTTAAAAAGATCAAGTTTAAGAAAGATGATACCATATGGAAACTTGATTCTATAAGCCAGAATGAAGAATCCCAGAAAAAAATATTGTTAAATATCACACAATGTTATATACTATATGTTTCCTAATTTCTTTAAAAGAAAACTTTTCAAAGCAACGATATTGATTTTTTTGCATTGACTTTTTGCAAACAGTATGATTCAGAATAGAAGGCATGGTAAATGGAACTGTGTCATTCTAAAAATAGCATTTTTTAACTTAAGAGCTAGAATATAAATCATAAGAAGACTAATTAGTTAAGAAATCATATTACTATCCCTAAAGCAACATCTAATAAAATAACACCAAAATATACAGTAAAAAACTTGAATCAATTGAAATAAAAATAAGCAAATAAAGAAAAAATCTTCATGGGTTTGAAAGAAAGAAGGAAAAGACAGAAATAAAATAAAAAATAGGTAATAAAAATCGAGATTAACTTAAATTTCATAATATCAGTAATTCATTAAATAGAAATAGACTGCATACTCCAAATAAAAGGCAGAGATTGTCAGACTATATTAAACAAAAGAAAATTAAGATAAAATAAATAATGTAAATTTATCATTTGAAGTATGAAATAGGACATATGCAAACATTATAAAAAAAACAAACCTTATGTGGCTATATTAGTATTAAAGTAGACTTCAAAGCTGTATTGTTTGGGATAAAGAAAGATGTTTCACAATGACAGAAATGCCTGTTCATTAGAAGATATGAATATCATGAAGGTATATTTCTCTAATAACAGATTTTCCAAATTCAGATTACAAATTCTGGACAGGGGTAAAGGTAGACATAGGACCATATTAAGATTTTTTAAACCCTTCTGTTAATAATTGGTAGGCAAAGTAGACAAAAACTATAATGAATTTATTTTTGAGACAGGGTTCCATTCCGTTGCCCAAGCTAGAGTGCCTGGCTTCAAGTGATCCTCCTGCCTCAGCCTTCCAAAGTGCTAGGATTTCAGGTGTGAACCACCATGCCTGTACAAATAATGATTTAAGCAACAATATAAAACAAATGTATCACACTGATATTTATAGAATATCCAACTACAGAATGAGCATAATTTTCAAGTCTTCATAAAACATTTACCAAGAAAAGCCATATGGTTGGCCCTAAAATAAGTTTCAGCACAATTGAAATTTTACAAATTATATTCCTTACCAATAACAAAATTAAATTGATATCAATAATAATAAGATATCTCAAAAATCCCTATATATTTGGAAATTAAAGAAAACATGTCTCAAGAACACATGGTTCAAAAATGAAATAACAAAGGGAGTTACAAAATATTTCATACTGAATAATAAAATTCTACATGTGAACTTTTGAGGAAAGCAGATAAAGTCCATATGCAAAACAAGAGATACTTCCTGGGAGAGGTAAAGAATCCCAAACAAGAGGAATCTTTAATCATGTATCACAGAAAGGAGGCACAAATAAATATCAGTAGCACCCGCAGGTGGGAACTTTAAACAATCCTGGGGTCAGCTGGGGAGTGTCAGGACTGGGATATGCAATATGTCATAGGGATTGCAGGGATCCTCTAGCCAGGAAAATAACATTTGAGCAAAGACCTAATGTGGAAGGGTTTAAATATGTGAACATGTATTTTTGACAGTAAAGTAGTTTGCAGCAGAAAATAAATATACTACAAAAGTCCTGATTTGGGAACACACCTGTTCTTTCCAAAGAACAGCAAAGAGTCCAGTGTGAACGGGCCAGGGTGTGCTGTGTAACCATAAATAAGTCACAGTGGTGATGAGTTCATATAGTGCGGGACTTTTGGGGCCATTGTAAAGATTAACTCTGCCAATAGAAAATGGCGGCTTGCATGAGAGCAGGTGCAGTGGTACTGCTGAGAAATATTAAGATTCAGGATATATTGTGATATATTCAGATGCGTGATGATATACTTACATTCAATCAATTGGATGAGGAGTATGAGGGAAAGAAAAGTCAAAGATTACATCGAGATTTTTGGCCATACCAACCAGAAGTGTTGGCTATTAAATGGCATATGGTTTGGGAGTTAAATTTGGGGCATATTAACTTTGAAATGCTAATTTAAATAGCTAAGTTACGTACAAGTGAGACAGTGTGGCTAGAGATCATCATTGGAGATCATCAATGCAATAGATGGTATTTAAATCCATGAAACTGGATGAGATAACAAATAAAGAATAGTGTCTATTCAGCACGGTCACATTAAGATATTAGTACATGAAGAGACACCACACAAAGAGATTAAGATGGAACAGTCAGTGAAGTAGAAGGATATCCAGAGCATTTTTCCTGCAACCCAGGTGAAGAAAGTATGTTTAGGAGAGGGTTTTGATCAAGTCCTTCAAGGAGTATTAGGAGTTAGAATTGACTTTCTGATAAATGTTTTCTGTTTAACAAATACAAATGCCTTTGTATTCAAAATAGTAAAATGTGACCAATTTTATCAATTCTTGAATGTTTTGTTTCTTTACACTTCACAATTTTCTCCTTTTCTAGACCAACAGCCCCAAGTCTTTTAAAAGATATACAATGTAACCAAAATGTAAAAAAAAAAATCTTGCCTTTAGAAAATAAAATTGTTATCAAAGACAGCACAAAAAGAGGAATAAGCAATAATCATTTTTTTGAGTTTGCATTAGTAATTTGTTATAATCCAGGGAGTCATTGATACCCCTGTGTAGGATGCAGTTTAAATTATAGAGTACTTGTAAAGTGGATTTTTTTTTTTTGAGACAGGGTCTCACTCCGTCACCCAGGCTGGAGTGCATTAGCATGATCATAGCTGTAATCTATAGAACTCCTGGGCTCAAGCAATCCTCCTGTCTCAGCTTCCCTAGTAGCTGGGACTACAGGTGCATGCCACAATGCCTATCTAATTTTTTAAATTTTTTGTAGGGAAGGGGTCTGACTATGTTGCCCAGGCTGATCTTGAACTCCTAGCCTCAAGTGACCTTTGCACCTCAGTCTCCCAAAGTGCTGAGATTATAGGTGTGAGCAATGGAGCGCAGACTTGTAAATTGGATTTTAATTTCACAAGAATATATTATTTTTCATTAAATAAAGTTATAGTTTATCATTTTATTAATTGCATACTGGAAATCCTTACAAAGAGAAAAGCATGGAATATTCTTCTGTACTTTTTATGGTATCCCACTGCTCCCAGCACTTTATAATTATCTTTGGCTGTAAGCCTGAAGTTACTCAGCTCAATGATGCAATTTGTCACTTTTATGTGTAACTTCCAAATGATTTTAATGTGGCTTATGCATGTAAAAATTGCAGGACAAGTCCCTGAAGATTATGAGAACAGATTTTTGAATTACACGGTGAATTTTTATTACTGAAGTATTGACTTTTCTACTGGGGAAATAATATTGAATGCCCTGTGGATACGATATGTAAAATGAATACCCAAGTAGAGCAGAGGATTGCTGAACTGAAGCTAACTACTTTATTCACTGCAAGGCAATCACAAGAGTGATCTGGGCCCTTTGTTTTCTTATGGCCATGTCTGATGCTCTTGTATAATAAAGTAAGCAGCTTAAACTGTTGCTTTAATCAAGAAGCCCTTGATCAATCACTGACTCACTGAAGAACTATTTATGAAGTATATGCTATTTATACTGAGATATGTGCTGTAGGGAATATAAAAGAAAACTTTGTTTTATTCCCTGTTCTCAAGAAACCTAATTACAGATACATGGCTGCGGCATGCAAAATAAAGAGAGAACAAATCAATGTATACTTTAGTTCTAAATTCTCTGGTATATTATAATACATAGGATTCTAACAAAGAGCAAGATCAATGTAATTTAGAGTACTTAAGAAAGATATTAATGGAAGAGTATACTTTAGGTTTACTTCTACATGGATGTGGAAAATCCAATTTAGAAGAGGGGTAGTGAATACAATATTTCGTCTTTGCTCCCCCTACCTTGCCCTAACAGTGTTTAAGGCCTGCCCCTCAGTAGGTATTTGCTGGGAAATCATTTAACAAATTTGAATGACTTGGCAGTCCAGAGAGAAGGAAAGTGATCTTGTGATCTGGTGATCGAAGCAGGCAGAAGAGGAACAAAAGTGTAAATGAGCACAGTTTATTCAGGAAAAATATGGTAATGATTTTGTTTAGGATGGAGGGTTAATGGTAAACAAATTCAGAAAAAATAGTGTTCCACTTACGGTTATCTTTTTATAACATATCAAACCAGAATTAATTTTAGATGACAAATTTTATATTGACAGTATTCAATATATTAATAAACTTCAAATGTCCACTTAGTTTTCCATAATTTCCATATAAACAAATAGCTATTAAGATTCAATACAAATACTTTGGGACCAAAGATGACAGAATTGTTAAAAGCATTGCTAATCAAAACATATATATTAACTTAATTAATATTTTGCTAGGCATGTAAACTGTTTTATTTGGTCTGATTAGGAAAATGAACATCATTCCTACTATTTATTTATTTTATTTCCTAAGACATATGGTCACTTCCTTACCCACTTCTTAACTGTTTTTTTCCTAAATATAGTTTGTCATAGTCAGAGCAGACTTGATGTAATGGCTAATTTTTGTTGTCAGCTTGACTGGATTAAGGAATAACCAGAGAGATTGTAAAGAATTATTTCTGGGTATATCAGTGAGGGTGTTTCCAGAAGAAATTGGGATTTGAGTCAATAAACTGACTTAGGACAGTCTGCCTTCACCCAGTGTGAAAGGGCACCATCTAATCAACCAAGGTCCAGTTAGAACAAAAACTAAAGAGGGAAAACAAATTCACTCTCTCTTCTGGAGCTGTGATACCCATTTTCTCCTACCTTTGGTCATCAGAACTCCAGGTTGTCTGGCCTTTGGACTCGGGGACTTGCATCAGCAGCTCCCCAGTTTCTGCGTCCTTCAGTCTCAAACTAGTTACACTATTGGCTCCCCTGGTTTTCAGGCTTTCAGGCTTGGCCTGAAGCTACAGCACTGGCTTCCCACTTCGCCATCTTGCAAACAGCATGCTGTTGGATTTCGCAGCCTCCATAATCACATAGCCAATTCTCATAATAAACCCTCTCACCCTTTCTTCTCTCTCTCTCTCTCTCTCCCTCTCTGTATGTGTGTACCAGATAGGTATAGATATATATCTCCTATTGGTTCTGTTTCTCTGGAGAACCTTAGCAAATACACTATATTGGGTCTGGGTTAACACAAAGAGGTTGGGGGAGGAAAACATTAGAAACTGGGAAAAGTCAACTCTCACTAAGTGGAGGGTATAAGCTAGAGCAATTTATCTGGCTGCAGAGGCTGGCTCAGTAAAGGTTTGTTTGAGTTGAACATGAAATGGAGATCTCAGACATGGTCTTAAAAATAAAAGTCTGGGCAACAAGATAATCTGCACTGTGGTTCTGATAAAACTCTGATTTTTGAGAGAAACCCACCCAATAACTGAATACCTGGTGAATAAAATTCAGAGAAAGGATTGGCAAGAGTTGCTCAAGGTATCAAAACTTCAGCCTAAAAGGCTGAGATTTGGGAGCCTGAAATTTAAAAACAAACAAGCAAAAAAAAAAAAAAAAAAAGAACAAGAAAAGAGAAATACAAGAAAAGATTTGAGAGTATTGCAAGTTAAGCATTGAAGATTTGCTAAATTTTCCTTTGATGCACAAATGAAAAGCTTATTTGAAATTAAATAAGTTGGTCTTATTCAAGAGTGTCAAAGTTGGGTATCTAGGGGTGCCTATGCAACATAAGAGCACAAAGATAATATATAGAGTGTAGCTCATGAAAACAGAAGAACCATATCTGTATCAGTGTTTTTTGTGTTTCCAGAAATAAGTAGAATGCCTTCAGCACGAGCTATTATGAGAATTTTTTTAACATCTAAATGAAGGAATGAAACAGTGAATAAATAATGGTCCTGTTCTTTGAGGCCAGGATAGTTGGCATTAATCCAAATTCCACCAGAGGCTAGAGCTTTCCTACATTAGTTCTTGAGTCAGGCATGAAGACAGCAGTGAATTTTTCACAAACTCGGCAAAACATGAGGCCTGAACAGTTGGTAAATACTTGTTATGTCCTGCTTTAATTGGCCTTGGGAACCGAGACTGTCTATGTCAATGTGTCTTAAAATTTTGCGTTTAAGTAACAAATTACTTCACTGTTTGCTTCAGGAAATTCCTAGGGACCAATTTACTGAAGACAAGAATCTTCTCATGTGAACAAACATCACTTATTAAATAACAGTTTTCTCACTTCAACACTATTCCCGTACTGTATCCATCAATCTTAAACTATACTGTTCATGAACTTCGCTCAATCTCAACCATTTGTCCACCT
The DNA here is from genome assembly GCA_008086735.1 of Cheirogaleus medius. Classification (NCBI taxonomy): domain Eukaryota; kingdom Metazoa; phylum Chordata; class Mammalia; order Primates; family Cheirogaleidae; genus Cheirogaleus; species Cheirogaleus medius. The sequence continues at coordinate 27,321,443 of VBSM01002937.1, forward strand.
TGAAAGATACACTTTAAAAGACTTCAGGTCAGACTCTAAAGGCCACTTTCAGACCCACCCCTCCTACCCTCTTCTGGATCATTCTTAATACTTGCTTATTCTATTCTACAATGAGTTCTCATTAGTTTATTTTTGCATTTTTAATAGTTGTCTGGTAAATTCAACACTCTTCTTAAACTCGATACCTGTCAATTCTTTCTTCTTGGTTACAATGCTGGTTCTGGTACCTTGAAAACAAGTTTATTATGTAATTATTATAACAAAAGGGTACATATTTAACAGTCAATAGGCTAGCTCTTGGTGTTATCAGAGATTATTTTAAACTCTGAAATGTAAAGTACCAAGCTAAACAAACTTCGGTGATTATGTATAAAGTCATCCAGTAGACCTCTCAAACAAGAAGGATTATACAGCATTATAAAGGTCTGAAAGGTAAATGTGGATTTTAATGTGCAAAAGATCAAAATTCTAAATGATGTACTACATGCATAATAAATAGAGAGAAACCAAGCAACTAAACTATTATTAGTTATCATGAATAATTCACCAACTAAAGCATCATCAATATTAGCAAGAAGTAAATCTGTGATTTTAATTAATGTTTAACAAACCAGAACTATTCTGCCTTATAGAACATGATAAATGACAAGGATAAAGAGCACAATGCTTTTATCATTTAACACTATTATTAAAAATCAAGTTTTTAAAATGCTCTTTTGGAGCTTCTTATTCAACTCATTATTTATGAAATTCACATAAGCAAACTAAATTCCAGCACTTTCTTTAATTGAACGGCTTAAGTACTATTTATGGAACATCATGTATTTCATAGAATCCATCTTTAATTCAATAAAGTGTGAAAAATAATGTAGTAGTTCTCGTAATGTCAAAGAAATTGCAATATTAGACAAAAATTTGTTATATAATTTAAAGAAGAGAGAGGAGTACTAAATTAGCTTATGTCCTCTGCTCAACACACAATTTTCTAAGGCCAGGAACTGGTAGGATTCTACGTCAAGTCTGACCTGTGAGAACTGAAACTGTCTATAGCCACAGCCTTGCTCTCTAAATTAGCGTGACTTTATTAGCCCAGGAAACTCTTATCTAGGAAATGAGGTTGTCAATAATGTTATTGTTTCTTTTAAGAACTTTTTATCTGTTTGTCCAAAAGGAGATTATTCAGAATACTCACATCAAGTTTCCTTCTCAGAGAGATAGATCGCTCAATTAGACTCACCAAACATTCGTCTACTTTGTTATCACCTACTTTATAAACCTTGCCTGTCTGTATCCACCAATTCTAACCATTATATCATCAACTTTGTACAAGCCTAATCAGCATTCTCCCCACAGCCACACTGAAAGAACCACCTTAAACTAGATGAGAAAAAACACATAAATACTATGACTTCTCCCCTTCTAGGCACCACTAACTACAGAGGCCTTCCATACTACAGTTGGGTATAAATTTGGCTTTTCTTGTAGTTCTTTGGTGAGTCAACAGTTGACTCCTGACAAATGTTAAATTCAAAATCAATCAAAGTGGGAACATGGCAGGAAATTAGCTTTAAAATTATCCAATATAATAATATAGTATATACATTCACTATATACACATATGTAGTATATAACGTTATGTGTTGATAATATACACACATATAATTTCAAAGATTTAAAGTGGATTTTTATATATTATAATGACCCCTCCAAACATTAGTATTTTTGAAATAAATTTCCCCAAAAGGCACCTTCTGGAATATTTATATAAACAAGATTCAAATATATTAATTTTTGTGTTTCCAATTTTTATCATTAAAAAAATCAATTGAGAATACATAAGATTTTGTTGGGAATGATATAGTTGCTGCCAATTGGAATTAAGTTGCACATTTAATGACGATTTTGATAGAAATTAAAATGCATTTTTGTAGGGGAGTATTTTTAAAAACTGCCTTCTGTGAAGCACCAGCTCTGAAAAATTTTTGCTATAAATATGGTTAGAAAAGCCTGCATACTCTGACCCCTTTTGAGGGTCACAATGCTCATTAGCATCTTCAAGTTTTAAGAAGTTAACTTCCAGGATCTTTTAAAGTAATTTGACTATATAACCCTTTATCGGAGGAACAGCTGTTAGCCTCCTTCAAATGCATTCCAAGGTGGTAATCACTAAGTATTGAAATTTCAGAAACTCTGACCCAGTGCTAAAGTATCTTTTAAAAATATGAATCATGTAATTTTAACATCAGATATTGTATAATTCTCTAACCAACTGCTCTGTGCCCACACACAAGGCGCACAATTACTACCCACCCTCAGCTTACAAACTCCATTGACTGAGCAGCTCATCCTCCCTATGATAACTTCCCTGCATTCAGATAACAGATATGCCATAAATAACCTTACTCATGACCAGAATATGCCTCTATCAAAATTTTAATTATGGATATTTCTTTTTGTATTCCAAAGTCATACAAAAAAGTTCAATCTATATGATAGTTGCTGTTAGGGCCCGGTGTAGGTGGGCAGCATTAACCACAGTAAAAGAGGAGGGGGCAAATATGAGGAGGCCAGTGAGCATCTAGAACCTAACCTGCAGTGGCAGGAACTTGCAGTGAGCATGCACAGAAACCAGGAGCTCTTGTTCCAAGGTAACATTTTCCCCATTAACATAGTAAAAATCACAGCCACCCACTCCATGACAGTTTACAAATGTCACGGCTATCCCTGGAAGTTACCCTATAAGGATAAAATTGGGGAGCTCTAAGATCTTAGCTCTAAGAACTCTCCACCCTTTCCCAGGAAAATAATGAGCATCCCACCCACCATTTAGCATCTCATAAGGTAGAGACATAAAAGTGGAAGTGTGGCAAGACCCCCGCGTCTTCTCCACTCGTGGAGACAGACCTGTTTCCCTTTAGGAAATGCACTTTCACTTTCTGTTTCTGTGGAAAAAAAAAAAAAAAGCCTGCTATAAAAGCTGCTTTTGTTAGTTGCTTGTGTCTGTCATCACTCTGTTATGCCAGCCCGGCTTGTGATTCTTCCAAGTCAGGAGCCAAAGAACCTGAGCAACACCCCTCAAAAAAATCAACCCTGACAGTTGCTATGGTCTGAATTCATATATTAAAATCTTAACCCCAAAGTGATAGTATTAGGAGGTGGACGTTTCTGAGAGGTGATTAGGTCATGAGTGCAGAGCCTTAATGAGTAGGATTAGTGCCCTTGTAAAAGAGGACAAAGGAGCTCATTTGTCCCTTCTACCATGTGAGGAAGAAGGCCCCATCTAAGTTAGAAGGCCCCATCTATGAACCAGAAAGCGGGCCCACACCAAATGTTGAATCTGCTGACATCTTGATCTTGGACTTCCTGGCCTCCAGAACTGTGAGAAATAAATTTCTATTGTTTGAAAGCTACCCAGTGTATGGCATTTTTTTTATAGCAACCCAAACATACTAAGACAATAGTTTATCAGTTGTTAGAAAGCAATAACTCCCCATACATACTTCTTTTATTGGCTGAAAAAGCCTTGCCCCATTTTTGCATTTTCTTGACATGATTTTGGGTTCCATTTCTTCTATAAATAAGGTCTGGCTTTTAACTTGTCATTTTGAATGTGTTGTCAAAAATCAAGAACAGTTTCGCAGGCATACTCTTATAAATGTGCAATAGATTGGCACTGTCAGCTCCCTATACTGGATACTGCATTTCTGTTAGGATGAGCGTTTATGCTATCCTGTATTAAGCTCAAGCCCATTATCCAAAGTGAAG
>VBSM01002937.1:27325307-27352455 GCA_008086735.1 Cheirogaleus medius
TAATTGAAGTATCTCAAGAATGGAAAAACAAGCACCACATATACTCACCAGCAAGTTGGTATTAACGGATCAACACCTAAGTGGACATATATGGATAACATTTGTCGGGTATTGGGTGGTTGGGAGGGGGACGGAGTTTTTATATGTGTATATACAAACATAATTAGTGAGATGTGCAACATTTGGGGGATGGTCATGTTTGAGGCTCTGCCTCGAGGCGGGGGGCATGGGCAATATACATATCCGTAATATTTGTACCCCCATAATAAGCTGAAATTAAAAAAAAAAAGTATAAAACACACACACACACAAAGAAGTATCCTTAGAAGGAAGGATTGCGTCTTCTCCAGCCCCCTCCTTTGTGTGGCAGGATCGCAGTCTAGCCATCTTGGACTATTAGCCAGAGAGTCCATGACAACCCACAGAGAGTGAACTACAACAGTGGCAAGTCAATAAAAAGACACATGTCCCTTTCTGTTTCTCCTCTTTGTCATAATACCTTAGAAAAGCTATAAGTTAGAGAAAAGAAGGAGAAACAGACAGTAAAAAAAACAAAAACATAAACTTCTTTCTCCATTTCAAGGTAAGGGAAGGGTTGCAAGTAAAGACCCCTTGCACCACTACGTCACCTGGCCATGAGAGAGGGAAACAACACCGAACTACATATAAACTTGACAGTATTAATTGGACAGATAAATTTCCTGACACTCTCAGGAAATTTAAGTATGCTACCTAAGAAATTGTTAAGAAACCCATACTTTTAGGAAATGGAGATTCATCATAGCAGTTATAGGGAAATACCTTGTAGAAAATTAAACTGTTTTATGTTTACTTCTTGTTAACTTGAAAACGTTTTAAGATTCTAGATATATTTGTGTACCATAGCTCAGAATGACAGTATTACAATGTATTTGGAAGTCAATAAATATCTGAATAAATTTAAGTTGACTAAAATATGTGACAAAACTGAAAAGTCAAGCAACACCCCAGTTAAAATTTATGCAGGTATTAGTCATAATTCTGTAATGAATTATTATTATATGAGTTGATGAACATTGAATAGTTTCTTGTTTTATTAGTCTAAGTAAAACTTAATATCCTAATTTAGAGTGAATTTTGAAAATGTTCATTATTTTCTATTTGTGACAGACATATAAGTTATGGACATACAGACTTCTTGCCCCATACTCAACATTTTTGGAGCAATAATTTTTTTAAGACTACAGAACTTTTGAGATTTTAATAAAGCAAAATGATGCAGATACCAAATACTATGTAACTCTTCCAGTGGGGTCTGTTTATTATTTTATAATTGAACACATTAATATACTTGCATTGAAGAACCTTGAATATTCATGCCAAGTGGGATGAATAAATACTATAAATAGCCTACTGTCAGTTTATGTTAGGTTTTATTGTCAAAAGATTTCATTAAGAAAAAAATGATTTTCAGTACTTTTTTAGGAATAGTATATGATCGGTTCAAACTGGTAGCCCAGGCTGACTTCACTTCTTCCTCCGTTTTACTCCAAATCCCATAGGCAGTAAGAGGGCAGGCTCCTTGTCAAAGGGGGTTACTAACAAATCTCAGCCTTGTGAATAGAAAGGCAAGACCTGGTAGCTCCTGGGGAGGCTGGATCCTTCTTGTCTAAGCAGAACAAAGATAACTCTTCTGGGTGGACCAGCCAGGGATTCACCAATAGTAGCTCAGACTGGGGGCCTTCCCGGGAAGCTGGCTACTGGTTCCACTGTCTCTTTATCTCTTTCTAATTAAATATAGCCATGGATGTTTGATCCAGAAAGCCTGGTAACATGGAGAATAATATGGTCTTCAAGTTGGCTGTCAAGCATCTCGAAAGTGAGACATTCAGAAGCTGAAACTAATCAAAATTATTATACTAGTTTTGTGGAAGCATACCTATAAAGCAATTGCAGATTTATATTCAAACTTAGCACTGGTACCTGTAATCAAATTGCTACGTTATTATAAAATGACCCAATCAAGTTTTATATTTATAGCCTAAAGGATTTTGGTAATTTAGGGGATAGTTTTATGACCAAAGAAAGTCTTATTAAAAACTTATTTTTCATTTGAGAGGCCTAGACATCAAACTCCTGAACAAGATCTTTATTTCTTTCCTCCTATGGCAGTAAAAATATTAACAAAGGATGACACTACAACAGTGATAAGAGTTTTTGTTTTATGTTAGCAAAAGTGATGTGTGTCATTGTACGGCAGCAGCTTAAAGAGCCAGCATTTGGTTTCTCATGTTCTCTTTTCTAAGCCTTTCTAAGTTCACGGAATCATATGTCAAGATGTCTATATCATCAGTCTGCATCTTAGAGTGACCTTGAAGAGCAGGGCACCTTGTTGACTCATGATTGATATGTAACATGAATGAGAAACGTCACCCTTATAAGTCACTGAGATTTTCACTGTGCTTCTTATTGCAGCATAATCCAGCCTTTGCTGATAGCCATAGACATTTGCATCAGGAATGAGATGTGCTATAACAACAATACTAACATATATGCCACTGGCTTCTGGTTGAAGTAGCAGAGAACAAGAAAACTGTTTTGGAAACTGAACAATATAAATCCATATAAATACATGGTGAAACATGATAAAACTATTAAAAATGATAAATTGTTTTGTAGATAGTTTGCCTAATTAATTTCTCCCTTTGGAAAAGAAGTGGGAAAACTGAATGTAAATAGTATTCTATTGGTACTAATTGCTACTAATGGTAGCATTTGAAAAGTTACTACAAGAAAGTTATAAACACAGAAAAATAATAGGAATCAGTTTGCAAGCAGGAATTTAAAAGAAGAGAGATATTTTATAATTGAAATATTTAACTGATTCTCAACAGCAATGTGAAAAAAGATAAAACTAACATTTTTCAATAACAAGAATTAAAATTCAGCTTCTTGTCAAGGATTATTGTTATACTCATTGTTTAAGACACTGAATTAATTGATGTGGCACCCAGAAAATTCTATCAATTGATCAACATAGTTCAGAAAGAAGAGACTAAGTGTGAATCTTCTCCAAGAATGGTTGAGAATCTTTATAGAGAGCCTAGAGAAGAAAGCATGTCTTGAAACAAGTTAGAATTCTTGATAATAAATTTTAGTTTCTCTATAGGCAAAATGATATGTCTTAAAACAATCAAATATGAAGCCAATTAATATTTGAGAGTTATACCAGAAGATCCACAAACTTAGGGAAAAAAACAACTTTGAATGTTTGATATTTGGAACATCACTTTCGTATCCAGCTGGAGTATCTCGCTCCTCACTTGTCATGAGTACTTATAGCTTCTCCTCTTAAGGAGTCTGTTTTCCTTCCCTTTGAATCTTGGCTGCTTTTTGACATGGTTATATCCATAGAATTTGGTGAAAGTAAAGTTATTTGACTCCCTAACAAGGACAATTGCTTTTGTTCTCTCCCCCATGCAGTCCTGAGACTACTGTGGAAAGATGTCCAGTTATTACTTTAAGTCAGTAAGTCTCAGGATGGTTTGATATGCAGAAATTCATAAAGAATAAAAAAATTAGTACCTGGAATTAAGATTGGTCAGGAGCAGAAGGAGTGGTGAGGAAACTTCTATCAGAGGCTGGAAAAAAATTGACGCATTTAGTTTAATGACAGAAGTATTGATGAAAATGTTACCTAAGGAAACTTGGAATTTAGAAAATGTATCTTTAAAAAGTGTAGATTTAAACAGGCAACTCTCTAGGTAGCATGCTGAAAGTGTTTGTTGTGTGCTCTAGCTGTGTATTGTAAGATTTTGTAGAGAAAGGTAAGCCAAAGAATGAACTGTTCTATTGAGTGCTATTTGCATGTTGGAGAAGAAAAAAGTTGCATATTTAGAGATCAGTGGATGGGGTTCTGTTAGATGACACTAATTTTCACCAAATGATGATTATATATCATCATCATTTGGATAGAGTTATAAAATTTGATTTAGACAATGAAATCTGAGGGATGTGACTATTGATCCCAAGTAGAAACTTTAAGAATCAGTATATGGTTCACTGTTTTTTCTTTCTTATCTGACTCTGCTATCACGGCAGCATATGGCAAGGTGGAAGCCCATTGTCCAGTATACTTGAGTGAAACGATGAACACAAACCATTTGATAATCTGCAGTTTGTATGTAGCATAAGCAAAATTTAAACGGTAATGTTTTATGCTACTAAAATTTCAGGGTTGTTTGTCACTGCAGCATAACACACTTAACTTGAGTACAACAAAAGGAAGAAAAATAACTTGAAAAAGTTTATAATAAATTAAAATGAAATATATTTGATATCATGTATACTCTGCTACTCAGCCACCCATTGTGAACAATAAACCAAATTTATCCAAAGATCAAAGTGACTGAGAAACAATGAATGAACCAATCTTTTGATTGAATTCACACTAATTACCTTTAAAATCATTTTGTCAGAGTTTTGTTATATTCCATTGTATTGAGTTCTTTACTTAATTAGTATTCCTTGCCTAAGTTTATTGTTAGTTCAGTTCTTTAAAAAAATTATAACTGCCATCAAAAACAGGCCAATATATTACTCAAATTAGTCGACCCAAATCTTAGTAACTCATTATAGCAGTGAATTTTGAAGTATTTTCAATAGTAATTAAAAATATCATATGTATACTTTGTGGCTGCAGTAAAAGGTTAACTCAGCAAGATCGAGTTCCTCCAACACTGCACATTCCAAAGAAAGGACTGGCTCTTGACCAGGTCCTGAAAAAGAACATCTTAGTCATTGGAATACACCACATGATAAGTGTGGATTTGTATGCCTGAGACATGGGACCATGCTGTATCAGCTTGATCAGGCGGATTACACTAACAGGGTGACTGTGGTGAGCAACCATTTTTGCATGCCTGAGGTCCTGGGCTGTGCTGGATTAGTTTGACCTCTGGGAGGCTAGAAACTAAGGAGCTAAGTACAGTCATGCAGGTTCTGCATGTCTACTGGATGGACTCCTAATGAATTCCCTTGGCACCAAGGTTTGGGGACGCTTTCCCAGCTGGCAATATTTTGAACATGTTGTCTTACATCACCGGTGAGAGACTTAAGCTCATCCTTGTGGGATGCCACTGGCAGGGCATAACTAGAAACTTGCACACAGTTTCTCCTGGACTTTACCCTGTGTACCTTTTTCCTTTGCTGGTTTTGATCAGTATTCTTTTACCATAATAAACTATAATCATGAGCATAACAACTTTTCTGAGTTCTGTGAGCCCTTCTAATGAATGACGTAGCCGGAGAGTGGTCTTAGGAATTCCTCCATACAGTGACAAAAATAACAATATCTTAAAATATTCTACTATTATTTTTAATATCTAAATCTTTTTTTATAAAAATCAAAAACCAGAACAGAGACAACTATAATATCAGAATTGTATAAATCTCCCTAATATGTTTTCTGTTATTATTTTGATTTTTGTTATTACATAATTACTTGTAGCTACAACATTGAAAATAGGAATCAAAGAATGAATTTATATTATCATTCGTTAAGTATGTAAGTACCCTTAAAAAAGTGCAAGTTAGGCAAAACATTCCAGTGAGATAATTAGTCATTGAAATAATTCCAAAATTCTTAATTAATGTTATCTTAGTTTAAAATAAAGGTTCAGTTGACTTTGTGAATTGGAAATTAATCTGAGGAAATTAATTGCCATTATTGAGACAATTAATATCCTCCTTTGTATTCCCTTTCTATCCCTCTCCCCTTATATTTTCTAACATTAAATAGTTCTTCCTAAATTTATACCAAGATTTTAATACAAACTCTATAACTCACTTAAAATAATTCAAGGGGAAAAGTCTAATCATTATAGAATTCTTGTTTATAATAATGCCATTTTAAAGGAAAAAGGTAAAAAAGTCAGAATTTTGTAATGATAAAATTAAATTACAAAGTAAGTTACATAAAACACTAAACATAAAAGCAAATCATAACATTTTGTTTGAATGCAATATTTCTGTATATATTTAGTTTAATAATTTTGTCCACTTTAATCTTCACAGAGAAATTTAAAAGCATTGAAAAAATTTAATGTATTTTAAAAAATAAAAGACTACATATTAAAATGTGGGGTTTTTTCAGAATATCTATTTAGATAGCATTTACACTGTGTGGGGTTATTTTTCCCTTCATAATATGGAAAAATATAAAATTAGCTTTCTTTTTCATCAACACATCTAGAAGATATATATTCAATATAATTAATTAGAGATATATGCTGTAAATTATTGGATTAGATCAAAATTTAGGGAAAAAGTTTATTTTATTTGTATTGTCTCCATTAATGAAGAGCACAAAGTAATGACAGTAAATATTTCAATACAAAATTCTATCATATGTCATTTTACTGAAATTTATGCAGATTTTTGAAATTTAAATATATTTTACAAGGAGGCCTCTAGTATGTTCATGGGAAGATCATCATTCTAGAGGTGAAGTTAGAAGTAGAATTGTAATCTCCCATGAACATGCCAGAGGTCATCAAGACCTTAGAACTATGGTTCAGCGATAGTGGAGAAATCTTGCTGGGTATCTCAGGCTTTTATTTGATGACTGGCTGTTTAAATATAAGATAATAATGTTTTATCATAGGGACTATATCTATCTAGAAGTAAAAATATGATAACAGTAACACAAAGGGTGGTACTAAATACCATTCAACTGTTTTAAGATTTATTTACTTTAAATGACATTGTACAATATTAACTCTTAAAAGATTATGGTAACTTTTCTATGCCCATTTCAAAATTTTAAGCAACAAATAAAAATGTTTTTGAGGCACACCAAAATCAAATTAAATTAAACAAAATACTAAGATGCATTTGATTCATGAAAGGAATTCAGGAATGGAGGGAAAAAAGAACTAACACAAGATTGGACAATAAAAAATAAATAGTAAGATGATAGATTTAACACAAAATATCAGGAATTACATTACATATAAATGGACTAAATATCCAATTTAAAATAGATTGTCAGATTTGAGTTTTAAAAAGACTAATCTATATACTGTTTATAAGGAATAAACATTAAATATAAGGATGCAGATAGATAAAAGCCCAAATATGGAAAAGATATGTCAAACAAACACATCAAACAAAAGAACACTGGTACACTTACATTAATATCTGATGTAGCAAACTCTAAGATAACATTTATCACAATAAAAAAGAGACATTCCACTGTGATAATAAAGTCAATTAATATGGAAGTCATAAAGAATTATAAGTTTGTATGCAATAACAGAACTTTAAAATACATGAAACTTATGTACACAGACATGAAAAGAGAAATGAATAAATCCACAATCATAGTCATAGATTTCCACACCACTTTTTCAGGAATTATCTTTTCACTCAAAAAGATTTTTATAAATATAGAATATTTTTAAAATACTCTAAACCAATTTGACTTAATTGACACAGATCTAACAATTGTACAATACTTTTTCAAATGCACCTAACAATTTTCCTAAGGTAGATCATATAGTGGGCAATAAAATAAGTCATAATATATTTTAAATTACTAAAATATTGTGAGCTATATCCTTTGAAGATAATAGGATGATAGTGGAAGTCAATAATAATCTAGAAGAATCCTCAAATATATGGAAATTACTTAATAAACTTTGAAATAACTCATGTGTCAAAGATAGAATTACTAAGGAAATAAGAATATAATTAAAAGAAAATGATAATAAAAATACAGCATATCAAAGTTTGCAGAATGTAGGTAAGGCAATGCATAGAGAGAAAACATGTATCATTAAATTTCATATAAATAAAGAAAAATTTAAAAACAATTATCTAAATTTCAACTTTTTGAAAGCTAGAACACAAAGCAAATTAAGGCAATGTAAATAGAATGAGGTAAGTACAGAACAGAAATTAATAAACTAAAATAAAAAAGAAATATAATTAATAAATAATAGAAGTTATTTGAAATGATTAACTCCTATCAAGACTAATTATTCTACAAAAGATTATAAAAACACATTTTAGAAACACTATAATAGTATCAAAACACTATAAAATTTTGAGTGATATATTTTTTGAAAAATATGGAGAAAACCCTCTACACTGAAAAGCATAAACAACACTCAGATAAATTAAGGTACATCTCAGTAAATTAATATACCATTTTCATGAATCAGAAGACTCAACATTATGAATATGTCATTTCTTCCCAAATTAATCTATAAATTAAAGACAATACCAATAAATACCCTTAGTAGCTCTTTTTGTAGAAATTAATAACATTTTCCACCTAAAATGGATATAGAAACCCCAAAGTTCTAGAATATCTAAAATTATATTAAAATGTTATAAAAATTTAAACCCATAAACTATATTACTTCTGGCCTTCCTATAAAGCTAGAATGAAGTGACCACATAAGAATAAATAAACAAATAAATCTATAGAACAGAATAGAAAGCTTAGAAAAACAGATATGCACACATAACAGCTGCGTTTGCGTAAGTACGTGTGCACACACTCACATACATATAATTGTTTTGACAGTGGTGCCAAGGAAATGAAAGTCTTTTCAAAAAATGATGCTGGCTTCTGTGTAATAGATCGCTAAAGCTTATTCCTCTGTCTAGATGAAACTTTGTATCCTTGGATCAACTTCTCCTCTTTCCCAATCTTTACCTCTCTCCAGTCCCTGGTAACAACCATTCTACTCTCTACTTCTGTGAGTTCAATTTTTTAGATTCCGTGTGTAAGTAAGATCACACAATATTTGTCTTTCTGCAAATGGCTTATTTCTTTTAGCATAATGTTCTCCAGGTTCTAGTGCATTGTATATTTTTAAAATGCCTAAAGATTATATTTTAAATGTTCTCCCTAAAAAAATTGATAAATATGTGAGATGATGGATATGTTAATTCACTTAATTTAATCATTCCACAATATAAACATATATCAAAACACTGCATTGTACCACATGAATATAAACAACCATTTTTCTTTGACCATTAAAATTAAAATAAAACTAATTTTATTTTAAAAATGTGATTCTGAAACAACTGGTTAAACTTAAATGAATAAATAAAAGGGGAATGACCTCATACCACATGCAAAATTAATTCAATGTGAATAAAGGCTCTAAATGTAAAAAAATACTGCTAATACATATCATTTTTATCTTAAAAAAACATAAGAATATACTTTAGCACTGTACTGTGCAAAGATTTAGAGGGAAAAACACACAAAGCCCTAAAATAATTAATATTCATAAATTAGAAGATAATCAAAATTTAAACATTTGCTTCTAAAAAAACACTATTAAGAAAAGAAAATTCCAGACACAGACTAGAAGAATAGATTCACAATATAAATATGTTAAATTGCATTTATCCATAATATGTAGAATCTCTTACAACTCAAAAATACGAACTACCCAGTCAAAATAAAGTATCCAAAAGGCTTGAACAGACATATTACAAAAAGAGAAAAAGAATGGTGTGTGTGGAGTCAACACTATTACTCTCAAGGAATTGCAAATTAAAGCCACAATGAGATAACATCTCACACCCACTGGAATGGTTACAATTTAATAGACTGACCACAGCAAATGTTAACCAAGATGAGAGCAACTGGAACTTTCGTACATTCCTTGTAAGTTTCTAAAGTGATAAAACCACTTTAGAAAACTATATAACAGTTTGTTTGGAAAAGTTAATATATATCCATCCTCTAACTGCAAAATTCTACTCCTAGATATTTACCCAAGAGCAATAATATGTGTCCAAAACAATACTTGAACAAGAATGTTACTAGAATTTTTTTTAAAAAATCCTGAAATAGTAAATGGTTTCCACAAAAGACAATGAGGAGAAAAATTGTATCAGTAACAATCTGTCAAATAGAAAAAAATATACATATAGATTAATCTAGTAGTCAATGGTCTAATTCAATTGCCATGAACTCCAAAAACTTTCTTAAGAGCCTAGGGCAAAACATATGATTTCTCCTTTCCTATATGCCCCTGTTTGACAAATGTTGGTAATATGTTGTAGTATATTTATCAATGACCTAAAATACAAAAGAAAAAATTCTCTAAAGTACCACAATCCTCATTAAGGTACACAGTGTAACATCTTTATTGATCTCCATGTGATATTAACATATTACATTTATTCTCCATAAGCTAGTGAATATCCCCAAAAATGTATTATTCACTAATACTAAGTTTACTATCATATTTTATTTCCAACATTAATGATTAACAAATTACTAAGCATTACTCAACACTGCCCTAAAATACCTTGACCCTAAAGAAGAACTTTCATATCACAAAATATGTGCCTGAAGTCTAAGAAGGTATTAAAATAAATTTTATCAGAACAATTCTTAACAGTATACTAATTTAATCAGTTTGTGAGATATTATCTGTTTACAAAAAACTGTCACTTGTTCTGAGACCAAAACTTTTCAGTCTTTAGAATAGAACTGATTGGAAACTTACAAAATATGCACAATAGAGTTTAGACAATGAATACAAAGCAGGCAGTTTCACTTTAATTTCTTCTAGTCCGTTTCGATTTTTAGTCCTCATGCAAAGGTACCTAAGGTACTAACAGAATATTTAAACACTACAGAGAACCCTTTTGACTTGATTAAAATTCTAATAAAATTTACATTAATTTTTCATTTTATAAAATCCTAACATATATATTTTTATACTTTATACAGTGCTTTTTTAAACTTCTGAAAAGTACTTTAATGGATCATAAGAAGTGTTATCTGGAAGGAATGAAAGCAAGTAGAATATTCACATGAAATATATTTTATTTAGGCTTGACACATATTTTCCAGTAAGCAAAAGACACTGAATCTTAAATCACTAACACATTATTACTAGGGCTGAGCAAATTAACTTAGCCGATTGACCCTTCTGAAAATAAACTCCTTATTGAGGTCTATAAATGTTCAATTAATTTTCCTTTCATTGCCTTTCTTTTCATTCGCATATACCCTTGAACTTATGAGTTCAGAGCAACTCTCAAAAAGTGAAGAGAAAAAAAAACACAAAAAGAATTTCTTTGTAGCTTATGAAATTTCATAGTTCTTCTTTTCCAAGCTGTTTCTTTCCTTTGATATGAATTCAATTGAGCAAGGCTGTTTATTTTTTGTGTCCTAAAAATTTTAACTTTCTATATTTATGATGTATTTCCATGATTTTTCATAAGAGAAGTTTTTTAACAATACAGTTCTGTTAAAATACTGATAGCTTTTTTCTATCTTTTTTCTCCTGGGTAGACTGAGAGAGAGAAAGAGAGAGAGAGAGGAAGGAAGAAAAGAAGTTCAGAAAATAAAAAATATATATATAAATTAATTTTCCACATACTACAGATCAGCAGTGGACTAATATAACATTTATTTTGTACCTGAACCACTTCACATTTACTTGAGAGCTTTAAAATACATCAAAAAGTTCAATATTTTGGCAGTCTCATGTTTAGAGACAATCTTCCAACACTATATGTTACCCAAACATTTATCATCACAACTTCAGTACTGCTTTACTCTAAATTATGGCATTTGATGAACATTGTAAATTACTGAAGGCACATATCCTAAGCATAATATTAGAATTTCACAAGAAAAAGCAACATCATGTTGATAAAACTTATATTTTCAATCTGACTTAAATTTGGGGGTTTTATTACATATTACTTTATAGATTTGTTTTATGTGTAGAGTGAAACCTAAGTCTTGATGGCACTCTTTGTGTTGATCGTAATAAAGGAATAAAGGACTTAGCATACAAGATTGAATACATTCCAGAAATTAAACATATGTTTAAATAGAATACTGTCCATGATATTCAGGAAGAATGCCTGTATTTCAGCAGAATAATGGAATTACTTCATCTAGGTACTCAGCAAATCAGTTTATTTACAACGTTCTCAGATTGCAATAAGTCTCTAAATTTAAGGAGAGTGAGTATGGACTCCTCTTGAGGAAAGATCAACTTTACAAAAGTTGGGGATGGAAGACATCCTTTCATGGTTACAAATGACTGGCACTGAGGTCAATGTCTGGTATTTCCGGAGTGTTGCTAACACAGTGTCTGAGGAGAGGATGAAGCTATTCTATAACTACCAGCAGCTGTCTCACATCTGAACTATGCTGGCTATGTTACAGGAAGATTGCTGTGTTTTAAAATTAAATAGTATTTATTAATTTCTAATAGTAAGTATTTTAAATCAATTTATACTTTCAAAGCATATGAATATGAATAATTATAACATAAAAGCATAAAATCACATACTCGAAATCAATTACAGAAATGGTTTCAGATATAGCCAATTGAAAAAAAGTCACTAGAAAATAAATCTGTAAACCTCTACTCTGGTGTTTGGAATGATTTTTTCAATATCTTAGTCCTTGAGGATTTATTTAATATTTCTCTGTTTTGTCAAGACTGCCATTAAGATTTAGACAAAGTAATACTTGTGTACACAATTTGAAAATTCTAAAATTTGTATGAATGAAAAATATTATTATTATTGCCAAGAAGAGTGAGTTTACTATTCACCTACTTATTAAATTTAGCTTTGTAGTTTGTGGCAAGTGCATTATAGTTCCTGTTCAGTAATATAGAAATGAATGTTTATTATAGCAAATGAAAAATTGTATCTGACTTCAAATTCAAGGAAAAACTAATAAATTTTATATCATCATACAAAGGACAAGAGTATTGTCATCAACTACAATTTTGTACATACATCAAAACTCTTTCAGGACACTTCAAATTAAAGTTTTTTTATTATTCAAAGAAAAAAACTATTAAACCACAAGTTACTCAGGTATTTCTGTAAAAACACTAAAAAATATAATCTGAGTACATTACATTCTCTTGTTTCCTTTTTTGTTGCTTTTATTTTCTGATTACAAAAAAATGTACTATTAAAAGAAATCAAACGAGAAGTAGGTAAATAGAAAATATCCTGCAATTCCAGCCCTAAGGACAACAGGGCAAAGAAATTGGTTACGTATTTTCTCATTGTTCAGTTCCCGCATGTGTAAACTGACATAGAGTACAACAATGATAATATTGTTTGCTTCTTCATAGGACAGTCTTTCAAATTGAAATTATATTGGCAATGATTTTTTTAACTGTACTGTTTATTTGGTATACTCTTCCATTTCTGTATAAAAAGGTTATGACATTATTCATTTTAAAATTATGCAATACTCCATTAGGTTGATGTACATTTTCCTGTTAAAGGAACTTTGTCTTATTTCCATTATGTGCCATGAAATCCAACCCTACCTGCCTTATTCTTTTAAGTATAATTCTGGGCATTTATCAGAATGTTTTATACATTAATTTTCAAGGCTCATTACTAACATCATTCATACTTATATTTAGAGAAATAAATAATTATTATATCCCTGTCACTTTCAAATAATTAGTAGGCTTTGGAGGAGGTCAGGATAACACAAATTTATGATTGAGCTCTCTTTAGAGCACTCGAATTATTGACAGTCAATTGCTGGTAAATTGGGGAAAATAAAGTTTTAGATATCATTACGCTAGTTGTAGAGTTGTTGTTTTTTGTTGTTTTTTTTAATTTGTAGGAAACTCAATTAATAAAATCCACAGAAGTTCCCTCATATAGTCACAGAGAAAATAGGCTTAAACCTGAGGTCAAAATTGGAAAATTTTTGTCATAATGTTTGCAAAAGTCTTACCCAGACTCCTAATACTACTCAATATAACCTATTGTTGGGTGATTTAAGTCTTGGTACAAAAACATCAATTTTACATTTTTCCAACAAAATTCATAGTAATTCCCCCAGGAAGAGGCCTAGGTGGTTTTTCACTTAGAAATGGACCAAACTGAGAAGGC
This sequence comes from Cheirogaleus medius, assembly GCA_008086735.1. Classification (NCBI taxonomy): domain Eukaryota; kingdom Metazoa; phylum Chordata; class Mammalia; order Primates; family Cheirogaleidae; genus Cheirogaleus; species Cheirogaleus medius. Next base: position 27,339,225 of record VBSM01002937.1, read on the forward strand.
CTGAGTCATTGAGATAATACCAAGAAGCTCTAACTTGATACCTGTTGTTAATTGAGAAATAACTAACCAGACTATTACAGCATCTGTCAAAATAATTTTTCCAAAAATGTAAATAAGAAATGTTTGTAAAGCTTTGAACATTGGAAATTGATGCAATCAAGCCATATCTCTTTTTTTTAAGATATAAAAGTAAAAAAAAATGTGTTTTACCCTTTAGAAGGATAGAGAGAATGCAGGGGATGGGGAGCGGGGAGACAGCGTGGCTTCCCAAAGAAAGAGAAGGGAGAGGCCAGCCAAGCCATGTCCCTTATGAAGTAAAAATGTCGAAGACTATTGTTAAAGGTTATAGCTGTAAACATTTGCAATTTATATTTGGACTTTTCTATTTACCTCTTTCTGGAAAAGGAGCTTTAAGCTGAAGATAGTGTATATTATATAAGCAGTGGAATTCATTCAGGCTGTCTTCCAACATTTCTAGTTCTTCTTTTGAACACAGTGAAAATGCATTCTCTGTTCCTCCTTGCAATTAGGTGAGGTCGTGTGACTTGATTTGACAGTAAAAGTCAAACAGAAATAGTGCACACCCTTTCTCAGAGAAAGAACTTAAAAGATGGTGACATCTTTTTCATTTTTCTCTTCCACCTCCTGCAAAACAATACTTTTGTAATGGAAAGTTGAACCTTCATTGCTTGGATCCTGTTTTGAGAACATCATTGGACAGAAAAGAAACGCTTTCTCATGAAAACTCAATGGGCGTACAACTTGAACAAGGATGTGTAAAGAGTGAGATTTTGATGTTACTTATGACTGTGGCGTAGCTCATAGATACATACCTTTTAAGCAAAAATAATTATCCATTTGCTATTTAGAGAGTTGCTGATTTATTATTATAAATAGACTTTGGCAGAACTTACACTTTGTGGTAAAACACACACCTTTTATTTTGCAAATATTATTGGCTTTGCAGCAAGAAAAGAAGAAATAATTCAGTTAGTAAACAACTGGCTATTGTTTAATAAGCATGTTGAGGTTCTATGATTGAAATAAATTATCAATTGTCTTTGTAGTTTAGCTATGTTAACCTGACATCCAGGCAAGCTAGCCATAAGCAAAACTGGACATGATTAAGTCATCCTCCAAACTCTTGGTCACAAGGCCAAACTCTGTAACCCATGCAGGTATAATACCATGCTGGTCTTGCTGGCCTTGTTCACACATGTACCTACGGAGGGTGGTACATAGTAACATAGTAAATGCTTCATAAATATCTGCTAAAGATGGCCAAGTTTCCTCTAAACTTCATATGGTCATGAATAAAAGAAAGAAATAGATATTTTTATGGTAGACCAATAACCCCAGTATTTTCTCACAATCAACTTTGCCATATTTGTTGAGGCCAAGAGTCTTTTTTCATAATTTCAATTAAAACACAGTTTGTATTACTAAGAAACCTGATGTGAATGCACAGTGTGACATTTCCTGAGAAGTTTTCTTTCATTATCACCTCATAACAGTATTTTTTTTTAAAGACGGGTAAGAAACCAATTCAAAACAATATAAATTACTGCCACAGATGTCTTCCCACCAGAACATGCCAACCTCAGGGAAAGAATGGAGAAAACTAGCACTATTTCTGTACCTACTAATTGTTAGCCATTTTTGCGGATAGTTAAGTAGTTAGTTTAATAAACATGTATGCTTGGTTTACCATCTGTCAGGCATCATTCTGAGCAACTTTCTGTATATTGTCTGAGCCACAACAATCACCTTATGAGATAAATATTACTAGTGTCCTTTCAAATAAAATATATACTTACAGAGGTTAAACAGATTTCCAACTCATAGAGATAAGTTAAAAAATGAAAATTTAAATCTAGTATACCCAACCTGTTAGTAATTATTACTTGTTCTCAAACGCTTTACTTTTCCACTACTCTGCCATGTCATTGAAAAAATTCATCAGCTGATCTCCCAAGGCATTCTCTGTGGAAGAGGTCTCCTATGAGGGTGAGCAATTGCTACTCCATGTGACCTCACTTCGATTAAGTTTAATAGTAATTGATGATTGCAATAAAAAGATAATAAAATATGAACTTTGCCCTAAGCATCTGATGATATTGTAGACATTGCATTCATATAATTGGAAACTTAATCTGTTGTTTAAGAAATAAAAAGAGGTAGGGCATGGTGGCTCATGCCTGTAATTCTAGCACTCCGGGAGACTGAGGTAGGAGGGTTACTTGAGCCCACAAGTTTGAGACCATCCTGAGCAAGAGCGAGACCCCATCTGTAGAAAAAAATAGAAAAAATTAGCCAGATGTGTTGGCACATCTCTGTAGTCCCAGCTACTCAGGAGGCTGAGGCAGAAGAATCACTTGAGCACAGGAGTTTGAGGCTGCTGTGAGCTATGATGATGCCATTGCACTCTAGCCAGGGTGACAAAAGACTGTGTCAGAAAGAAAGAAGAAAAGAAAGAGAAGAAAGAAAGAAAGAAAAAGAGAGAGAGAGAGAAAGAGAAAGAGAGAGGAAGGAAGGAAGGAAGGAAGGAAGGAAGGGAGGGAGGGAGGGAGGGAGGGAGGGAAGGAAGGAAGGGAAAAAAAAGAAATAAAATGAGATCCTTCTGTATCTAGCTAAAAAAAATGATGCGGTGTCATATCTACTGTGACATTTTAGAAGCCCTATAATAACATAACCTAGTTTTTGTTGTTGAGAATTCACTATAATTCACTATTTTTAGGAAAGATGTAAAATGTCTTCATGCTATCATCCCTAGTCCACAGAATAATATTCATGTCACATCTGATGATCTACAATACTGCAAAAGAGAAAACTGAAAATCAGATATGTTAACTTGCCCTAAGACATAAAGTCATGCAGCTAATGTTACAAATATATAAATTAATATGAAGATGTTTGTTGCCATTATATCACACATGAGTAAGGGGCACCTATAAGACTGGAAGAAGTTGATTTCCTGCCACAATAATTGAGGTCTTTAGGTTAGCACAGTCCATAGGTCTATCAGTAGAAACTGCAAGTGTATTGCTAAAGGTACTATGACACAAATGATTTGAAAATGATGAGATAATTTTTTTAAAGCTACACAGCATTGATTGTTTGCCACATCTGTAGCGGATGTCTCAGAATGCCAAATAAAGGAGAAAGAATTTTATTGTTCTGGTTTTCATATCTACAAAATTATAGAGCCATGGATTTTTCTACACCCAGTGTTATAACTGGGGCAGTCTCGAAAACACAACTTTTTTGATTAAGTAAAAAAATGTTCTTTAAAATAAGTATAATATTATGATTAAAACATTAAACAGGTTAAATTTAATTATAAGTCATCTTGTGTTCATTTAAATTGCTTTTAAAGTTCATTTAACCTTGTCTTAAATGGTCTAAGATAGGATTAGATCAGAGTAGTATTAGAAAAAAATAAAGCTTGTTCATTTTTCTATGTTTTTGTTTTGTTTTGTTTCTCTGCTAGTTTCCTATACATTTATACAATAATCTAAAATAATTTAAAATAAATGATTAACTTTCTATTTATTTGAAAAAAATTATTTAAAATTGTGCTAAGGTTCATATTTAATTATACAACTAAAAAGAATCAAACTTTTTGTTTAAACATAAAATACATAAAACACCTTTTATAAAAGGATCTGAATTGTTTTTTGGAATAAATTATCATTTGCATTGATTATTTTTTATTTATTTATCTCTTCAAAGAGTAAATCATAATTTTAGTCCTCTCTCAATATCCAGGACTTTTTCTTCTCACTCAGGAAACAAGCCAATTCCTGTGCATAAATTTGTGAATTTCCTTATAGGAAAACACATTAAAGAAAAGCTCGAACCTCTAATCAGGCAAGGTGTCCTTGAATCAATCACACGTGTCCCGCTCAGCTTCACCACTTATGCCAGGTTAATGCCAGGTTAATGCCAAGATGACATCGTAGAGGATGGTCGGATCTCTAGTGCGGGAAATGCTTTCTGTGTGGGATGGTTAGCCTCTGTTCTTGAATCTCTGGGGTATGAATTTAGAATCTAGCAGTTAATTTAACAGAATGGTGGAATTGCAGGTGGCATTATTTTCTTTTTAAAACATGTACTTTTATGGTTACATTTGTTTTTTGAAAAGAACAACAAAGACATTCTGAGTGTTCTCTGTCACTTATTCTATGGGTACTACTTTATGAGAGGGCCCGTGCAAGAAGGAGAAAGACACAAACAAGGGATCCACTTCAAAGGCTATGGCCTCTGATCATACGATGTTCCAGGAGAGAAGTGATGGTGGCTTTATTTATTTATTATTATTTTTATTTATGTCAGCATATTATGGGGGTACCAATGTTTAGGTTACGTATATTGCCTTTGCCTCACCCGAGTCAGAGCTTCAAGCCTGTCCATCCCCCAGACGGTGCGCACTGCGCCTATTAGGTGAGAATATACCCATCCCCTCCTCCCCCGACCACCTGCCTGACACCCGATGAATGCTACTACTGTATGTGCACTTAAGTGTTTGTCAGTTAATACCAATTTGCTGGTGAGTACATGTGGCGCTTGTTTTTCCATTCTTGTGATACTTCACTTAGTAGGATGGGTTCCAGCTCTATCTAGGATAATACAAGAGGTGCTAGATCACCATTGTTTTTTGTGGCTGAGTAGAACTCCATGGTATACATATACCACATTTTATTAATCCACTCGTGTATTGATGGGCACTTGGGTTGTTTCCACATCTTTGCAATTATGAATTGTGCTGCTATAAACATTCTAGTGCAGATGCCTTTTTTTTATATTATGTCTTTTGTTCCTTTGGATAGATGCCCAATAATGAAATTGCTGGATCAAATGGTAGTTCTACTTGTAGCTCTTTGAGATATCTCCATATTACTTTCCACAGAGGTTGTAGTAGACTGCAAACTAGTGGTGGTGGCTTTGACTACAGTAGTAGCATTAGAGGCACTGAGAAGCAGTTAGATTTAGGCATACTTTAAGTATAAGTAGTACCAACAGGACAGGTTAATGGACTGAATATAGGATGTGGGAAAATAAAAGGAATAAAGAACGCATTATGATTCTATATGCATTAACTCACTGTATCTGTTATAATAATTAAAATTGATGTGTCCGCTTTTCCCAAGAATATTGATAAAGGAGATATGTACCATGGGAGATGGCATTACACACACACAAAATGTCATTACATATTTAACTTACTGTAGACTTATGGATTGATTTAACTGCTTTACATGTGTTATCATATTTAATCTTCAGGCCACCCTATCAGGTAGAAAATATTATTATAATATCTCAATTTGAGATTAGGAAAAGGAGGCAAAAGAAAAGGAGCAGTTAGTAGCTTATACAAGGTTAGTGAGAGAGCCATTAAATGGCAAAGCTAGAAATTAAACCCAGATGCTCTGTCTCCAATCTCAGCCTCTTAACCACTACTCCATGATATTTTCCAAGCATGTCTTATTTATACAGGTATTTATCAATTAGAGAGAAAAAGAATCATTATAAATTTGATCCTAAAAATAGCATGTCTAAAGTCAAGTCAAAAGAATGAATTAAACAAATAAAATTAGTATAAAGTTAAGGGATATTTTATGATTCATTTAAAATTCAATGATCTCTCTAATATTCATAGACCATTATTTAACAGAGAAAAATATAAAAATTTGACAGATGTTCCTTAATTTTTACTTCTAGCCTATATTTAGCTTTGGTGAAATGTGTTGCCATTTGAATGTTTTTTTTTCCTATGTACCAAAGTTTCCTTATGCATTTTATTTTATTACACTCATTTTTAAGCTTCTATTTTAATGCAAAAATCTACTGTATTTTCATCTGTCTCAAAAACTTTATTCTGCTTTCTTTCCCCTCCTTTTAATCTTATATGAGACAGAAGCTATATCTATGATTCAGAAAAAAAGTGTAAGAGGTGATTTATAGGTGATACCAAGAACACTCTAAAATGTATTAGGAATAAGTCTCCCTTTTAGGAACTGTGACTGCATAAAACAGTGGGGCAAATGGCCAATAAAATGTAAATTATTATCACAAGTATGATCTGAGTGTGCCCTATATAAGCTAGTGCGGCTTGAGGAAAACTTGATTCAAATTCACATTTACTTCTCAACAAGATCATAGACTTTCAAATTTAGGATTATTAAATTTAATCTCCCTTGAGTGTTAACAAGTTTGCTACATCCAAATTGGATTCAATCTACCTAAATTCAAATCCCATCACACTTTCCTAATCAATACTTGTGTCATGTTTAGCAAGTTAACTATCCTAAACTCCAGTTATCTCATCTATTAGATTCTGAAAAAAATTGGTAAAGACTTCATATGGTTATAGGTTTAAATTAGATAGTAGTTATTCTACAGAGTTATTCATTTATACCATAATGATTGTCTATGTTCTTTTTCTATAGATTTGTTAATGTCACTGCTTGTCACTGCTAGTGCTAAAGAGAGTATCACATTTTTATTTTTGACCTATTAATATAGTGAATTATATTAATAAATTTCTAAAGTTTAAAACAAATTTACATGGATATAATTCTCTTGTGTGTGTTGGGCCTTTCCTTTTAGGGCTGCTAGATTTGACTTGGTAACACACAGTGGGAAAAGAAATAGGAGAGAGTTTGCAGATAAAATTTGAGAGATAGACTAAGATCGCATCAACTAGTAACTTGATTCTAGGAATATAAAATCTATTTAGAAGGAGTTTAGCAAGAAATTTATATTCTATTTTAAGTGCACACCATTTTATACCTTCTCTCTTCTCTGTTACATTATCTTCTCTCCTCTTTCCAGCCTGATAAACTTTCTTAGTTGACTGAGAAATAAGAAGCCATCAGAAAAGAATTTCTTCATGATCCCATTCTAAATCTAAAACATCTACAACTGTATTCTGCCTTTCTCATCTAAAAATTAATGAAACGTCTCTGCTAAGGAAACAGGAGCACTTAGGAGAATCTTTTTCACCTGTGTTTTCAAGGAACTTGGTATTGCAATTAAATTCTTTATCCCTTACAAATTGCCAACTGGACGCTATGCCAAATTAACCACTTTAAATCACCATTCCCCCAATATTGCCGATATGATGGTTATTGGTTAATTCTCAATTTTGATTTCCTGAAATTTCAGTGGCATTCAAGTAATTAATTTGATTTGATTCCTTTAATTGGCTTCCAGAAAACCATATGTTTTTCCACCTGCCTCTTTGTTCCTTTTCTAACTTTATATTCTCTCTTTATTCCCTTTTTGACCCCTAAATGTAGTGTTCTAGAATTCAATTCTCCAATGTGTTCTCTTCTCTATACTCACTCACTTTCTTGGTCTCAGGAATTCAAACACTACCCATTAGCTTATGCTGAGATTTTCCACTGATGCTTCAGATTTGGGAGTCCAATTGCCACCCTAACATGTCCACTTGGATGCCTAATATGTATGATAGACACAACATGCCCAAAATACAACTCTTGATTTCTACCTCTGCTTCCCAAGGAAACAAGCTCCTTGCTCAGTCTCCATCAGGGCAAAACTATTTATCTCATTGCTCAGGTCTAAAACCTAAGGGGCATTCTTGACTCCTCTCATTTCCACATTCCCTACTCAGTCCAATATCCCAGTCCTGTTGGTACCACTTACACTTAAAATGCACCTGCCCCTGTTCCCCACCCCACCTTATCAAAGCCACTACCATCTCTCTTCTGGAACATTGCCACACCTCTGAGTGGAACCCTTGTTTTTACTCTCGATCTCTCCGTTTGCAGAGTGCTCTCCACGTAGTATCACATTGTTTAAAACTGTAAATTAGTTTATTTCATTTCTCTGTTTCCCCCGATGGTTTCTAATCATATTTAGAATAAAATTCAAAATCCTTATTAAATTTGAATATGCCTTATATTTCAGATTGTTGGATACCCTTTGGAACTTTCTTTTTCTAATAATATTCATCTTTGCTCAAGCTGCCACAGCCATAACAACCTCCTGGATGAGTCTTAAATGCCCACACTGGCTTCCACCTCAGGGCCTTTCCACTTGCTCTTCCTTCTCTACAAAACACTCTTCTCTCAGATTGTTGCATGCTATTCTCTTACTATGTTACTTCATTTACATATCTAATAAATATCAGCAACAGGAAGGCTTGAACTGTATAAAGTAGCTCTTCCCTGCTTTTTGTTTAATTCTTCATCCTCCGTACCTAGAACAATATCTGACATTTCAAAAATAAATGGTTTAGAAATTTTTAATAAATATTTGAAGCAAGATACAATACACAAGGGCTAGTTTTGGATGTTGTTTAAGTGTCTAGAAGCACAGTGAGTAAAGAAATGGAGAGAATTTTAAAGAGTGGTCTAGAAATAATTTATTCTATTAGAAACAAGGAGTGGATAAAAGGTAAAAAGTAATCCTTTTTCATGCCAGAGAAAATTCAAATTGCAGTGTAATCTGTGTACAATTATTTTAGTTTTGTTTAAAAAAACATATTCACCACACTGGGTAAAATTACATTTGTAAGCTATGTATGATGCTTTTTTAAATTTGCATCACGCTTATTAAAAATAGGTTAGGCTGGGTGCAGTGGCTTACACCTGTAATCCTAGCACTCTGGGAGGCCGAGGCAGGAGGATCACTCAAGGTCAGGAGTTCGAAACCAGCCTGAGCAAGAGCGAGACCTGGTCTCTACTAAAAATAGAAAGAAATTAATTGGCCAATTAAAAATATATAGAAAAAAATTAGCCGGGCATGGTGACGCATGCCTGTAGTCCCAGATACTCGGGAGGCTGAGGCAGAAGGATCACCTGAGCCCAGGAGTTTGAGGTTTCTGTGAGCTAGGCTGACGCCACAGCACTCAAGCCAGGGCAACAGAATGAGACTCTGTCTCTAAATAAATAAATAAATATAAAAATAGGTTAGTCACATTTTAAAAAGAATTTTTGTATTTGACAAATTTCATTTCAGAGTTTATTTAAATAATGATCAACATCCACACATTTAAAGTCTTGTTTTTTTCAACCAATTAGTATATATGAATCTCAGGAATATATAAGTATCATATGCAAGAAGAAAAGAATGTCTGTACTGATGACTATAGAGTTTTTAACATGATGTAAAATGAAGTACAAAAAGCACACAACTAAATGTCAAGAATAACTTGACATTTCAACCCTATATGTGCTGTGTTAATTAGTCATCATTTAATATCTCTAAAACTCAAATTTCCTCACCTGCATAAAGTAGAAATAATAATATAGTCTATTTAGATTTTTTTAAGATCAAATATGTCAAGGTTATTTAAGTGCTATACTTGAAAAATGCTAAAGTACTATGTATAAATGAAAACATTCTTTATAAAATTCAGTGAATCCTTTTATGAAAGTGAGATTGTGCAAAATGAGTAAGCAAATACATAATTAGAAATGAGTAGTTGACCAAAATGATCTAACCACTTAACTATGATTTCAAAAAATGTGCAATTTTTACAAGAGGAAAATTCTGCATTCTCAGTCACCTGAAAAATTGGAAACAACTCAGAGCATTTAAAGCTTTATTTGTTTGCACAATGTTCAGCAGAAAACATTGGTCATTCCCTTTTAAAGATCTCATTTTTTACCTGTCAAATGGTACAGAGTTCAATACACAATTGTTTTCCCACTGGGGCAGTTTCTTGGCTGAAGTGAGTAAGTATGCCAGGCAGAGTTGGACAGTTAAAGAATTAAAATGTCCTAAATAGCACAGCAGGATAAATTTGATATGTGCCTCCCAGAGAATTTAAACAGTATAAAAACCAACAGGTATTATTATTGTTAAAAATATGTACTTGTTCAGAGTGGGGTTGATTGTGGCAATATGAAGAGAACTGCTACAGGAACAAAATAATTGGCAAATTCTCTCTTGAATTAAGCAAAAGATAGCTTAAGAAATAGAAAGCTCAAGAAGCTGTGTGTCTTATGGTAGCAACTTTAATCAATGAGTTGGTTGGAGGTGGGGCAAGAGGTTAGCAGTCAGTAGGTGCTGGAACATTTCTGAAACAGGCTCTATCAGAAAGACTTTAGAAACCAGCTGTGCCAGCAAGAAGCATTGGAAACCTAAGAGAATTCTACTTTAATTGTTTCAGTTTCTTTTATGAAATGCCAACCAGCAAAAAATTATTAAAAGACCTAAGAAATGTAAAAACAAATAAGAATTTTTCTTTCTACAACCTACAAATCCTGACTGAATAAGATTTTTTTTAACCAGGTAAGCAGATAGAGACAATTTAAGTACTATGTTGAATTTTAGTTTCAGCCGTGTTCAGAAACGTATTATATAGAATCTGACAACTGAACCAACTGACAATAGGCCCCAAATGCTTTCTCACTTATTCAATAATATTCCTGAAAATTTAACTTGATTAATTAATGGCAAAGTTAAGATGACCTCTTAATCATTCACCTCATTTGAGAAAGAGAAAGTGAAATAATGAGCTAATATAGGTTATTGATTTATTTTTCCTTGCATGATGATGCATGTTAAATTTTTGATATTTCTTATCCTAACACTCTGAGGCAAAACTTTATTTATGGATTATTATTCAACTTCTAAAAATAGAGATGCTAAAGAAGATTCTTGGTATGGAACAAATCAGTGCAAGTATCTCTCCTTGTACAGAACCTGGGATGACTCCTCTTCATTCTTTGACAATTTCTTAGCAATTTTAATAACCACTTGGAAAATCTTCCCAACACCCTGACCAATTAGTTCTATTCCTCCTCATCTTCAAAAATTTTCTACTATATGTAAATTCATCCATCTATTACTATGCTTATTCCTTAGATTTTGTCATCTCCAACAGCTTCTAATCATTCCTCAAATTCACCCTCATTCATATCATCATAAATACCCTTCTAATATCCCTCCTCATTTATCATTTTTACCTACCCTAGATAACATGTCTCATCTTTATTAGTATATTTATTTGTCTAATACAGAAATTAAAGACAAATATTTAATCCTTCTGAGCTTTAATTCCCTAGGAAAATCAATATATTAAAAAAAAGTTTGGATGATTCCAAAATCTTGATTCTTTCCTTTTAAATATTGCAGTGCAGTTCAACAATGATAAACACTAGCTAAATGAAACCTGAGTGCCCATAAGAATTACCTGGGAAACTTTTATTATAAATGTACCTTGCACTAATGCCCTTGTCCCCATTCTGCCTCATAGCTAACTCTTCCTCATGACTACTTCCAGATGTTTTCACGAAGTGTTTACATTTCTTATTGATTTCATGCCTCTTGGAAAACCTGATAAAATCTATAAACCTCTTCTACAGACCTTATTCATGGGCACAAATTATTGCCTACAACTTCAAATGACTTTGAGCCATCTGAAGCATTGAATAAAGGTTAAGAACTCAAGGATTATTCCCAGAGATGAATCCAGGTTTTGTGGATTTCTACTTTATGCAATGTTAGGAACTAATCTTAAGAAAAAGAATTCAAAATTACAAACACAAAATTAATAACAGGACCTTGGAAGAGGTCAATGTAAATGAGAAGCCTTGAAGCATAAACATCATTATCTTTGCAGTTATTTCACTTCTGATGATACTGTGCTGTCTTCCAAATACTACCATTCACAAAAAAACTTAATGATGTGGAAAAACTAACTAATGAATCTGACTCATTTAGCTTGAAGAGAACTATGATTCAGAGTTTCCTGCAGGCTAAATTTGGGCAAAATTTCTAAATGTTCATTCTTATTGTATTTTTATCACTCAATCTTATATCACTTTATCTATTGATGAGCTTCTAATTTACTTAAGTAGTTTGAAGAAAAGGTAAATATGTAATCCATTAATTTAAACAGTATTCAAATGAAAGTGACTAAATATATTTCTAAACAGAGAATTAATCCCTTTAGTAGTTTTCTTTCATGATAAATAACTCAGAAATTACTGCTCATAAAATGCCTCCATCTCTGGCCCCCCAGTGATCATGAGTCCAACATCAACTGCTAAGTCTATCCACAATGTAGCTGCTAAATATCTTAAAGCTGTGTCTCAAAATTAATTTCTCACACTACTATTCTAGCTCAAGCCTTTGCCTGGAAAGAAGCAATAACCTTATTGCTGATCTCTTGATCTCCAGTTTCTTCCTGCAGTATTCTATTTTTCACCAACTTTTATTTAAAAGTTGGGGCTTCACATGTACTCATTCAGAAGCACAACTTTGATGTGACCATGATCTGTTCAGCAACTCATTATTGCATTATAGGTTGAGTATTCTTTTTCTGAAATGCTTAGGACCAGAAATGTTTCAGACTTTGAGTTTTTGTTTTTTTAGATTTTGAAATATTTGCATATACATAATGAGGTATCTTGGGGATGGGACCCAAGTCTAAACAAAAAATGTATTTTGTTTCATATATGCCTTATACACATAGCCTGAATGTAATTTTGTGCAATATTTTTAATAATCTTGTACATAAAACAAAGTTCGTATACATTGAACCATCAGAAAGCAAAGGCATTGTGTGTAGAATTTTTCACTTGTGGTATCATGTCAGCATTCAAAAAGTTTTTGATTTCAGAGTATTTTGGATATCATATTTTCAGATTGGAATGTTCAATCTGTATTAAATTATTTACCTATTGTATGTATTAAATGTTTACTATATTATTGGCATTTACCATGAATTATTTCATTTATTCATAATATCAAAATTACAAAGTATATCTTTTTATTATTCTTATTTTATAATGAGGAATCTAAGTCTTAGAAGCAACTTGACTACAATTTTATGGCAACAATATGTGCAAGAGCCAGGAATTAAACAAGATTTGTCTTACATTCAAGAGCTTGTTCTTAGCTATTACATTCCATGTTGAAAACAACCTTCCCAAACTTCTTTCTTTCAGTACAACACCATAGTGTTTACAGTGATTCCAAATTTAACTACTCCATGTTCACCATCCTTATTTTACCTTTCTCCATCTTCAGGAATTTGCCCATCTTTGTTCAGGAATCCCTGTTATTCCTTCTCCTTATACTCAAATCCTATATATTCCTGAGTACTCACTACAAATTCCATATGCTTCAAAATCCATTTCTTTTCTTTTCTGAAAGTGAAAGTAATGCCTCCTTCCACTGAACTACCTTAGCATTTTAATCTATTTTACATATACAATCCATATAACTTTTTTTTTTTTTTTTTTTTTTT
>VBSM01002937.1:27352555-27382178 GCA_008086735.1 Cheirogaleus medius
TGGCCTCCCAGAGTGCTAGGATTACAGGCGTGAGCCACCGCGCCCAGCCCATTTGTAAGCTCTTGAAGGACATAGTGTCTTCTCCATAGTCAGTACTTAATAAGTATTGTTGAATCAGTGGACCCAGCATAGACAATGCCTCTTCTACTATGTAAATCTTAATACATTAACTTCTATTGGCCTAGATACAAGCTGTGTTCTATATCTACCGTGGGCTCTTACATCCAAGTGCTGTGTAATTGACCCTTGGACAATGTGGGGGTTAGAGTCACTGATGCTCAACACAGTCAAAAAACCATGCATAACTTTGAGCTCTCCTCATACTTAACTATTAATAGTGTACTGTTAGTGAGAAGCCATACCAATAACATAAACAGTCAATTCATACATATTTGTATGCTATAATTTATACTATATACTATACTAATTTATACTATATACTATTATATACTATATCCTTACAATAAAGTCAACTAGAGAAAAGAAAATGCTATTAAGAAAATCATAAGGAAGAGAAAATAGACTTACTATTCATTAAGTGGAAATGGATCGTTAAGGTCTTCATTCTCATTGTCTTCACAATGAGAAGGGGTGGCAGAGGCGAAGAAAATCCATGTGTAAGTGACCTGTACAGTGTAAACCAGCGTTATTCAAGGGTCAACTCTAATCACTTAACTATAAAAGTGATCATTCTTTATTCATAGACCTATGGAACAATAATCACAATATCCTATGTTTTACAACTATTCCAGGGTGCATCCTATTACCTACTATATCACTAACACTCACCACTGAGGCACAATACCAAAAATTCAGGCCCCAGTGCAATATAAGTAATGCTACTGCAGTTTAGAGATTGCCTTCCAGTTATAATCTGGCATTACTGCGATGTTAGATGATCATGGGAATTTCAAGAACGGAGCGTAGATTCTTACTGGGTCAGAAAAAAGCAATAAAAACAATATTAAATAAAATAAAACGATAATATACAAAAAGTTAGCAGTGATAGAAGTGACTTGTTATATTCTGTGTCTAATATGGACTAATAAGAAGTATAAGGCCCTGGCTTTTCTCTTTCTTTCTGGCATATGAGCCTAAAACCAAGTTCAATTTATATATTTAGAGGGAAATGGTGGGTAACATTATTCTTATAATATAGTATCACCCAGCCTCTGGTGGATTTTGAATTATTTAGATGTTCTGAGAATTAGCAATATGTTTTGTTAGCTCTGGATCTATCTAGTGTGCTTTTCAAGGCTTCTGTTAGTTGGTTTGAACTTCTTACCTCATGACAGATTATAGAGTTTATCAGACCTAAACCAAAGCTTTGAAAAGGTCTTGATCTGTTTTAAACTTGAAATTATTTTAACTTCTAAAGTGCTCCCAAAACATAGAACAAATTAAGTGCCTCTTTAAACCGTAAATTCTAACCATGTCTTAGAGTAAATCTGAACAGCGAGCTGCATTTGAGATTCCAAATATAATTCAAAACAAATCTGAATTTAGCTATTGACACAGAACATACTTTTATCATTTGTATGTTATTATATGAATGTTGTCATTTGAAATGCATTTTTCAAAATTATGGGTAGTAACAAGGCAATATTGTATTCCATATACAGTCTTAAGTATTCTCATAATGATGGAGGTTACAGTAGCAAATATAATAGAAATCGGTTAATATTAATGATTTCATTCTTTAATTGCAAATGCTGCTTCCTCTGCTAGAACATGACCTGCTGCTAGCCTCCTCTGTTCTTCTCGCTCGCCTGTTCATCTCCTGACCAGAACACTGCTCCCTCCAAGTTCACCTCAAGTAACTGTGTTCAGTGTTCTTATGGGACTGTGCTACTCTCCCTCAGACTGCGCATAGGAGGCTATAATGGTATAGTCGACAGTAAATATTTAGTTCATGTTCCTTCTCACTAGGCTCTGAGACCATGAAAACAGGAACTGTGTTAATTTCTGGTTATCATTGTGCCCCAAGTGCTCAGGGACAAGTGCATTTCATGGCACAGTGTAGATGCCAAAAAATATTTATTGGAGGAGAAAATAATCCAGGTACAAAAGATAATGACAAGGTTACTGGCTCTTTCTGTTCTTTAAGTCCTATCCACGGGACTGCTGTCCGCAGGACCTCAGTCGCGCTCGTGTTTTGGTGTTTTGTATCTCCCACTTACTTGCTCTATATAGGTCAATTCACCAAATGGATGATTAATTTCTTTTTTAAAGTCCCAGTATATTAAGCTCCGACATGAGTGACATGGGTGGTTAAAGG
This sequence comes from Cheirogaleus medius, assembly GCA_008086735.1. Classification (NCBI taxonomy): domain Eukaryota; kingdom Metazoa; phylum Chordata; class Mammalia; order Primates; family Cheirogaleidae; genus Cheirogaleus; species Cheirogaleus medius. Next base: position 27,354,834 of record VBSM01002937.1, read on the forward strand.
CTTATTAACTGAGCCTTAATTTTCATACAATAATATAGTTTCATTTTGTTTTTTGTTTTTTCTAATAATTCTATCTGCAAACATTAGTTACAGTAATTCAAATATGACTCCTCTATTAGGATGTCAGCCTTCTTTTTGCAGTAAATAAGATTTTAAATTATTTTTCTTTTGATTAATTTCTATGTTAAATGAAAAAAATACATAACATGTCATCTAGATTCCTATATGTAGTATTTTTAATAATTAAATCCCTTTTTACTTCATTTAAATATTATATATTATAGGAAATAAATCATATCTTGATTTATTTTAGAATCATTTTATTGCTACATATATTTTTATTGTCAAATTTTACATTGTCAAAACATTCAAAGAAAAGATGAAAGACCCATGTGTTCGTTGTACAAAACCTACCAAGGTATAAGGAGATAGATAGAGAGACTCTCTGAGATGCAGATGGAGGATGTTTATAGCGAAGGGGCAGAAGTGTAATCCTGACATCACCTACTTTCTTTTCTTGCTAAAATAGAATTGTTCCCTCTGGTATAGTTTCTAGTGCTTCTTTGTTTCTGGTCCAGTTTTACATGACTTAAGCAGTAAGGCTGGTGTAACTTCCCCAGAGAGATAATTTCCTGCAGTTTAATAGGTTTCTTTATTAGGATGCTTTCCCCTGTTGATCAGCTATTATATATTTTCATTACTTAATTTCCTTTCATTACATATGGGCATTATCTAAGAAGAAAATGTGCAAAGTTTTAACTCATAATGTTTATGTTAAAAAGTAATAAATTATTATTAGTGGTGGTAGTATTATTAGTATTATTCTTAGGAAATACTCCCAATGGGTGCTATGGACTTGACTTCACACTGATACTCTGTGCTAATACTATACTTTTCTTCTTAAATATACAGAAGTGGGAGAACATTAAAGATTTTGATGCAAAAAGTAATTGATTTTTCTTATAGATTAGGGTTATGAGAATGAAGTTGAATGCCTCAAAAAGGAATGAAATGTTAGCAAATATCAACATATAAATAACATAGGCTAAGAAAAACAAACTTAGAGAGAACTAATTCTTCATCATTTTATTAAGATAATATTCCATTAATTTTTCCTTACCACCTAGTCAGTATTCTTTTCAAATTTATTTGTTAACTGACTCCTTTGAGCAGAACAGAATCAGAATTATGGATTTATGACATGATAGTGAACCACAATCACAGGCATAGCCACAACTAACAAGTTTTCCATTCATTGCACTGCATTTAAATATCAATCCAATAGAAGTTTGCCTGAAACTCAAATAAGCATCTCCCTGTTCAGCAGAACATAAAGCTAATAATATGAAATTATTTTGGTCAGTGAAAGAGGGGAGCACAGGACTAAGAAACAAAGATGTTAGATAGCAGAAATGCAATTGATTTATGATCAATGTAAGTGCTTTCAATAATGGAATAGCTCACCTTTACAAGTGCTATAGAGGCACTGAAATGTAATAAAAGTCTATTAAGAACACAAAATCAAGTTGGCATAGAATCTCAGAGCAAACAGGATTTTTATAGGTGTACAACTTCTAGCATAAACAGTATTATATACATACTAATTAACTGTGCCTTTTGCAAATATTTAGAAAATAAATTCTATTTTATTTCTATTATGTTTCAGTGTTTTGATAGAGAATTTATAAAGTATATCAGCTACTTTTATGAAAGCACATAACATCAACAATTATAACTGCAAAGGTTTATTCATGCTTAGAAAACCAGTTCTGACAATTTCTTAATCATCTTTGCAATCCTGTACCACATACTTAGTAAAAAATTGTCCTTTGAACTGTTTCATCATGGGGCTGTGCTCCAAATCATAATTACTTTGATCAAACTGTCCTTTAATTTTCAGCTGGATAGTAATTATCATCAGGAGGTCCTATAAAAGATATAATAGAAATTTGAATCCAAGTTTACAGAAAATTTTATGAAAAGCAACCTAAAAGGATAAGTTGTTCTTGTTTTAAATAGCTAGCTGAGTTTAACAATTTTGACCTCTCATCAACATCTGTTGAACAATTGTGAAATAGTATAGGCAAAGTAAAATTGCCAAGATGCTAAAATTTGAGCTAATGCAGCCATCTAAACATATTTTACCAAAGTCCTTTGGAAACAGACATTCCATAGTAAATATCAGGATGGCAAACTTTTTCCATTTTGAATTGACTAATTCAGTAGGGAATTTACAGAGAAAAATGAGGAATGCCTTCTCCAATTTCTTTAGTTACAGGCTCCTCATGGCTAGATTATCAACTAAACGTTGAATCACCCTAGATATTAAAAACATGGTCTGGAAAATCAGTAAGTAAACAAAAAATTAAGCTGTTGAGAATCCCTGTTTTCACACATTATGTGTCTTATGGAATTTAACATTATCGTAAATAATTTATCATTTGTAACACCTTATTCTATATAGGACATAAAGTTAAATCATATACATTTTAGCAAATGCTTTCACAAGCATTATAGTGTTTGATCCTTACGTTCTGGAGTAAGCATTTTTACACTTTAGTCAGTTTGTCAGTCAACACGTATTTATTGAACACATCTTTGCTTGGTAATGTGCTGAGTCCTCGACATTCATTGATAAATAAAACAGACTCAGTGAATGACTTCATGGAGTTTATGATGTATTTTTAAAATTTGTGCGATAAAGAAATAAATATAGATAAATACTTTCATGTTTTCAAAATATTGCAAAAAAGAAGAAAATGATGTATAAATGAAGAAAATAAGGCACAACCTTATTGTCTTATTTCCCTAGAGAAATATATCCAGAAAGTGTTGATCCAGAGTTCAAACTTAAGAATACAATTTTAGTATCCTATATGCTACATAACACCTAGAATCTCTGAGCACCGTCTCCCAGCGGAATGCCAGTGAAGAACGTTGACCAGTAAGGGGAATCATGGGAAAATCACATAGCCACTTTCACTAGTTTCTGCTAATACATCATGATTCTACTTAGAAAAGAGTATTAGTGCTAATTTTGGGGCATATCTTGACATAGTTAGAAATTCATGCATAAGAAAAATAATTTTCCTGGGCAAAAGTATTGAAGTTTCAGGGGTTATGCATTTTTTGTGTACTGCTGTTACCTTCAGAGCTTCAAAGAGTATTTGGTGAATTGTAGGCATTTCAATTTTTCTGATTGAGTGAAACAATAAATTAGAATGTAAAAAAAGGAAAAATATAAGATGAAGGATTGCATGCCAATTGGAGGGAAAAGTAGAAAAAAGTTTGAGTGAAGTGATTATGCCATACTCTGGTAACAAATTAATGTAATGCCTATATATGTTAACATTGCTAAGGAGAATTTTTGGCATTTTCTTCACTCCATGTCAGAATAACATCGTATCATTAGTGTACTCTCACAATTACTGCATATTTAACATATCTGGAGTGGAAATGTTACAGCTAAATAGCCAAGTCCAGTAGTAAGTTTAAACAGTGCTTGAAAGGGAGAATATTGCAGAAAACAAGGAGCTTTTTTCCCTACTTGTGTCATGGAGGGAACTATAACAAGGAAGAGATAAAGAAACAAAGAGCAGAAGCTAGGCTATTTAATAATGGGAGAGAGGTTTTCAAGTTATGATTTGCTAGGAGTTTTCAGTTATTATTATTTATACTTACAACCCATTAAATCCCACCATTTATTACAATAGCTATAGGCTGTCCCAAAGCATTTTCAAGAACCAAAGAAGACTTCATACTGATGATTTATGAGAATAACAGGTCATGCTCTTCCTAGAGGACAGTGTTAAGATTGACAGAAATGAAATACTGTGGATATTTCTGGGAATATAATCATATCATGTTTGTAGAAATATAAAAAGCATGTGTTTTAATAAAAATTAAGTTTGATGCCCTTTCAATTAAATCTTAAGCCTAGTAAGCTAGTCACTTCCCTTCAAGGTAAGGCTTCATGAAGCTTATATAAAGAGTTATTTTCATAGGAATATCCACCTAAAACTGAATTTCTGTGGTATACAGAGTTATAAGAATGGTTGCTCATGACTCTTGCCCTCTCCTTTGAGCACAGGTGGAATCAGTGAATGTTATGAAATATTACTTTCATGATTATGTTATACTATTGGCAAAAAGAGAGATAAATCTGGAGGGAACAATCTAATCACACAAGCACATAATAAGCAGAAAATTTTCTTTGCCTAGTGGAAGAAGGAGAAGTTAGAGATTTGAAGCAGCAGAAGAATTTTATAGGCCATCGTTGCCTTGAATTTGGAGGAGCGCTCATGGACGGATCAGAGATCAGCCACTAGGAGTCAACCCCCAGCTGATGACAGTAGAGAAAACGGTGTGTACACACACATACACACTCATGGACATATTCATGCTCTCACACACGGAACTTTCCAAAATAATTCAGCTCTGAATTTGAATCACATAAATAGGGGGTTTCTCCAGAAGCCTAGGAAATCTAACCTTTATTGAGCATTATTTCTGTAAATAAATATGCTATAATATAATATAATGTCTAGAAAGCACCTTTAGACCTAAGTTTTATTTCTTAAATTTAATCTTTCTTGCTTCCTTTTGAAGTTATTTCCTTCCAAACTGCAATCCATAAAAGTAAAATGAAGCCATTTATTAGTCTCATCAGGTTATCATCACAGATTTACTTTATTTATTTTATTCCTACAAATCTGACACTTGATTGACCTCTCATTATTTTTAATCAAATATTTGGTAATGCAAGAAAACTATCACTCTAAGAAAAACAGCAGGAATATCTACTTATATTTGTAGTACATCTTAAAAATTGTAAAGAAGCTCCTGCTAAATCAATGTTGTAATTGAAAAGGTTATAATTAAATTAGTAAGCACTTTTACATACTGTATTTTATTTATTATTGAAATAATCTTAAGTAATAGGTTGTTAGTACCTTCTACCTTTTCAGAAGAAAACTGAAGAACACTAATAGCTTATATGAATGATTTTTACGAGTCAAGCATTAGCATTTTAGAGAGGAGAAATGGGCTTGTAGCATAAAATAGAAAAGCTACCCCGAAGTATCTCACAATAGGAGAGCTTCCCTAGACAAGGTGGTCTAGCCATATTCCTCATCCTGCTACTCCTCCAACACTCAAAATATCAAATATTGTCTTCCTCTAAATGAGTATTGTTAAAAACAAAACAAAACAGATCTGTGGTTCTGCCTTTAGTATTTTGGCAGAATAGTTTACAGAATTTCATACTCTACAATCAATCGCAGTGACAAAGGAGATAAGAACTTTAATTGTATTCTTTAACTGCTATATGTCAATATTTATCTGATATATTTACTTGCCATTTGTTATTATATTTTTATATAGACTTATTACTATGGGGTAATATATAATATATGCTTAAATACCGACACATATGTCACATGATCCAAAACTGGCAGATAAGCCCCTTGCAGGGCAGAGATTTTAGTAGCACCATGAACTACGGGTTCACACTCGTACTGTGGGTTGTGGGTTGCTAAGTGGGCCTTCACACAAGATCTGTGGTGGAATGTCCTTTATCTTGACTTCTCTGAACCATCAGAGGTGTGAGGCCTTGTAAGTTATCTCATGGCTGCAAGGAGATCCCACCATTTCTGAAAAACTCAAAAGGGAATGGAACAGTGAAACAGAAAGTTACAAAGTCCTGGTCATCAAATCTTACTGGCCTGGGAACTTGAAACCTAAGAGAACTGCAAAAAGGCCTTTTTGTTCATGGAGCTGGTTACAACTTCTTCCTTCATAATCTCATACAAATATATTTTCTGTAGTGTACTCTACTCAGAAACAGACAGGGAATTCAGTGAAATGTAGTTTAACCAAGTCAAATTGACACATTACAAATCCACAACACTAGTAAGGAGTTAAAGAACACACTAAAGTAAAGAAGTAATGATGAGACCTTCCTTAGAGTCTAAGAAAAAATAAATTCCCTTTTCCCAAAAGTTGAACTCTATATCAGTCAAAAGATCTCTACCCAGTCAGGGGTCAATTAGTTCATGTTTGTTTGCTTGTTTTTTTGTTTGTTTGTTTGTTTTCAGCAGAAGTGAGATAAAAAGTGGAAAACAAAAGAAGGTCTAAATTCTAGAGTATGATTTTGAATTCTTTCTATTTCAGATTTTTATAATGTATTATTAAAATGATTCTATTACCATCAAGTTCATAAAGAGATAGCAGTTTGACAAAGTTCTGTAAGGATGCCAACTAAACATTTTATTGAATGCATGTAATTATAATAAAATTTGACTTACAAACAGATAAATTAAGCCAACCATTATGTTTTATTTTTTGAGTCAAATTTGTTTTTGTATTGCCAATATTATTCTTTTACTATCATGAAATCAAAAAATGTATCACATATGGAAAACTACTAGTTTTTTATGCTGGAAATAAGCAATTCTCAATACCAAACAATTAAAAAAATCTCTTCTTCCTTTTCTTCTAGTTTCGAATAGATTCCAATTTAATCGTACTCAACAGATTGGCAGAAAGCATTAAGCAGACACATTCTTAAGAATATTCAGCCCCAACCATGTTTTTTTACTGTGATAATTACAACTGGGTATAGCAATAGAATGGTTAGCTTGAGGCTCAAGCAAATAAACTGACTCATATTCTGCTCTCTTAGTAATAACACTGTTGTTTGATTCTCTTTCTTGCAAGAGCTTGACTACTAACAAAACAGTATTATTTTTCTCATGATGTGTTTTATCTTCAAGACTAAATTTACCTTTAAAAAACATTTCCCAATTAAAAAAAATTTATGATTTCCAGGAAATGGCCACAACTTAAAGTAGAAAGGACAGAGATTCAGTTCCATATTCCCCAGAGAGATTGAAACCTACTTTTACTGAACATGAAATGACATTTAAGACTGTGCTAAGATTGGCCACTAATTCAGTAAATGGAAGCTTTAGATTCATCTCACTAGGGATTTAATTAATATGGGGGATAAAACAGGGCAAAATGATGAAGCAAGAAACTAGAAGTTCAATCACTAATCTGCTACTTAAAACCATGAAGATTATTTTCTTTAAGATGACTTGTGGGATAATGGTTAGGGTACTAGAGAAAAAAATCCTTAAACCATTAGAATGGATCACCCCATTCTTTTATAAATTGACAAAACTGCCAAACTTTATTGCTTCTTTCTTTGACTTCAAGCTCCAGTAATAATTAAAGATAACTATTGCAAAAAAGATAATCATAGCATATATGAATTTATAAGATTATGGGTAGAGTTTCTTACTACACTGAATTTTACTTCTGTTACTTAACCATGCATACCATAATTCTTGGTATTAACTCGAAACTAAGAAATTTATTTTATTGCACATTTTTGCCCATGAGGAGATTTATTTGCATTGAATGATACAGTCTAGTGCAGACTGATTTTCAAGAAAAAAAATTACTTTATTTAAAAGTAGAAAAACAAATCTATTAAATTTCATCTATCACAATTAACACAAAAAGTTGCTTTGTAAACAATAAGAATTTCCATAGTTTTCCTTATCAGGGATAAGAATGATTTTTTTATTTTTACCTGTCAGATGCTTTTTAATTCCTGATATATCCCTGATATACCTGAGTTTATATAAATATTAGAATTTTGTCTATAAAAAAGCAGCAACTTTTGATGGAATCAGAATAATTTTTATATTATTTAATTTGAATAATTAATATGAGACACTTGTTATTTATTTTTCTTGGTTATTACCTAGTTAAGAACAAGGGAAGAGGAAGATGTCATCATGGTTTTGGGGAAAATAGCAAACTGGATAATTCTCAAAAGCAGAATTTTGAGGACAAAGAACAGGTTGCAAGACAATAAATATAGTATGATATCTTTTTTGAAGCTTAAATTAATGCAAGAGACCTTATATTGTTTAATTATGGAAACAGTTTAGTGAACTAGAATTATAAACACAAAATCAAAGTAGGAGTGAAATGAAGTTGGGAAAAATAATTGGAGGTTTCAAGATTTTTTAATGATATATTAGTTTTTATTATGTTTTACATAATTGTTTTTCAGATTTAAGAAATTTTCATAGTAAGTTTTCGTTGTTTCTTTTCTTTCTTTTCCTTTTTTAAATAGACATCTGCAAGAATTTGCCAACTGTGCAATTAGAAATCCATAACACGACTCTCACTTCTGACATTAACCACAAGTTCAGGGGGTTCACAAAATTTCTCTGAGGTTTGATCATTCCCTAGCAAAACTCACAGAACTCACTGAAAGCTGTTGTATTAAAATCAGCCAGGGAAAGAGGCATATAGGGAGGAGTCCAGGAAAAATACCAGATGTGGAGCTTTCGTTGTCCTCTCTCTGTGGAGTCACAGATATTTGACTTTCACAGCATCAATGTGAGACAACACCCTTGAAGTTGCCAACTAGAGAAGCTCACCTGAACCTTGGTATTCAGAGTCTTTCTTATTCAGAGTCTTTATTAGACTCCAAATAGCCCCAACTGGCTATCCACCTGGCTGATCTCAGTTCCCAGAGCATCAGTAGATCTAACAGGTATCAGGGGACTCAAAAATCACATCCTAAATCATATCGTTACTATCTGGCTGGCCGAGGGCCCCCAGGCAAAGAAAGATACTCCTAGTGGGCATGACATTTCTAGGGCTTAGTGATTACCTACCAGAAGCCCAGGACAAAGGCTAGACCTTTCTCTGGGCAAAGTGAAATTCTTAACTACACAGCATCTCATCAGAACAACAAATAACTTTTAAATTCCCTGGGTGGTTATGAGTAAGTTTAACATTCTGGAATTTTTTAACATTCATAATGAGCATATATTCTTTTTCTAGTAGAGAAAAAAGACCTTTTAGAAAAAAAGAGAACATTACATAATTTTGACATTGGTCATCAGTTGCCATCTATTGAGAAACACTAGTCTAAGGCCTTTTGGTCTACGGTTTTTGCACCAGTATTAATAATCAAAGACTACTTTTGGATGTCATTATCTGCATGAAATACTTCCAGAATTTACTCTTAACAGACACTTAGTGATTTAAGTACTGGCTTTATACAAAGAACTGTATCTATTTGAATGAGGAAAAATTAAAAATGGATTTGATTTTTTAATATAAAATTAAGCTGTGCATAGCCATTACTTTTTAGTTTTCTTCTGTATCAATCCTATGATTTCTCTATATTTTTAATCAGATTCTTCTAAAGGGCAAGTAATGTTTTTCCACCTGCTTTTCTCCCTCTTTTTTCTTTCTTCTTTTTCTAATTACTCCCTCTGCATCTCTCTGTGCGTGTGTGTGTATGTGTCTAATTCATATACATTAGTCTTTACAGCATGGAAAGTAATATCTCAAGGGCTGATTTGTTGCTCCACTCTTAGTAGATTCAGATCTTAATTAGAAAATGCATTCATTGGTCTTATGCACCAAAGAAGACAACAGAAAAATAAAGGAGTTGGAAAAGTAAAACTTGTATGTAATGACTGATAGACCAGACATTTAGTTTGGAATTTGACAAATTACTTAAACTGGTATTTTCTTGGGATCAAGTAAATTTATAAAAATCAAATATTTATGGACCAAAGAGATATTGAAAATATATTCTACATTTTTGTTGTTGTTGCTACTGTTGTTTTGACCAAATCATGTCAAATATTTATATATTTATCATAATGAAAAAAATAGTTTATTGCCCTCCTCAACTTGACATTATCATGTCATGTTTTGGGGTATCTTTGTATGTGAATAAAAAGAGAATAATCACTTTTTGCCTTTCCCAGATGCTAGAACAATAAAAAAGCAGGTTACAATTGCAGCATGACAGATTGCCCTCGGTAAATACGTTAAATATTGAACTGAGGTGTTAAAATTTCTTTCTCTTGAGTACTTAAAAATCCATGATAAATTTAAATGACTTGAAAGATTTGTAAGTCTCTTTGGATGAAGGAAGGACTAAAGACCTCTCAAGGTATCTTCTACAATCTCCTATCTTTGGAGACTCTATGATATATTAGAAAAAGTGAAGGAGAGAGGAAAATTGATAGGGAACAAGGGTACAGAATTTAAGCTAGTAGATTTCAACAGGCAATTTAACACTGTGCTGATAAATTCTTGTAGGCATTTGCAATTCATCAGGGATTTTGTAAGAAAAAAGCCCTTGTATGTTCTTTGAGGGTTCCTGGTGCAATACAAATAAATCTCTTTAAGAGTTTTTGGGCCCAAGGTAAAAAGGACAAGTGTGTTGACTTGGATCCTGGATCTTCTTACAGAAGAAAGAAAAATATTGGAGTAGGAACTACTATCTCCTAAGAGTTGCCCAGTAAATACCTATCAAACAGAATAAAAGAATAGAATAGCATAGAACTGAATTAAATTGAACTGTTACTTGTGAAGTCATTCAAATTGCAGTCTGCATAAGATCAAGTAAAACTGTCTCTTCTTGGCTTTTTGAATATTTCTTGCAGTTTCTACAAAGTGTGGAATATGCTATTAATATATATCATAGTTCATACTAAATATGCTGGAGTATTTTGAATAACATTAATTCAATCAAAGTGTATATAGAGAAAAATACAAAAGCAATTATAAAACTAGTAAATGTGCCTCCAGATATTTTATTAGAACTTAGTGCCAAAAAGTAAAACTGCAAGCCTATAAATTTTGTTTTTAGATGCTTAATGTAGACCCAACTGATTATAGACAGCTACTATGTTATTCTTGAATTCAGCTACTCAACTTATTAAAGTTATCTTAGAAACAGGTTAAGTGCAATAACAGGATAATAAATTTTATGAACAAAAATATAATATTTTCAATGGATACCATAATTAAATTTTAAAGAAGAAAATATAAAATAGGAATGTATTATGCAATTTGTTAAATATTTCAGAACCATTATTTTATAATAAAAGTAAATTTTTTCAAACTAAACAATTATATATTGTACCTGCTCTTGGTGATTTACTCTAGTACTTTTTAAGCATTTGGGAATAAAAGATAAAGTTTTATCTTTTACTTATTCAATTATATAAAAATCAGTCCTCGAGAATACAAAAAAAAAGACAATCAGTCTCTTATCATGAAGCTTATATTTGAGAACCGCAAACTCACAGCACAAAGCACCCTGTCCCCTACCCCTTTACACACACACACACACAACACACACACACACACACACATGCACACTCTAAGAGACTAGATTTTAATGTAGATATATAGGTCCTGTGTCCCTAAGATAACTCCAGCTCCTTAAGAATGTCTTTCTGAGAAAGCTCAATGTTGCCAAAATAATTTACTATTTATTCCAGCCAATACCTGACTGTAAGCCACTGACCTCCCTTTTCTTACAGAATTTACTTTAGCAAACTTGCAATTGTAAATCTGTTCTCTGCCCCTATGAGGTATAAATCTTCTATAACCCAGAAATGTCTTCCTCAAGGACCCGGGAGCCATCCCTTTGAAATGTAATCATCTAGGGGAAAAAAGGGTCCTCTCTCCTAATCTCTGTGATACTGTTAGAGAATAACTTCAATAAGGGACAATTAGCAAGCACAGAAGGCCTAATTACATTGACCAACCTCTCCTCACCCCTAGAGTCCAGTATTTTAACTTTTGTATACATCAATGTCTAAAATGCTTCCCGTCCTTTCTTTCTGTGGAATTGAGTTCAGTTTATATGGGAGTGTCTCTCCTCTACTGCAGTAGTCAGAATAAAATCTCTCTTACTAGTTTTAATAAATGTTTGGCTTTGTTTTTCTTTGGCACAATTCACTGGGATAATAGACATTAACAAATAAACAGATATATCATGCCATAACTACAACTGGTAAGAAATGCTTATTATAAAATGGCAGGGTGTTATGGCATAGAGTAAAAGCAGTACTTTTCTGTGTTAGATTCACCAAAGAGGTGATGCAGGAGTTGAAACATTAAGAAGGAGAGACATTTTATAAACAGGTGGATGAATATTTTTCTAGGCATAAAGAAATAAAATAGACAAGAGACTTTAGTATGCCAGGAATGATAGATGATCATGTGCCTTGAGCACAGACAGAAAAGGGGCACAGTTAGCCTGGATATGTTAAGTGGGAATCAGATCATAAAGCACCTTCTTGGTCATTGATAGAGTTTGTGTTTTATTATGAATGTTTCATAAACCATTGAAAGGAAGAAGTGTAGAGAGGATAAATCATTTCATCTTCAAATTTTCACAGTAGGCCCAGTGTGCAGAAATGGGTGGAAAGAGAACAAATACATAGGCACAAAGATAGTTTTGAGATACACATTTTTTTTTTTTGGCCAAGAAATATCAATTGACTATTCAGGGAAAGGAAAGGATAACATTTAAGATATCTCTAAAGTTTCCAACTTTCATAACTGAAGAGATGGTTATTCCAATTTTTGAGATGTAGAAAAAGTTTAGCTTTTAAGGGACGAGAAAATAAAGCGTTCAATTTTGGATAGGCTAAGTTTAGAAGTCTATGAGCTATCCAAGTGGAAATATCAATAGCTCAGTGAAAATATCTTGGCGGGAGCTCTACATGTTAAAGTGTATGGATGGCATTTAAGTGAATGAGATCATTCTCAAGTGTTAACAGAGAAAAGAAATAGAGAAAAGGACACCTACGATCTGAGGATCTGAATAATTTAGAGAAGAGAGATGCTAGAAAAGACTGGAACAGGTAGTCAGTGAGGCAGGAGGGGTACCTGAAGAGGAAACCTCCACAAAGGCCTGGAGCAGATTTCTAAGACTGAGCACATAGTCAGCTCTGTCAAATTCTACTAACTGGTCAAATACAACAAGGATTTGAAAACATGCATTGAATTTGATTAAAGTAGTAATAATCAATGACCTTGGTAAAAGCAATTTCACTGGAGTTGTGGACACTTCACAGACTGCGAAGATTTGGAGAATGACTAGCAATGTATCTTTGTAGACTATTATAACCTGAAAACCTCACATAATAAATACTTAGGAATATTACAAATTGTTACTTTTTATATTATTTATCACTGTTGCAACAAGAAATCAAATGCCAGAAAAAAAATACAGAACTGAATACCAGAGAGGAGAGTTCATGTTTTAGTTAAGTAGTAGGGTACAAAGTTGAGAAAAAGAGAAATGTACCATTTTAGTAATTACAGAGTTGCCTTTTAATTTTATATTGAAACACACCTGCCATTATTTTTTTGCATGACTGTGGAGCATCTCTTTATGTTCCCTAATTTCTTTTTTCTTCTTCTGTTTTACTTTCAGAAAGAGCTATTGTGAATTCTGAATTTTTTTCAGAATGGCTCTGTGTCATTACACTAGTGAAGACAGTCATTATTTATGGCCTGGACAATAGTGATAGTCTCCTACCTACACATATCTTACTCCTATTGCCAAATGTTCATCATTATGCACTTTCTATAACCAAGGTCTCCCTTGTGCCTAAAACCTCCACTGTAACACCATCGCATACAGCTTAAAATAAATTTGCTCATGAGATGGCTCCTACCCTTCCCTGTAAGTCTCAATTCCCTTAATTTCACCGTAGCATCTGTGATAATTAATTTTATATGTCCACTTGACTGGGCCATGGGATGCCCAGATAGCTGGTAAAACAGTATTTACAAGTGTGTGAGTAATCGTGTTTCTAGAAGAGGTTTGCATTTGCATCAGTAGACTGAGTAAAGATCTCCTTCATCTGTGTGGGCAGAAATCATCCAATTCATTGAGGGTCCAAATAGAACAAAAATTCAGAGAAAGAATGAATTTTCCCTCTCTGTTTGAACTGGAACATCCATCTTCTCCTGTCTTGGGTGTCAGAGCTAATGGGTTTGAGGCCTTCAGACCCAGTGATCTCCAACCTTTTTGGTACCAGGGACCAGTTTCATGGAAGATAATTTTTCCATGGACAGAGGATGGGTTGGCGGGGTGGCCTGGGTTGGGGAAGGGTGGTGCAGAGCTCAGATGGTGATGCACGGCCCATTTTCTAACAGGCCATGGACCATGGCGTAGGGGTTGGGGACCACAGAATTATACTGCCAGTGTTCCTGGCTCTCCAGTTCACAGGCAGCAGATTGTCAGACCTCCCAGCCTCTATAACCATGCAAGTCAATTCCCATAATCAATCAATGTATCTGTCTGTCTGTCTATCTATCTATCTGACCTCCTATTGGTTCTGTTTTTCTGGAGAAGCCTAACATAGCATATCATCCAGTCATATTAAACCATTTTCTAATATCAGAAATCATTTTATGTCACTGTTCTGTTTGCTCCTCATGCTGTATGGTCTTCTTCTAAAGTTTGTCTGCAGCTAGTCCATCTAATAATCAATTTCACTTCTTCATAATTCATTATTAAACTTTACCTCATTTTAAAATATTTTCTGGCACTGATTTCTCTCTCTTGAAGGCAGTAAATCCTCCTCTCTTCTTAATGACTAAGGCCCTTTTGTTATAGTAACACTTATCACACTTTGTAATGTTAAATTACCCAAGTAGACCATTGCTTCCTTCAAAATAAGATATGTTCTTTTAGGTACAACAGCTCATAATAAATTCTGAACAAATGTTAAATGAATAACTAGTATTCACTTGAAAAATCTGTTATTTAAAAAAAATGTTTGCTAGAATTTTGATTTTAAAAAATGTTCAGGATTTGTTCATTCATTATATGTATATGTCAAATTGGTCTCAGTTGAAATCATTGTTCTGTGTTATTCAGTTATTCTTAAGTCTATATTTGTTTCAAGCAATCCTTAAAAGTATTTGTGTTTTGTTATAGCGTTTCAATTTACTTGTAAATTTTATCTGTTTGGAAACCTTTGGTTGAAGTTAGAGAAACCCCACATTAAATAGCTTTAAACAGTAAGAGAAATCCACTGATAACAAAATTGGAATTCTGACAAGGAATATGTTCAAATGCTGGTGGATCAAATTTTTCAAGATGAAAAAATATTACCCAATCTTGGGGGGGGGTTCATTGATATAAATTGAATCACATGTCAATTTCTCTTGCCAGAGGCACATAATGAAATAGTTGGGTAGGCCTGGTTTCTGAACAAAGTGATTCAGAGGGAGATCAGGTTAGAATCATGAGGGACCAACTTTGTAGCTGAGTCCTACCCTCTAGTGGTTCTAAGTTAACACCCTTAGTCTAAGCCAAAAAGAGAGGTTGGGAATGTTATCAAAGAGATAATACAATGTCTACTACACCTAAGACTTTTTACTTCTATCTAGATACTTACACACATATGTAAGTGCATGTGTATTTTGTTTTTTAAATACATATTTAAAATTTATCAAAGATCAAAACGCACATGCATTGTTTCAAAAACAACACTGTTTTTAAATACAACCGATGCCTTGTTATTTCTTTTTGAGGTTACTATAAAAGAAAAATGATGTTTATTAAACAAAAAACAAAATTGAATTGCATGTGTTTTTTATCACATAGATGATTGGTAAATGAATTTTAGTAAAATAAAACATATACTTTTTAAAATATAAAATACTTAATTTTAACATGTTCCCCAGTTTTGTGTAAGTGGTTAACACATTACTAACATAGAGTTGGTAATAAAGCAACTGTGAAAAGAAAGCAGCTACGGTAAAGTCATGTGTTTGCTTGGGAATGACTGATTATTGCAAAACTTTGACTATTTATTGCATATAAAGTAATACAAGTAAAACCTGGGTTTAATATTTTACTTTTGTTGTGCAGTTTTTCTTTCAAATGATAATGATAAGATTCCTCTTATATTTAATTTGAAAATGAAAGATTATTAAGAATTCAAAAGTCAAGTATTATAAGATTAGAATTAGATCAATAAAATACATAAAATTAGATGTGTTTTTATTTGAGATCTTTTGATAATTTGTCTCTGCCAAGTAAATTTGTTTGTTGTGTTAGTAGCAAAGATAGGTTATTATAAAATAGTTATTTTGCAGAAAATCTACTTTCCCAATAAACTACAAAGCACCAAAAAAATCAATTTGTGCTTTATAAAATAATACTATCATTTTATAGTGATTTATAATTTACAAAGCACATTCAAAAATAGGACCTTATTTTTCTTGTAAAATCACAGTAAAAGTTATTGTTATTCACATATATGGATAATAAAACTGAAAATCATAGTGATTAAATTATGCATGTGAGATAACAATAATAGAAAGCAGAGCAGGAACCTAAATTTAAACTATTGATTCTTCATCTAGGGCTCTTTCCAACCCTTTATGCCACCAGTGTAGATCTCTGAAGAGGATTTATTTTCGTATCACAAACAAGATTACTAGAAAAATTGGGGATGACACTAATACAGATAAGATGCTGGCTTCTTTAATGGTGGTGTAGGTAGGGAAGGACAAGCGAATACAGCAAATACAAAATGTCAGAGGTATGAATAAAAGGGAGTGAAGATTATTGCAGGTGGATCTACGGAGTGCAGAGCAATTAAACCAATAACTCCCACATGCTTAATCATAAATTCTGCCACTAGGGAGCCCATGCTAGTCCAGCAGAGAACAAAACAAGTGATTTCACTTCCGTAGAATTTCTTTGTAACTTGGCTTTCCATTAGGTGTGAGTTTCATGAAGGATGGGGATTTAAGAGACCATCACTAAGACAATGTGAAACTATTATAATATCTGACTTGAAATGGTTAAAAGGTAATGTACTTTAAACACTTATGATCAGAATATAATATTTAATGCTTTAACCTCAGGAGGAATGCTTTGTAATCTGGATATTCCTAAGGAGAAAGTGACCCTTTCTTCCAAGTGGAGTAAGACAAGTGCCGTAGATCTGGCAGTAGTAGAAATAGGGTCCTGAAAGAATATAAACATATCCAAGCAGTGAAGATAAGTTTAAGTATGAAATTGCATACATACATTTCTCAAGCAAAAGAAGTAATTAAAAACAGACATTTTGCAAAGTATTCCTAGGACAAAAATCAAGGAGCAGCCTAGTAAATTTCCACTAGATTTGTGTAAGAGTGAGAACATCCAGATATAATGAACAGGGTCATGACTTGAGCAAATACAACAGTCAGAATTTCTCATCCAAATTCAATTCCCAGGTCAGTTCACATACCCTGAACCCCTGTAATAACATAGAGGTTAAGACCCTTTAAAAAGAAATTTATAGTTATTTTACAAGTAGCCTTTGTGAATCTCCTTCCTAACCTTCTTTAAAGAGACATCACATCATTTAAAGTAACAGTACTAGGATTTCCTTTTCTCCACATCCTTTCCAACATTTGTAATATTTTGCCTTTTTGATCAATGCCATTCTATCAGATGTGAAGTGATAGCACACTGTGTGTTTATTTTGCATTTACCTAATGATTAGTGATGCTCAGTATTTTTTCACAGATCTGTCAGCCATTTGTATGTCTTCTTTTGAGAAATGTCTGGTCAGGTCCTGATATGGTTTGAATGTTTGGCCCCTCCAAATCTCATGTTGAAATCTGATCCCCAGTGATGAAGGTGGAGCCTGGTGGGAGGTGTTTGGATCATAGGAGCAGATTTCTTATGAATGTCTTGGTCCCCTCCCCATAGTAATGAGTTAGTCCTCCTTGTATGAGTTCACCCAAGAGCTGGTTGTTTAAAAGAAGCTGGCACCTCCTACTCTCTTTCTTGCTCCTTCTTTCACCATGTGACATGTTTGCTCCCCCTTCACCTTCCACATTGAGTAGACGCTCCCTCACGCCCACCAGATGCTGGTGCCATGCTTATACAGTCTGCATAACTGTAAGCCAAATAAATCTTTTTTCTTTACAAATCACTGAGCCTCAAGTAGCCCTTTATAGTAATACAAAATGGACTAACACAAGCCTTTTGCTGATTTGTAATTGGATTGTTTCTTTTCTTGCTACTGAGTTGTTTGAATTCTTTATATATTTTGCATCCTTATTGGATGCATGGTTTGAAAATATTTTCTCCCATTCTGTAGATTGTTTCTTCACTTTGTTAATAATTTTCTTTCCTGAGCAGAAGTTCTTTAGTTTAATACTACCCCATTTGTCTACTTTTGCTTATGTTGCCTGTGCTGTCCAGGTCATATCCAAAATATTGTTCCCAGACAATGTTGTGGAGCTTTCTGCCCCATGATTTTTTGAGTAGCTTTACAGTTTCAGACTTATATTTAAGTCTTTAATTCATTTTGAGTAGATTTTTGTATCTTGTGTAAGATAAGGATCCAATTTCATTTTTCTGTATGTGGATAGCCAGTTTTCCCAATATAGTTTGTTGAAAATACTGTCCTTTCTCCATTGTGTGACCTTAGCACATTGTTGGTGGGAATGTAAATTAGTATATCCATACAGAAAATGTTATGGAGTTTCCTCAAAAAACTAAAAATAGAACTACCATATAATCCAGTAATTCCACTTCTCAGTATATATCCAAAGGAATTGAAATCAATATGTTGAAAGGTAAGCTACACTTCTATGTTCATTGTAGCATTATTCACAATAGCCAAGATATGGAATCAACCAATTTTCCATCAATACATGAATTGGTATAAATAAAATGTGGGGTATATATATATATATCACATTTATATGGTATATATATAAATACTATTATAGTATTTTATACATATATTTATATGTAAAATACTATTCAGCCTTGAAAATGAAGGAAATCCTGTCATTTCTGACAGCATGGATGAATCCAGAGGACATTATGCAAAATGAAATAAGCCAGCTTCAGGAAAACAAATAGAACATGCTCTTACTTATATGTGAAATCTAAAAAAACTGAACTCACCGAAGTAGAGAGTAGAATGATGGTGACCAGAGATTGGGTGTCCGTTAGAAAGGATGAAATTATGAGTTATTGATCCAAGGGTGCAAAATTCTGATATACAGGAAGGATAAGTTTTGAGATCTATTGCATAAGAGGGTTACTATTGTCAACAATAATAAATTGTATATTTCCAAATAACTAAGAGAGTAAATATAAAATATCTCATAAAATATAATAGGTAAGCAAAGTAGATATATATGTTAATTTGCTGGATTTAATTACTTGACATTGTATACATATATAAAAACTTCACATTTGTATCTCCAAAATGTATATACACTTATGATTTCTCAATTAAAATAATATTCATTAAAACTTGTAAAAGATGATAATGGTAAAGTCATAGAGTGAGATTCCAAATAATTTATGTACAATTGAACAGTGATACTAATATTAATTCCTAGATCTCTACAATACCACTGAGGATTATTAGTTGGAGTTAGGACCTACAGCTATCCCATGACAATAGAATATTGATGAAAATCTAATGTGTGTTACACTGAGGAGAAATTTGAATTTGCCCAATGGCTACTCCCTGAGTTCCTGATTATGTAGTAGAAACAAATTTGTTTTGCTTCTTTTGGGATCTTCAAAATGGCTTCCAAAATTGTGAGTTCAGCATTATAACTGAAGGAAAGACCAATTGTATCTTATAGACTTCTTCTAACAAAAATAGCAAGCCAGTAGCAAGTTATCATGTTCCTGGAAGATTTCATTGGTTAGTGACACTATCAAACAAAAGATTCAGGAGTGAATCCTTACTCTTATTTAACTTTCTTGATTAAATTCATGGAAGTTTAAGTTTAATGAGTTAGTGTCTCCATTTACATATGTTGTTCTATATATGGTCTTTTTCTTGGAGCAATTTAATATCACACTTTTTACCTCCTATGTAGCAATGATCTGGAGAACTCTTTCCTACTCTTGCAAACAGATGTTTGCTTTTATGTGACAAGAAGAGCAGTATAACTTTGTGATCATAACTCTCAAATGCATCAACTCTGCAGCATTGGTCCACATTCAGATTGAAGTGTCTATGGGACTATTTTTTTTTAATTTATTTCATTGATGATTTCATGCTGGTATATAGTTTAGAAAGTATAGCCATCTAGATTGCTTAAAAATATACAAACGTAGGTATATATGTACAATTATCAGAAAATAAAAAGCCCATTCAGTTAATTTATCAGTTGCAGTGATTTGAAGAACGTTAGGATATTTCCTCCAAGAAAAAGAGCAAGTTATTGTCCCTTATATCTCTGCTGATAAAGTCAATTATAATTGGTGGGTCTGTAGTCTTTGGAGAAAATATATATCACATTTGGGTTTGTGCTTCGACCTAATGACCAGGTGAACTCACCTAGGAGTGTGGAACCCATGGCCTCAAGGCCATATGTGGCCCTCCAGATCCCCAAGTGCGGCCTCTTCACCAAATTCAAACTTCACAGAACAAATGCTGAAAATTTGGATTCAGTCAAAAGACTGCACTCAAGGATCCAGAAGGCCACGCATGGCGCCAAGGACACAGGTTATTACATGTCTTCTATGACCCTGCTGATGCTTGGCTTAAAGTATCTGTGGTGATCATGAACTCTGCACAGAGTCAATAGATAGCTGCTGTAATCCACGGAGTTTTGTAACAAAGCTATGTTTTCTTGAGCTGTTGACTTTTTGAGAAGTAACCCTTAGTGCCTGCAAAGGCATAAAGCTGCTCATGGGATCTCAGGTAACTAGGAAAGCTGAGGTCTTCATCAACTTTATATTATCTGATTGATCTAGTGTGTCTCCACTGCATACGAGACTGTCAGGAGAGGGCTGTGCCTCACACTGCAAGAAACAAAAGGGCAAGGGGTTGCTTTTCCCTTTCTCTAGGCCTTAAGAATGTACATGTGACCTGGGCTCAGCAAATTAAATATTCGGTCCATGTCCCAAAGATAGAGAATCTAATGGCATTGCTCATGGTAGTGGCACACGGTGTCATCATGGTAGGGACACTGGCAGGTCAGTGGCAGTGGGGTCAGGGTGACAGGAGGGAGGTACCAGGAATGCATCCTAATCAGATGTTCCTGAGCACATGACCTTGGCTCTGTCGTACCTGGAGCCTAGTCTCCCTTAGGTCTGTCAGTTTTCTAAGCTTTTTTCTCCTGTCTTATTTTTATACCAAGAATTACTCAGTCTTAATGATACATATCCATCTTCTGCTACGTAGCCAAGTTTAAGTGCTACTGCTTGAATCCAGTAATCCTAACTGAAATGCACCTTTTCCTAGCCCCATCCCATGTCACATATGCTTTCACTTTATGTCAGACTCCATTTCCTTATTTCACTGTATTCTTATTTCAGTCTTTTTGCACTTGCTATTCCCTCTTTTAAAAATAATGCTATTATCTTCTCACTTCGCCTAATAAATACAAACTAATTTTCAAATTTCAACTAAATTTGAGCCAAGGCTTAGCATCCTGGACCTCTCCTTTCTCATACTTCTCACTGTTGCAATTTAAATTTTTTTCTATTAATGGTTAGGTATTCCATGAGACTATAAATTTTATGAGGATACAATTGTCTTTTTCCACAATAGTATCCCCAAAATATGACAGCATTTTATACAGAGAAATCACTCAATGAAAACTTGTTGAATAAATAAATGACTAAATAAATGGAAAAATACATACATATATTATTCTCAATCTACAAGATAAAATGTGTAATTTATTATCTTAAAATGATAGTTCACTTATTCTCAATGAATATCTTTTTTGTGGCTATAAATCCAGAGTTAAAGATCTCCTTTGTATTAATTCATGTGGATGAACTCATTTGCCTGTTAAAGTCAAGTTGATAGCAGCCATGGCAGTAAAAATCTATTAAAGAGGAACAATTGCAAAATGTGCCTTCTCCAGAGGCGTTCAAAGCTCTGCTCTCTTCTCCTGTTTCATCAAGATGAGGAGCAGCGCTAATCAGAGCAAAGGCAGCCCTGGACCACTGTTAGGGGAAAGAATAGAAATGAATGTTTCTTGTACTAGATGTCTCTCAATTGGTCTTTGTAGGTCTTTGGATGTAGGGATATATCTTAGTTACTTTTCCCATGTGGGTTTTTCCTTCTTTCCTTGGAATCTCTTAAATAGTCAAAAAGGTAAGAGAGGGTAGAGGACTCCTCCTCCTTTAGGGAGAAAGCATCTCTCCCACGACCTTTGAGACCATTTTGTACATTAAGTGGGCCCAAAAGGTTAAAGAGAGGTATCTAGTGTAATTATTTCAAACTTGCTTCTGTTTAAATAACACAAGTATGTTAGTTTGCCTATGAATCAAATCAGCCCTCCAGGGAAGAGGACCAGGCAGAGCTCAAAGGTCCATGATTAAAAAAAAAGCACATTAATTTCTTGGCATGGCCCTTCCATTGGGAATTTTCAATGATTATAGGCAATTTTTGGGGGTGCCATCCTGACTATCTCAGCCACACATGTTTAAGTGACACATGATGGGTAAGAAGGCTTATTGTCATCCCTACAACTCAATATGAAGCCATTTTTCTCTTCATAACGTATTTACCAACAGCTGTAAAATTAAGAAGATACTAAAAAAGACTTCAGGAGACCATAAGTATAACAAGTTATTGGGAAACAATGAAATCATCAAAGAAAAATAAGAATGTAGCATTAACCCTAATTTCTATCTGAACAAATTAGATCCATTTCGAAGTAGGAGTTAAACCTAGTTTTGATTTGTTTGGGTGTGTATGTTTTATTTTGTTTTTGTTTTTGTTTTTGTTATCCTGCTTACTTAACTCTTCCTCTCAGATATAACTTAAACACTATATACTTTTCAATATCTCCAAGCCTATTAAATAAGGTACATTCAGAAATGAGAAGGCCAAAAGGAGAGAAAATAGAGTACTCATAAGGGACTGTTGCAAAATAATTTTTAAAAGGAGAATATCCTTTACAAAATGAGTTTATATTTTACTATTCCTTGTCGTCTATAGGTTTTTTATAATAGCAGGATATATCATTTTAATTGATTTGGCACCAACTATTGTTTATTCAATCCAGTTATAGAAAAGCTATTGATTTGTTTTAATCAATTTATATATGAAAAGTTATTTTTAACTGCAAAACCAACATTCTGTTTTTACAAACTTCTCACTCCACATTCCTTTTCCTTTTATTCTCCCTTAAGGCTTATTCCCCTGTTTCCTTCTTCTCACTATGCTTACCTGCCTTTCTTCTTATGACCTATAATTTCTTCCTGTGTCTATGTCTCTATTTACCTTCTCCTCTCCCATCTCTTTCTCTTCCTCTCTCTTATACTCTTTCTCCTTAACTATTCATTTTTGCCCTATTCTACTTTTAAAAAGTTGCATTTCCTTTTCTAATTTTCAAGAGAGGAAGAGTATGAGTTATTTGGGGATAGAGTACCAAGAAAAAAACCTTTAACCTCTCCTCACCTGAAAATAATTGAAAATCTCCAAGAAATGACATTATTTGAATTGTATTCTATATTGAGGTTTATGTTAAGGTCAGAAATCTTGGCTGAAATTTTTCTAGCTTAAAGCAGGAGAATGAAAATGCCAACCTGCCTCATGTTTTTACTTTTAATGTAATCTTAACTTGCTTGCTTTTAGGATGTTTGAATTGTCTGATATAAGTTTCTAATTAGAATGTCCCAAGTGTGATACATTTTTGAATGTGTAAAATCATCTCCATTTCCTGGTATTAAATGTTTAAAACTATCTCTGCCTGTAAGTGTCATCCCATCCTTCCTACAATAGACAACATATTTGATTATTGTCCAGGGACAATTTTCCTAATGTGAAACCTATAAATGGAGGTTATATCATCATCTACTATGTCATACTTAAATTCTGAAGCCTTTTCAGACAACTGTTTATAGAATATAAATTTGAAAAAAAAAATCTTAGGTCACTACTTGTATTTTAATGTTTTGATTACTACTTCTATTCCATAGTGATAGAAAAATTTCATTTCACATAAGTTTGATAGCATTAATAACACTAACTTTTGTCAAATAGTGCAGGCTTAAGTATCTTCAGGCATAGTACACATATATTGTTTTATGATACTCATAAGTCTCTAGAAAAAATAAGAATATCACAAACGCTAACTTGGGCTCAATCATAATATCAGGGTGCAGAAGCTCCAAACAAATTCATTGCAACCTATTTCAGTGGACCAGGGTTTAAACAAAACTAGATTGAACACAAACAATGATTTTAACCTCTAATATGTACTTCCACATCCATTACCAACACCACCATCAATAGAATTATACTCTAAAAGTGGGAATGATAGTATGTACTCCCAAAGAAGTATAATATGAACATAACATATATAATACTAGTTTAGTTATTATAATCTTATATTGTAAAATAATTTTAATACATTTATTTAAGGACCTACAGATCTAGAAATATGGAGTATAAAAAATTCTTTCATTCTGCAAATATCTTAAATTTTAAGATAAAAATCTAAATGGTATCACAATTATGTGACTACAAAATATTGTCTCAGAGCATCCTTTTTACAATGGCCCCTAGAAACAATACAAACAAACCTCAAAAATAACTTCATTCTCAAACATAAAATGAGTAAGCATTTTATGAAGAAGTTGGAGGTAAATTATTATACAAACCTTGGAACTGGACATTTAATTTACAAGTTATGCTGTGGTTAAGTTATTTAGTTACTGTAAGTATGGGTTTCCTTATCACTAAAATTGGATCAATAATATCTAATTTGATCTTGTCTTGAGAATTAAATATAATATCTGTAGAGCATCCGAAAGCAACAAAGCAAAGAAAACCAAACATACTATCCATTAAGATAATGATTTTATAACCTGAAAATTTACTAAATTCATTTATCAAATCTAGGAGTCTCTTAGATGAATCCATGGGGTTTTCTAGGTATAATATCATATCATCGGCGAAGAGTGAGAGTTTGATCTTATCTGCCCCCACTTGGATGCCCTTAATACCCCTCTCTTGCCTGATTGCTATAGCTAGGACTTCGAGCACTATGTTGAACAGAAGAGGAGATAGTGGGCATCATTATCTAGTTCTGGTTCAAAGAGGGAATGATTTCAATTTTTCCCCATTCAGAATGATATTAGCATTAAGTTTGTCATAAATGGATTTGATAAATTTAAGGTATGAGCCATATATGCTTATTTTGTTAGGAGTTTTTATCATAAAGGTGTGTTGGACTTTGTCAAATGCTTTTTCTGCATCTATTGACAGAATCATATGGTCTTTGTTCTTGATTTTATTTATGAGGTCAATCGCATTTATAGACCTGCGTGTGTTGAACCAGCCTTGCATACTTGGAATAAAGCCCACCTGGTCATGGTGAATTATAAAATCAATATACACAAATCAGAAGCATTCATATATGCCAAGAACCATCAAGCAGAAACTCAAATCAAAAACGCAATACCCTTTACTATAGCCCCAAAGAAAATTAAATATATAGGAGTATACTTAATGAAAGATACAAAAGATTTATACAAGGACAACTACGAAAAACTAAAAAAAGAAATTGCAGATGATGTAAACATATGGAAAAATCTACTTTGTTCATGGATTGGTGGGATCAATATCGTTAAAATGTCAATATTACCTAAAGTGATCTACAGAATTAATGCAATCCCCATCAAAATACCACCATCATTCTTTACAGATCTAGAAAAAATAATTCTTCACTTTCTATGGAACCAGAAAAAACCTCGTATAGCCAAAGCAATCTTAAGTAAAAAGGACAAACTGGGAGGCATCAGTCTTCCTGACTTCAAGCTGTATTATAAAGCAATAATAGTTAAATCAGCCTGGTAATAGCACAAGAACAGAAGCATCGATATCTAAAATAGATCTGAGATACCAGAGATGTAACCATCAGTATACGGTAACCTAATATTTGATAAAGCAGAAAAAAATATACAATGAGGAAAAGAATCTCTCTTCAATAAATGGTGCTGGGAAAACTGGCTAGCTACATGCTGAAGATTGATGAATCAGCATCCCTACCTCTCACCTCTCACAAAAATTCACTCAAGATGGATAACAGACTTAAACCTAAGGCATGAAACCTTAAGAATCCTAGAAGAAGATGTTGGGAAAACCCTATCAGACATTGGTCTAGGCAAAGAATTTTTGAGGAAGACCCCCAAGGCAATCACTGCAGCATCAAAAATAAACAAATGGGAGCTGATCAAATTAAAAGGCTTCTGCACAGCCAAGGAAACTATCAATAGAGCAAATAGACATCCCACAGAATGGGAGAAAATATTTGCTCTCTACACTTCTGATAAAGGTCTAATAACAAGAATCTATCTAGAAATCAAAAAAATTAACAACAACAACAAAAAAATCAAACAACCCCATCAAGAAATGGGCAATGGAAATGAACAGAAACTTCTCCAACGAAGACAGAATAATGGCCTGAAAACATATAAAAAAAATGCTCAACATCTCTAATCATCAGAGAACGGCAAATCAAAACCACAGTGAGATACCACCTAACCCCAGTGAGAATGGCCTGTATCAAGAAATCCCAAAACAACAAATGCTGGCAAGGATGTGGAGAGACAGGAACACTCTTACACTCCTGGTGGGACTGCAAATTAGTGCAATCTTTGTGGAAAAGAATTTGTAGATACCTCAAACAGCTAGAAATAAAAATACCATTTGACCCAGCAATAGCATTGTTGGGTCCCAACAACCCAAAAGAGCATAAGACATTCTGTTATAAAAGACACCTGCACCCGAATGTTTATGAAAGCACAATTCACTATTGCAAGGTCATGGAAACAACCCATGTGCCCGTCAAAATGAGTGGACATTCAAAATTTGGTATATGATCACAATGAATTATTACTCAATTCTAAGAAACGACAGTGAGCTAGCACCGTTTATGCTATCCTGGATTAAGCTTAAGCCCGTTATCCAAAGTGAGGTGACACAAGATCAGGAAAATGGGCTCCACATCTACTCACCATCAAATTGGTACTGACTGATTAAAACTATGGTGCTCAAATGGTGGTAGTGCTCACCAGGGATTCAGGGGGCGGGGGAAGACCCACATCTTAGGGATGTGGCTAGCAGTGTGGGGGGAGGGGAATACCTCTAACCCTTCTTATGGAGAGGCAAAGATATACAATGTAACCAAAATGTAAAAAAAAAAAAAAAACTTTTATCAGGTGGTGGGCAGGTGGGAAGAGGGAAAGGGGAAGGGTGTATACTTACATAATGTGTACTGTGAGCACCATCTGGGGGTTGGATGTGCTTGAAGCTCTGGTACAGTGGGAGGGGAGGGGTGGTAGGGGCAATATATGTAACCCTAACAATATTTGTACCCCAATAATGTGATGAAATAAAAGGAAAAAAAAGATAATGATTTTATTTTATTTATTTATTTATTTATTTATTTTTGGTATCTGCAAAACCCACCTTTATTTTTTTATTTATTTTTATTTTTTTATTTCAGCATATTATGGGGGTACAA
>VBSM01002937.1:27382278-27417877 GCA_008086735.1 Cheirogaleus medius
CTCTCCGCATCCACGCCAACATTTATTGTTTGGGGACTTTTTGATAAAGGCCAAGGATAATGATTTTATTATGATGAATTCTATCACATCAACTGAAAAAACTTCAAGATTTTTAATAAATCAGGAAATGAAGGAGTTAAGTCAGTGTCTAACTAAATAAGTTACATACATACAAAATATGTGATCAAGTTAAGATTTTTCTGATATCTGATAACAAAATTGATTTCCAAAAACATCTATGAAATTTGAAAATAATCACCATATTAAGGTGAATGTGACAATTTATTCCAAAGTGTGAGTGCATTAACAATGAGACAAAAACATAAATGTGTTTGTTTTCAGATTATGATGAGAATATATCCTAGAAATATTTTTTAAACTCATAAATGGATTGATGGCAAAGCTCTATATTTACAAAGGCTTTTCCATGGATTAGGGTAGAATGCTGATAACAAATATGATAAAGTGTAAAAGTCACCATAGTTTAAGCTTGTCACAATAGTGAGAATTCTGAATTAAATCCAATTTTTCTAATAGAGTGAATTATACATATAGAAAATACATTAAATTTTCTTCTTTGTTCTACATTTGCTGACTGTATAGTGACATATACTAAGAAACATATTTCTCTATGAGTATTATCAGTTTTTATATCTACATATAGAATGTATCTCATTAATGCATTCTGTTTTTAACAACACTAGTTAAAAGAAAAAAAGCTGCTGGATGTTTATGAATTTCAGTGAAACCTATGGAATAATGGCATAGAAAACTTCAGTGTTCCAGCTCCTGAAATCATTCCAGCATTTCTGGGTCAATTTAGCTCTCTTAGGTGGACAAGTCAGAATCATCTAAGAACAGGGATACAGTTCTCAGTAGGACAGGACTCTGGGAAATTTTCACATGTCACACTTAGGTAAAGAAGTAAACAGTTGTTGATCTTCTGAGTTTACCACATGTTCTAAACACGTAGAATAACAGTGGCTAAAGCAGTGAATTAAAAAAAACACACACACAACAGTTAACATTAAACAAAATAAAAAAAATATAAACTTAATGAAAATTTAAAGGTAAAATATAGCATGGCAAATAGTAATAAATGCTATGCAGGAAAAAATAAAAGAGGCCCGGGAATACATTGAGGTGCAGTATTATAATCTAAAACTGGTGATTATACAAGTCTTTGATGAAGGCACTACTTGAGTGAAGACCCCATGGAGGAAAGGAATTGAGGCAAGAAGATACAGGGGAGGAAGGCCAGGGGGTCAAATCTAGTGACCAGCAAGAGCAAAGACTCTCAGGTGGGCTGAGCCAGGACAGTTTGAGAAACTAAACAGTTTGAGGCCAGTGTGACTGGACTGAAGTGAATGAAAGTAAGAGAGGCTCGCATGGTGCTTGGGGGTGATAGCCACTGAAAGGTTTGCAGGTGCTGCTCTAGCAGGTAAAACTGATAGGTAGATTTGGTGGAATGAAACCCTCATCTACAGCCACCTAGTCGGGAGCGGAGGTAAAAAACCTGGAGCTTGCAATTGGCATCTGAAGGAGAAGCTGATGTTTTCTGGAACTGAGCCCTCAAACTGTGGGATCTCACACAGTCTCCAGCTAGTGTCGGAGCTGAGTCGCGTTAGAGGACACCCAGCTGGCATCCTCTGCAGAACCGACGGCCTGCTTCATGCGGGGAACGCAGTCTTCTGTGTTGATTGGTGTGGTATGAGAGCACAGGAAAAATAAAGTTTGTTCTTTCCTCACAGTATGTTTTTGCAGTATAACTAGCTATAATCCCAAATATATAATCCAAATATTATGTAATCCTGATATATATAACCTCTTCATAGCCACAGTTATATTTACACTCTTGAAATTACCACACAAATATCTTGACAGCACATAAACATGCACCGTAACCCACATTAAGTTCATAATCTTCCTTCCAAACCTACTGTCTCAGTAAATGAAATGGCCATTGATATAGAAAATCCTGTTTATCTATTTCAACATCCATTCTCTTAATCCCCTTTAAGACAAGAACCCAGATTTCAGCACAGCTCATTCTTGTTCTCAATAAAAATCTACATTTCCTTAGCCTCTTTTTCAGCTAGCTTGGCAATGGGACTACATTTTGGCGAATTAGGGGTAAGCAGCAGTGTTATGTAAACATGACCGTTTAGAGTGAACCCATTCAGCCTGCACTTCTGCTGTTACTTCATCTCCCTGCAATACGGATGTTATGAATAAGGTATTGGACCGTTTTCTTAAACTATGTGGTGGAAGCTTGAAGATTGAAGTGTCATACTAGGATGCTGGAACAGAAAGATGGGAAATCTCATTCACTAATATTAATAATATTGTAGAGCCACTATTCCAGGGCACTGCCTGCCTCATAATTAATTTTATGTGATAGAAAAATAAACCTTTCTCTTTTGAAGCAATTTTATATGAATTTTTATGCCATAATGAGATGAACTTATTTTTACTGGTCCATATTTAGAATCATCTTTTATTTAATTTTATTTATTTTTTATTTTTTTATTTCAGAATGTTACAGGAGTACAAATATTTTGGCTACGTAAATTTTTTTTGTATCATTTGATTCAAATTTATAAGGTGCTCATGCCCCAGATAGTGTGCACTGTACCCATTAGGTATGAATTTACCCATCCCCTCCTCCCCTCCCACCTGCTTGATTTCCAGTGAATGTTATTGATGTATGTGCACATAAGTGTTGGTCGATTTTTTTATTCTGCCTTAATTCACCCCATCCAGTTCTAGCAATTAGCCGCCATGTTGAAAGAGAAACAATCACTGGCTTTCTGCTTCCAGACAGAGCAGCAGGTAAAGAATCCCAAGAAGATCATGGCAGTTTTTATGAGTCAAGGCAAAGATCAAGGATCAGGAAATCTGAGGTAGCTGAAAATTTCCAGGCCTGCAAAAAGGCAGGACATAGACAGTAAAAAAGGCCCAGAATGCAACATTGTGGGCTGCTTGTTTCTTTGCTGAAAACTAAGACATAAATGTTTAGGTAAAATTCCATAGTATCAAGCACAGAGGAAAAAGGGAACTGTGTAGGACTGGGAGGCATTTAAGATCCTACCTGCCACAGTGACACTCTTCTTTGATTACTTAGGCCTTTAGTAGAAAAGTGGAAAAGAAAGACCTTTGGTGGTAGGGCTAAATAATTGTAAGAGTAGAAGTTATGCCAGACCTATACACACACAAAATAAGCTGATTAACTAGACTTAAAAGAATACTACTGAACCACATGTAATTTAACATATGTATTTGGAAAAATTTGATATACTGATTAAAAAAAATAAACGTCAACCTTTATCTTATACTCTACACACAAAAATTAAATACCAATCCATCATGGACCTAACTATAAGCAATAAAACTATAAAATATAGAAATAAAAAATAAAATACAGAAGAAATTTTCGGCAAAAGGGGCAGAAAAATATTTCTTACACAATAAACACAAAACTTAAAAATGAAACATTGATAAAATGAATTTTATTAAAATTAAAGACTTCTCAAAAAGTTACCATTATGAAAGCTGCAGACTGGAAACAAAAATGTTTCTTCATTTCTTTCTTTTCTTTCTTTCTTTCATCATCTTTATAATCTATACATCTCTGATATAAAATTTTTATGCAGGCTGTATAAAGAACTATTGTACCTCAATAATAATAAGACAAAAATAATTTAAAGTATGGGCAGAATATTTGAATAAAAAATTCAGAAAAGATGAATAATTGTCTAATACACATAGAAAAAATACTCAACATATTGGTCATTAGGAAAATGCCAATTAAAAAATACATAAAGATACCTCTACAATTGCACTAGAATGTCAAACATTTAAAAGAGTGACAGTTCCAAGCTTTAAAGATGATTGGAGTAACTAAAACTCTCTTGCATTGCAAGTGACAATGTAAAATAATACAATCACTTTGAAAGACATTTTAGTAGTTTATAAAATTAAGCATACACTTAACGTATGGCCCAGCAATTTCACTCCTGGCTATTTACTCAGGAGAAATGAAAACATATTTCTACATGAAGGCTTTTAAACAAAATTTTAAAGCAACTTTATGTATAGTAGCTCAAAACCAGAAACAACTCAAAATCATAAACAACTCAAATATCTGTCAACTAGTGAATAAACAAATTTGGTATATTCATACAATTTAATACTTCTTTGCAATAATTATGCAACAACAGAAGTGAATGTCAAAGATTATATAATAAGTGAATAGAAGCTATACACAAAAGAAATATACTATATGATGACATTTATATGAAACTCTAGAAAAGAGAAACATAATTTATAGTGGCAGTTAGCAGATTATTCTTGCCTGGGTTAGGAGTGTAAGGTAGTGATTGACTAAAAACGGGCACAAGGGAAGTTTTTGGGAGAATGTAGGTATTCTATATTATTATTGTGGTTGTGGTAATAACATGGATTATTGACATACATAAATACATGTATATACATTCATCAAAACTCACTGAATTGTACTCTTAAAATGGGTACACATTATTATATAAATTATACCTCATTAAAATGAATCTTAAAAAAAACAAGATTAAGCTGTGACTTTCTATTTCTTCAAAGGTCAGCCAAGTGTGACCTTCTATGTGAATCATTGCTTGATTTCCATAGGCCAGGGA
Organism: Cheirogaleus medius; assembly: GCA_008086735.1. Taxonomy (NCBI): domain Eukaryota; kingdom Metazoa; phylum Chordata; class Mammalia; order Primates; family Cheirogaleidae; genus Cheirogaleus; species Cheirogaleus medius. The sequence continues at coordinate 27,386,949 of VBSM01002937.1, forward strand.
CATAATTCTCTTTGCATTCTTGCATCATACGAATTTCTCGATTATGACATATATCATATACAAAGCATCTATGTCATGATAGTGCTCAACACAATATATACTGAATATATGGCTTCTTAATAAGTATTTTTATATTGTTTCTTAGGTACATAAAATAATTGGGAATTAATATAAGGATACATTTGGCATTTTGGAAAATGAGAATCTCATACACATAGCTAGATAAACATGTTAACACTCTGCAAAACCAAAAAGGAATTAGAATAGAGTTGGCCTCAGATAAAGACAGGTGTTTAGAGAATCACCCAGACTCGTAAAATGCTATATGGACCATAAATATGAACTCCCCTCACGGTGTTTCCTTTCTTTGTGTGTGTTCCTTACCATATGAAGATTGTATTTTCTTGTATACTTTGAAAGAGAACGCATATGATTATCCAATTAAGTGTATCTTAATTTGACTAGAACATTTCAAAACAGGTGATCTTAGAGGTGGGTAGAAAAACTGTGGATTGGCTGCTTTGAGGTCAGTTGTGTATCCTCAGTCCATCCAGCTCGATTGGATTGGTAACATGATTCAGGATATGCCATCAATTCTCATGATTCTCATGGGGTATGCTGACTCTGCTTTGTCCCCTGTGCAAGATACTTTCTGTTTTTCCTCTGTGCAGGACACCTCCTGTTACCTCCCTGTGTGGGACACTTCCTGTATCTCTCCTAAGGCAGGCACACTTCCTGTTTCTCTCCTGAGATAGGCTTACATCCTGTTTTTTCCCTGCTCAGGACACTTCCTGTTTCCTCTGTATACAAAATACTTCCCATTTTCCCCTGTGCAGGACACTTCCTGTTTTCTCCCTGGGCAGGACACTTCTTGTTTCTCTCTTGGGATAGGCTTACTTCCTGTTTTTCCCCTGTGCAGCACACTTCCTGTTTCCTCCCTGTGCATGACATTTCCTATTTCTCTCAAGGCAGGCACATGTCCTGCTTCTCTCCTGTTCAGGACACTTCCTGTTTCTACCATGTGCAGGACACTTCCTGTTTCCTCCCTGTACAGGACACTTGCTGTTTACCTCCAGGGACAGGCCCACTTCCTGTTTTTGTCCTATGCTGGACACTTCCTGTTTCTCTCCTAAGGCAGGCACACTTCCTGTGGACAGGACTACACACGTCCTCAGATAACCTCATTTCATTCAACATTATTTTCTTAATAACATTTATGAAAAAAAAAATCAATTCCAGGCCAGAGCCCCAGGCTGTGTGCAGTTTGCACATTCTTCCCATATCTGCATGGATTTTCTCTGGGTACTCTGGTTTCCTCCCACATCCCAAACATGTGCACATTAGGTTCATTGGCATGTCTAGATGGTCCTAGTCTGAGAGTGTGTGTGTGAGAGAGAGTGTGTGTACATGTGGGCGTGTGTGTGTGTTTGAGTGTGTGTGAATACACTATAGCATGAAATGGCATCCAGGGTGGGTTCCCACCTTGTACCATGAGCTGCCAGGATAGGCCCTGGCCATCCACTACCCTGAACAAGAATAATTGGGTCAATAATTATCTTATTTGTTTTTATTAATCTTTCTTAAATGTATGGATAGCTCACTTTTATTTCAATGTTTAATGGTAGAAGTGTTTTGGACTTTCTTTAGAAATTTGTTGAGTTTTTGTGACCAGAAATATGCCTTAGGAACTGAACTCTTGTTTGTATCAATTAGCCTATGGTAACATTGATCTTATTATGCTTGATGATGTTAAGTGAGGACTTACTGTATTGGGTTTAGAAGCATCCTTAGAAATATCAAATACTATGAATAAATTGTTTGGTACAAAATCATGAGCAGAAGGAAGGAAGAGAGGAGAAAAAAGCTAACATATTATTATATGATTGATTTACCTGTGACAACTTAAACAATATGAATAACTCATGAAAATTGAAAACTAGGTTATTCTTCCATTTACATACAGTAGATTAAATACATTGAAATAATAAGGTATAATAAATGAATAATAAAATAGTGTAATTGACATTCATCTAACACAGTTATCTATTATATAGATGTGTATGGTATATAGTTGCATAGGTTTATAATTTATGTTCTTGATCATTTTAGAGTATTAATTGATATTGCTTTTCTTCCAAATAATTTTTAGTTGATTGAATTATCATCAACATTATTTTAGTTTGGTTTTATGTAGTGGCTATCTTTCAAGGTAAATATAACATACATCAATTGTAATAATATAAAACCATGCTTATTTTAGGGCAAAATGTTATGTGTTTCTTAATATAGATAGGTGTATTTTAAATAGTTGGTTATTTGCATGGTAATGAGAATATGTTGGCATAATTGCTATGCTACAATGAAGAGAAAAGTTAATCTTAGTTAAAAAGGATGGATATATATCCTGCTGCATTTATTTCTATTGCACCACTAATATTATAGTTTCCTAGACTTAGCATTCATCAGATTTTACTTATTTATTTTTTCTGTAGAGAGCCTATACAAGTGAAATGAAAGGCTGATCACAACTACCGTGTACAAAACATCTGTGATTATTGCCACTATGGAGCTGATGGACCATAATGCATGATGCTTTTGAAAAGCCAAACATAAATCAGAGCTGTTAAAATGTATCACACCATGTTGTAGATTAGAACAGTGCTAAAATTGTACTCTATTTCATATGATATTTCAAAGGTGCCACAACAATTAGGCCAAGTGCCCCCACAAAAAATTTGTTAGGTTCAAAAAAAAGCAGCCCCTCATAATTTAAATCACTCATTTGACATTTTACACAAAACCCAGGGCAACTCATTTTTATGGGAAGGAGAGGCATTGACAGACTTATACATTCCTTTCTTGCTTCAAGAAGACCTGGTGAAAGGAATGGAGAACAGTCTTAGAAGCCCAACAAACTTGATTTCAGATTCCTGACTACACAGAACTGACTAGTTATGAAATTTCTTGGAGGTTAATTAACTTCCTTGGAAATGAGCATAGAGGGTTGATATGAAGATTTAATATATGATGTCAGGCACATTACAAATATTTTATCTGACCCCACAGGACTGAACTATAGAAACTGGAATATTCTAGTAGTTGCGATTGAGGATGGTGCATAGTATAATACATGTGAAAGGTTTTTTGTTTGGCTGTTTTGTTTTTTTAATGAAGAGTTATGCCAATTTTGGAATTCTTAGATTTTTTTTCAGGCATCTAAAAGTAAAACTGAATGCATTCAGATATTTTTCATTAATAAAGAGAAAGATGATATTTGAAATAAACAATAGCAGTCTGGCTGGGCGTGGTGGCTCATGCCTGTAATCCTAGCATTCTGGGACGCCAAGGCAGGAGGATTGCTTGAGGTCAGGAATTCAAGACCAGCCTGAACAAGAGCAAGACCCCGCCTATACTAAAAATAAAAAATTAGACAGGTAGGGTGGTGGGTGACTGTAGTCTCACCTGTACCCAGCCTGTACTCAGGAGAGTGAGACAGGAGGATCGCTTGAGCCCAGGAGTTTGAGTTTGCTGTGAGCTGTACCGATGCCATAGCACTCTAGCCCAGGTGACAGAGCAAGACTCTGTCTCAAAGAAAAAGTAAAAAAAAAAATTAAAAAAGGAATTTGTGTTATTTAACATAATTATACTCTCATTACATTTAAAAAAAATCTCCAGTAAAATGTTTTACTTGAATAACATTTTTTAATTTATAAATCTATTACACGTATTGTGTTATATATTATCCTTGACATCTTTGGATTATCCCTACTGGCCATTTTATACTCTCTAGATCCTGTCTTCATTCTGGGAGGCACCAACTACACGTGTATAAAAGATTCAGTATCCTGTGTCTCATGTCTTTGATTTCTTCATCTTTGGTGATTTTCATATCACTCCATTTCAGCCATATTTTTTCATAGTCACTGTACTAGTTCCTTATGGCTGCTATAATAAATTACTACAATGTCTGTGGCTTAAAGCAACAGAAAATTTTTCCTCACCATCCTGGAGTCCAGAAGTCCAAAATCAAGGTGTTGGCAGGGCTGCACTCCCTCTGAATCCTCCCAAGGACAATCTTTCCTTGCTATCCACCTTACTGGGGCTTCGGGGATTCCTTGGCTAATCTCTGCCTCTGTTTTCACAGAATCTTCTTTTCTCTGTGTGTGTCTCCCTGTGTATCTCTTATAAAACCATTTGTCATTGGATTTAGAGCCCATTTGGATAAACGAGGATGATCTCACCTTGGGATCTTTAATTACATCTGCAATGGCTTTTTTCCCAAATAAAGTCGCATTCACAGCTTCGTGGGGTTAGGGTATGAACTTATCTTTTGGGAAGGGGGACAATATTCAACACCTTACAGTCACCAACACAATTTTCTCATCAGCCATGGCCTTTCTTATTTGTACTTTTTCAGTATTTTACTCTGGTCTTCCTCACAAGGCTATCCAGTCACTTTTTCTCTCACACACTGTCAGACAGTCCCTAGATTCATTTTCTATCTTAGCAAACTAAAACTTTATGATTCATAACATAAACTGTTTTCCTATAAAAAGCCCCTTTCATCATGACATTACAAATACTTAGCAAATCCCTGACCTTAAAACAATTCAACTAACTACTCTGATCTGCACACAAGATTCTCAGAGCTGCTGAATGAAAGCAAATGCATGTGCACACATACACACACGCACACACACACACAGACATGCACACACATGCACACACATACACACACACACACACATCCCACTGCGTGCTTATAAACTCATGATCTCCAGTGCAACTAGGTTACCAGTACTTTGTGGCAATCCATTTATATTTTCCTAATTAGAGCTTTTAACCTACACACATTCGTTTTAAACTTCTTCATTGTTGTTCAAATATGTTATTGTATAATCTCCTCATTCCTTTTCATTGGTCATTTGGAGAACATTATGTTAAGTGAAATAAGTCAAACACAGAAACACAAATTTTGTATATTCTCACTCATACATGAGAGCTAATATTAAACCAATTGATCTCTTTGAAACAGAAAATAGAATAATGGTTAGCAGAGGCTGGAAAGGGTCATGGGGAGGGGAGGATAAAGTGGGGATGGTTAGATAGTTATATAGAATGAACAATATTTAATAGCACAACAAACTGACTATAGTTAACAATAAGTTATGGTATACTTTTAAATAACTAAAAGAGTGCCTTTGGAACATTCCTAACAGAAAGAAATGATAAGCACTTAAGGTAATGGAAGCTCTAATTATCCTGATTTGATTATTACACATTGTATACCTGTATGGAAACATCACATGTACCCTATAAATATATACAAATATTATGTACTCATAATAGTTAAAAATAACAAATTAATTTAACAAAACAATATGAACACTCTCATCTTCCTTGAATGAGAGCTGTTATGCTAATGTAATAGTTATACTAACTATTCCAGTTGCAGTGGTATAGGTACCCTTTTACCTTTTACTACAACCCGGGCTTTCCACCTCATGGTGTGTTTGGAGACCAAGGATTAACTCAAGTTTCAACAATTCACTAGATGGGCTCAGAAGATTCGGTATATAATTGGACTCATTGTTATAATTTACTGCAGAGGAAAGGATACAAAGGAAGATCAGTAAAGGGAAAAGCTGAATGAGGCAAAATTCAAAGGAAACCAGGCACAAGTTTCTAGGAGTCCTTTTTCAGTGAAGTTATACAGACTACCCTTAATTCCACTAGCAATGAGTTGTGGCAGCATGTGTGACATATAATCTACCAAGGAAGCTCACTGGGGACTCAGTGCTAAATGTTTTTATTGGGGGCTGATCACATAGGCACTCTCTGCCTAGCATGGATCAAAATTTCAGACTCCCAGAAGAAAGCAGGTGTTCAGCATAAACCATATTGTTTGCACAAAGAGCTTTCGGCATAGTGAGCTATTCTGATTAGCTCTAAAAATGGCAGAAACTCCGCTGAAATCCACATTCTCTGATGCCAGCCAAGGACCACCCTTGTAAACAGATCTGTATAAGGACTCAATTTCAGGCCTTCCCTTTTCTGCACGTGTGGGCTTCTGCCTTCTTTTATTTGGAAGCCTTACCCTTTATATATTAGTTCCTTTCTTTCCTGCGTTTTCCTACTTCTGCATCCTGTTCCTCTCTTCTTGTACATTCCAAACATCGCTCAAGCAATTCCAGGTCTCTCACACCTTAGAAAAAAAAAGAAAAGAATAAAACTTCCCCCAACTCATGTTTTCCATGAGCTACCATACGATCACTATCTTCATCTGTACATATAAAAGTGTTGAAAGAATTCTCAACCCTGAATCTCTCACTTCCCACTTAACTTTCATTCGTCCAACTCCTGTCTAACTCTACCCATAAACACAGCACTGTAATTGTTTTAACATGAACCATCCACTGATGCTCCGGTGCTAGATAAACCCAAATCCTCATCATGTCGATGTGGCAGCAGCCCGTGAACTGCTGACTTGGCAGATTGTTGAGATTGTTTCGTTTTTCTCCCGCCTCTCCGGCCTCCTCTCAGGCTTCTCTTACTCTGTCCCCCCCAAGTGTTGGTGTGGCGCAGGCTTTGTCCGCGTCTACTTTCCGCCCTGTTCAGTTGCCAGGCCATTCTTTGCTATCCATAGACAAAATGTTGCCTTCTCCCTCAAATGTAGGTGAACATATCTCTGATTTTAAAAAATGTAATTAACTTAAACTTCTCAAGTGATAAAAATATTTATTAGAAAACTATTAAAATATATTTGGGAAAGGGGCATGCCCTTATGTGAAAAAAATCTGCCTTAAGATTAGACATTCCCCAGCCAAATCCATTAAGTAACTGCCAGAGGAATTGGTCTCTGTCCATTTCTGGGATCTCATCCAAACATCTGATTAATCAGGTTCTGTTTGCCAGGCTTTGCGTTAGCCACTGGTGGCCAACACATTTAATTGCTTACACAGTGTTCTTCTCCCTTTTCACCTCATGAGCAGTAGGATTTCGGAACAATCATGCAGTTTCTGTACCACACAACTCCTGGAAGCATCCTGTGCAACAAGGTAACTGGGAACATGATCCCGATTTCGCTTAAGACAATAATAAACCTAGCTCGGGGCCTAAACAAATGAACTCATCAATCAATATTTTGGAAGCTCCTCAGATGATTCTAATGCCTTCCAAAGTTAAAAACCACTGTCAAAGCTAAGCATGATCACATGGCTCCTCAGTTTCATAAATTTTTGTATAGCTAGGAGTGACCAACTAGGACCAAGTCTAAAAATAAGCCGTCTAGATGATGTTCTAAAAGAAACTGGTGCTTTCTTGATTAAGAGAATGCAAACTGGTAGAATGACTCTTGCCTGTAGTCTTTTTGTGTCCTATCAATGCAGATGTGATGTTTGGAACTGGAATAGTCATCTTGAAACCATTAGACAGTAAGTGTCAGACTAAAACCAGTGCATTAAGGATGGAAGAGGAGAGATGGGGGAAGCCTGTGTCCTTGATTACATTGTCATGCAGCTGAACAAACTCTCTGTTTAAACTCCCTGTGTAGAAAATAGAAACTCTTTCTTTAAGCCACTGTTAATTATGAGTTGTATTATCTACAGCTTGGAAGAATCATTACTTAGTTCTTAGCATGGATTTCCTCCTCAGGTATTAGTTGGTATAAAGTGGAGAAATCCCCTATTGATAGAGATTCCATTCTTTATCAGTGCTACAGGCAGAAAAGTAACCATCAGTTGTCATCAGGTTACACAAAAAGAGACATGTTGCAAACAGCATGACCTTTGATTTTCAGCAGTATCGTCAGGTTTGGGGGTCTAAAATGTTGGTTCTTTTTGTGCTCAGGGCCGAAAAATGACCAGACATACTGAAGTTAGGCAAGCACGAAAATGAGGTTTATTGAGGAGGGTAAGATAGTATGATAGAGCAAGAGCAAGATGTAGGTTTACAGAGTGAGACACAGACGCCACAGGTGACGACTGGACACACTGTCACAGCAAAGAGAAAGCAAAAGGAAGGCTTGGTTCTGGTCTCAGTCTCATTTTATAGCATCCACATATGGACCTCCCTCGTGGCTTAGACGTCACTATGGGACCACTTTGATTGGGCAGTTGGGAGTTATATGACCCGAGTCTTACTATGCATGTGGATCTCCCTGGAGCCTTTCTGAAAGCTGTCTGTTCTAGGGCACTTTCCAGACTCTATTATAGCTATGCTGCTTGGCCTGTGGGCTAGAGAGTCCTCTGCATTCTTTTGCCATTGGAGTGCTAAGTTCTGATTGGCAGATTCACAGGGTGTTCCCTCCTCCCCCAGGTGTGGCAGTCACTTGGGACAGGATTAATGTGGGGCGGCACCAGAGCGGGGGCCCACCTTTGTCCCTAGGAGACCCCAATCCCTCACTATCTACCTAAAAGTATGAACTGAAGCAGCCTCCTAACTGGAAATATATACTATATCCAGAGACTCTTATGAATAGTAGAATTAATAATAGTAATAAAGAAATAGCCAGTATTTATTGAGCACTTACATGTACCAGTTATGTGCTGAACACTTCACATGCATTATTTCCATCTAATACTGACAACCACCCATTTTTGTCATTTTTTTTCATTAGACATATAAAGGTACAAAGGCTTGGAAAGAATAAAATTAGCTTGCCCACGGCTTGACAGCTGGTAAGTGCTGTAGTCAGAATTTGACTCCAGATAGTTTGGATTCATAAGCTATACTTTTAATCATTAAAAAATTGTATATCCTTATCTAGTCCAGACTTATTCCATAAATTCTAGGACAATAAACAGTTAGAAACTAGACATTTCCACTGACAATATATATCATAGAGGAGTTAAAAGAAATATACATAACACAAAGCTAAGCCTCCTATTTTGGAGAAAAAAAATGGTTCTAACATTCATACATTTGTCTCAGCAAGAAATTTTTGTCAGCCTGCTTTCCCGCATATTAACTCCTCACATCTAATCAATCATGCAGTCACATAGATTAATGATTTTTGTTTTTTCATATGATTATATAATAGGTAATAAAATCATTTGAGTGAGTAATACTCAATATTTTTAATAAAATATAATAAAAATTAAAATAAACACATATATTGCTGTCTGAAACTTTTTTCTGATATACCTATGTGAATGAGTGTGCGTGTGTAGTGAGAAATGATATTAAATGTATTTTCTTCTTTGAGTTGTGATCAAAAATGTTTAAAAAGATTTTGTCAATGATATCTCCTAAATAACTCTTGAATATATCAATTCTTTCTTTCATTTAAATTTCTCCTCTCCTATTTCAGTATCTCCTAAATTTTTCAGACTTCCTAAATGTTCTCACCGCCTCTACGCTTTCCACATGAAACACACTTTCTGCACTATAACTCTCATTAGTTTTATTTTCTTTTTCTTTCTTTCTTTCTTTTTTTTCTGTGGGGGTTGGGGGTAGTGTACAGTCCTTGCTACGTCTCCCGGGCTGGTCTCCAACTCCTGGGCCCATGTGACCCATTCAGCTCAGCCCCCTGAGTAGCTGGCATTACAGGGATGAGCCACCACACTCAACATCCTGATTATTAATTGTTTTCAAAGGCAAAAATCAAACAGTATTGCACCTTTGCTTAAGACTGCTCAGTATATTTTTTTACATTGGACTTAAGATTAAGTTGAAATTACTTAACATGGCATACAATGCTTTTTAAGTTCCAGAAACTTCTTACCTCTCCAATCTCATCTCTCATCCTCATTACATATGATCTGGTCACAGTGAACTATTTTCAGTTGGCCAAACTCACTCTTCAATTTCTCTGCTTTTTCAAGACAATACTGCTAAGTAGTGAAAAATAACTGATGATTTTATTTGCTATGTGATTATTTCATCTGCCTAAAATACTCTTTCCTTTTTTTGGTCATCCTTTCCTCTTTTGATTAACTACCACTCAAAGTACATCCTGTTTCTTCTTCCTGTAAGCCCTTTCTGTGCATTTCAAAACATTGGTTTACCTTCTTGGGTTTCATAGCATCCAAGGCTCCTTACAAGCTCACATAATGCCTACATGAACTTTAGAAAAAGATGCTCCCTGTTTATTCAACTCATTTGGGCATATAACTTGAGGAGTGGATAGCATCCTTCCTAAGGATAAATACCCTTCACAATTTCACACACACACACACACACCCCTGCACAGATCCCTGATGGCATAAGGTCCCCAACACAGCCTTCGCCACAGTAACCTGCCGTTGCTTGTTTATCCGAGTGCCTCACTGGACAGTAAGACACTCAAAGGGAAAGCTTTGTAGGCCTGTTCCTCATGATATCACCACTGCCTCCCACAGTTCCTGGCACAGTATGGATACTCATTCCTTCATTCAACAAATACAAATGGAGTATCTTTTATATGCCAGCCAGGCAGGGTTCTAGGGACTGGGAATACAAGGCTGAGCAAAACAATCAATATTCATACTCTCAGCAAGCTTACCTTTTAGTGGAGGGTGTCAAGAAAAAATGTAGTCTATTTGACTCAAATCAAAGTTAAAGCCTTAATTTACCTGCTATAAATTCAAGGAGCAGCTAAAGGCTAGGTAATTTCCTGAGCAAAAGCCTGTTTGAAGTTTTATAGGACAAGCAAAAGAAAAAGTGTGTGTCATTGTGCTTTGACTCAGGTTGCTGCAGTTTTCCTCATCCAAACGTGCTGGCAACTTCCAGATTGTTCCACCTGTGTGCCCTTTGTTTGAGGTTATTGGTGTGATCTCAAGATAATTTCTTCAAGAGCTGATTTTAAAAGCTTTGTAGTTTGTCTTTTAGTCAAGGTTCAAGGGTAGAAGAGGTAGCAAAAATAAATAAATAAATAAATAAATACAACGAAAGAAAGAAAGGAAAAGAGGAGGTCGGGTGGAGGGAAAAAGAGAAGACATGCTTATTTCACACCTGCTTTGATTCTTTTACACACAATAATAATTAACATTTTTCTGAGTGTTTTACAAAATCATTTCATTTTTGTGCTAAGTGCTTTATAAAATCTGATCATTGAATACAACAACCTCATCAGAAAGGTTACAGATGAGAAGACTGAGTCATAGAGAGGTTAATTAACCTGTCCAGGGCTACATATCTAGAAAGTTGCAGAACCAGGTTTTGAGAAAAATTATGTTCTTACTCATTGTGATTACTACTTCCCAATAAAAAATTCTTGAAAAAATGAGTAACAAGTGTATTTCCCTTAGAAGGTAGAAACAAACTTTCCTAAAAACTCACAATGCGAATCAGGTATTTTACTGCCAACCTAGTTTTAAGAAGCTGATGTGAGCACTGCTGCATGGAATCCACTTAGTATTCATGATTTGAGGACTTATTCCAATCTCCCTAGGATTCCTCTCTCAAAGACTATCTCAGGAATACTAATATAAATGAGAATTATTTTATATCTTCTAGCTTAAAATGGAAAGCATAATACTATATAAATAAAATATTATAGATAGTGCTTTATTGAACATAAAAGCAATTGTTCTGTTTTATTATGTCATTAATAGAATTTAAATTTCCTGCTTGAAGAAAAAATGTTAAATGAAGTAGCAATATTTGAGTTTAATTGTAATGCAGAATATGCTTTCACATCAGTAAAATGTAAGTTAACAAGCCTGGTTCTTTCTTTCCTGTTCTTAGGGAATCTATCTTCAGGGGCTATGGATGCCTTCTTAGTTTGATATAAAGATTGAGAAGACATCACTGCATTCTGCATTTAGGGTGTGGTGGCACAGTGCATCCGCTGAACTTGTTATGTAATATAGTAGAAAGTGAGGAAGAATAGTAATGTGGAAATCTAAATTCTAGTTTTAGTTTCTCTATTTGCTTGGTGTTACTTAGGCAAGACAATTGACTTTATTTCCTCTTCCGAAAATAGATAAATAATAATTCCTTTACCTGTATCTTAAGATGTTGAAAATCCTCTGTTGGATGTGAAACAGTCTTATAGACTCTAATAGGGTTATAATTATACACACACAAAATTATACACATACATATAAAATTACAAAATTAGATCTCTCTCCACTATTAGGTACATGACGTGAGGAATGTCTTCTAACCACTTTGTATCTAGTCTTCTCATTTATAAGTAAATGTATCATCTAGATTATGATAACTACTAACATTATTTTGACATTTAACTTCCCAGGTATACAAATAAGAGGACCACATAAATCTTAGTACCAACACTCGGGCAAGAGAGTGCTTGGTTCGCTGGGCTCACACCAGCTTCTGCCTGCTCCCACCAGGCTCTGCACTAACTTTTATCTCAATATTTTCCCATTTCAGTGATTCCCTCATGAGTGTTAGAATCATTAAAAAGGTGAATTTGACAATATAATTCCATTTAAATTCTTTCACAGCTAAATTTTCTACCACAAAGGAAAGCTCATTTTTTTTTTTAATAGGGCATTAAGAACCGTTCATATTATGCATACATTTCTGGTATCACCTACTACAATTTTCTAACCTAAGAACTTGAGGCAAAATTTTGTAGGGCCTTATAGGCCAGAGTAAAAAAAAGTTTGTTTCAATTCTAAGACAGCTGAGAAGCAATTGGAAGTCTAGGAGTAAAATCATTCTCATATTAATTTTAAAAATTCCTTTTGTTGCCATGTGACAATTGGCTTATTGCAGAAATAAGGAAAAAAAAAAACAGAAAAAGGTAGAAGCAATTTAATAATCCAGTTTAAAGTGTTTGTGGTTTGCAATAAGGCAGTGGTAGAAGAGATGAAAAATGTAGACAGATTGAAGATATACTTTAGTAAAGTACTTGTCAGAACTTGATTTTACATTGAATGTCGGATAATAACTAGAAGATAGTTTTGAGCATCTGGAAAGATGGTAGTGCCGTTTATAGGGAGAGATTAAGGAACTTTTATATTTGCCATGTGGAGTTTGAGGTATCTAGTAGATATAAAACAGAACTTTTAAGTGGACAGTTCAAGTTCACTCTAAAGATCAAGTGAGAGATGGAACACGGAGAGGTGGGAAAACATATAAGGCATTTAAAGTCATTGAAGTACAGTGGGGTCACCTAAGGAGAGTACACAGATGATGAATAGATGAAGGCTCAAGACCAAGCCCCGGGGTGCCCTAGAATTTATTTCAGGAAGAAGAGGAGGCAGAGTTGACAAAGAAAACCTAAAATGATTGGCCACTGTGATAATGAAAAAAAAACATCAGAATATTGGATGACACAGTAGCTGCATTAGTTCCCTATTGGTGTTGTGACATATTACTACAAACTTAGTGGCTTAAAGTGGCATGACTATATTCTGTCACATTTCTGGAAGTCAGCAGTCTAAAATGGGTTGCCAGGGCTGCATTCCTTCCAAAGGTTCTAGGGAAAAATCCGTTGCCTTTTCTTTTTCAGCTTCTAGAGGCTTCCGGAATTCACTGGCTCATGGCCCTGCATCACCTTGACCTCTTCTTAGATTGTCACATCTTCTCTGATCCTCCTGCATCTTCTCAGAAGAATTCATGTGATTACATTGGGATTGGAAAATACAGGGTAATCTCTCCTTCTCAAAATTCTAATCTTAGTCACATCTGCAATGTCATTTTTGTCATGTAAATTAACATATTTACTAACATATTTCTAATATTAATACACGGACATCTTTGGTGATGGTCAGGACATTATTCAGCCTACCACAGTAACAAAGAGATTCAAATGTATCATAAGGAGAGACTGTGGTCAACTATGTTAAATATTGCAGACATGTTGAGTTTAATAAAGATGGAGAAATGACTTATGTTTGGCAACGCACGGGTCCTGGTTAAGTTTGACAGTTACTTTCTCAGCACTTCATGCTAATGGATTAAAGAATAATTGGAAAGTGAGAAAGTAAATACAATGAGCATAGAAAATTATTTTAAGATGTTATGGTGAACTAATACCTTTTGTAACAACCTGGATAGAACTGGAGACTACCGTTCTAAGTGAAGTATCACAAGAATGGAAAAACAAACACCACATGTACTCACTACTAAATTGGAACTAACTGATCAACACTCATGTGCACATACGGTAGTAAAACTCAATGGAAATCAAGCAGGTGTGAGTAGGGAGGAGCGATGGGTAAATTCACATCTAACCAGTACAATGCGCACTAGCTAGGTGACGGACATATTTATAACTTTGGCTCAGACTGTAAAAAAGCAGGTCATGTAACCAAAACATTTGCACTCCATAATATTTTGAATTTCTTTTAAAGAAAATTATTTTAAGATGTTTTGTTAGGAAAAGGAATAGAGAAATAATAATTGGAAGAAGAGATAGAGTTAAATGAAAGCCTGTTTTAAAGATGAAAGCTACTAGATGCTCTTCATATGCAAATATACATGATCTAATAAAGAAATGTTTTGTGATGTAAATGAGGAATAAATAAATGCAAAAGTGACAGCCAGGAGAAGAAAAGAGGAAGGATCGGGGTTATAATCAGGTAATTGGACAGGTTAATTTTTAAAGATCAGAGACACCTTATTTCTTTTATCCATAAAAGCAGCAAACACAGAAAGTCCTTCGAGATGCAGAGTCCTAAGAATTTGATGGTTGGGAGATGAGTGCATCCCTTTTATCTGCTTGCTCTTTTCTCTATCAATTTTAAGATGACATATTCAGCTAGGGTTTTCAGGTGGGTTTAATTCTGGGCAGAAAACATATGTAATAGAACAGCATTCTCAGATACCGCATGAGAAATTAAGTAACATTCCTGAGCTGTGTTCTGAGTGTTCACTTGAATGTGTGGCCATTACTTTAAAGTTAAACAAGTCAGCATAGCTGTATGATTTTTCTCCTCCCGTACTCAGTTGCCTGTATTCAGGCACTGATAAATTTTATCACTGAATTTAACCAAAGTTGGCTTTTGAAATGAAGAGCATTATGGAGGAAAAATGGGGAAAATAAGCTAATGGATTTTTGTGGATATACTGTGTCAATATCCACGTGTTGATTAAGCCCCACATCTCATCTGTAGAGAAGCCTCATCACTATATGCCAAATAAAGCTCAAACTCATTTTCTTCTCTCTCTCTGCCTTCACCACCATTTTAATCTGAATTTAGCATTAAGTCTCACTTGGATTACTTCAAAAGCAACACAATCTGCATTTTCTTGTATCCATTTTCCATTGCAGACAAAACAGAAATGAGCTACTAATTTATCCTGCCCTCCTCCTATGCCCACCAGAAAAAGCCTCAAATTATTCCTCATTGCAATTAGAATAAAGACAAAAAAATTACATGTGCCTTTAATGCTCTAAATATTTTGATCTCTTCACACTAATGGCATATAATTCCTTTCTTCCTCTTGCTATCTCAGCATATCCAGTCGTCCTGAAATTCCAAATTCTTTTAGTTCCTCAAACAGTCCAAGTTCCTCAAGGCCTTAATGATGATGTTTCTTTCTTCAGAAACACAATTCATTTCTCTCTTTGCCTAATCAACCCTTACTCAGTTCTCAGATCCCAGCTGTATCTTGACGGCCTCACAGAAGACATCTGTGACGTTGCATGTTATGATATTGTGACATAATAAGAAATACATATTTGGTCTTCATCTCTGGTTCTTGGCACAAGAGATTTTAAAACCTTTGGTATTTCCTGAGTGATAGGGGTGAGAGCACTATCTTTTATTATTCATAATAAGCTCCTTTCACACATAGCTGAGTTTATGCTAATGAAGTGACTTGGTGGGTTCCTCCATAGCTTCAGGACAGGAGCTGGTCGTCAGAGGAGTCACTGAGATGAGCAGAAGTTGAAGCTTTCAGCCTCATTCCAGACTTCCATGAATGGGAGAGGTGCTGAAGATTGAGTTAACAAACAGTGCTGCAGGACTGAATTAATCATGCCCATGTAATAGAACTTTCATAAAAGCCCTATATGAGGAGGCTCAAAGAGCTTCCTAGTTAACACGTTCACTGAGGCACTGGCAGGCGCTGTGCCAGGGAGGCCAGGGAAGCTCCGCGCGCCGCCTACTTCCGTTCCTTAGCCTGCGCATCTTTTCCATTTGGCTGTGCCTGACTTGTGTCCTGTATATTAGAATGATACACCAAATATAATTAAAATATTTTCCTGAGTTTTCTGAGATTTTCTAGGAAATTATCAAATATGAGGAGGCAGTTGTGAGAAGTCCCCCCCCCGCCCGCCCTCACCAATGACTTTATAGCCAGTTAGTCACAAGTGCAAGTGGCCCAGACTTGCTTTTGGCATCTGCACTTGGAACTGTTTTGTGGGCCTCAGTTCTTAAACTATAGGGTTAGCACTAATCTAAGTAGTTAGTGTCAGAATTGAATCACACGTGCATGTATATTTGTACATAGACACATATATAATCGTGTGTGTGTGATCAGCAGACATTTAGAGATATACCTGAGAGATATTATTTGTTCTTAATAAAAACCTGTGTGATTTGATTTACTTTGAAAGAAGCCTTTACAGGGAAAAGAAATTTGTGAATATTTATTCTAATTATGCTCCTAAAGCGGTCCATTTATTCTGAGCAATATACGATTTCTGATATGTTGAGAGGACAGTCCTCCGGCAGCTTTTCAAGGTGCTATATTGTCATTCCATATCACATTCTCAACCCATCTGTTCTTTGCCTTTTGGATTCTAAGCAACTGTGCACAGCCAATTGCAATATCCTATAGCATCCTGGAGTTCCTAATCAGTTAATCAGTTTATGTTTATAAACATATAACAGACTTCATGTCACATCACCAAATTATTTAAAACAACTAAGTCAAAATGAAATATGGCTAAATGACTGCTCATTAAAAGGACACACATAAACCTTAAATATTTTAGTGTCACCACTATAATTTTAATGAAAATTCAGATGAAGTTAGAGTTGAAAAATATGGTCATAACTCATAACTTTTCCTTTTCTTCTTAGCTGTCAATATAAGTCAACTGCTTTTAATGATGTTTTGATATTTGGTTTGGTCTGGTTTTTGAGTTAATGCCTCATTATCTTGAAGCCTAGAAGTGAACATGTCTCATAGCACTCAATACAGGGCTGACTTCCTTCCAGAAGTTAGGAATCGGGGTCCTGCTGAAAGAGTACATTCTGTTTAGTATTTGATCAAGACACAGAAAAGGCATGAGGAAACAAAATATGAAAAGAAAGAAGGACACTAGAAGAGAGGGAGGGAAGGAAAGAGAGAGACAGGTAGGAAGAAAACAAAGGAGAGAAGGAAGGAAGACAGCAAAATGGCTTATGTTTCTGGATTATAACTTGCAAAAGTATTAACTACGCAGCGTTAATATTTTAGTCTTTAGGTTCCTAGCTCCTTGCCAAGAACAGATAGGCCCTACAGAAATGATCTTGACTTGATCAGGTCAAATAGCTTTGAGGGCTAAAAGAAATGCCTCCTTTCCTTCCTGTTACCAAGTGAGATTTTCTTTTCGCTTTACCTGTTGCTAATCTTAGCACTGAGTGTTTTTTCACTGTACTAATTCTATTATTATATTACAGAGTGCCTCAAAACTTAGTATTTGAAGATAACAAGTATGTATTACTTCATAGTTTCTCAGAGTAAGAATATCAGGTGTGGCTTACCTGGGTGGTTGGGTTTAGGGTCCCTTATGAGGTTGCAGTCACGCCGCTGACCAGGACTGAGGCCATCTGGAGGCCTTGCAGGACCCGAAGGACCTGCCTGCAGCCTCACCTCCGTGGCTGCTGGCAGGAGGCTGCTTCTCCATGTGAATCATCCCACGGGCCTCCCCAGGGCACTGTGGCTGGCTTCCTTCTCAGGGAGTGATCACAGGGAGACAGAGAGGAAGAGAGAGATTGCCCAGTAAAGGAGCTCAGTGTCTTCTATAAACTAATCTCAGAAATAACATTTCATCACTTGCACTGTATTCAACTGGTCACACAGAAGTCCCTGGCACAGTGTGGGAGGGGAGCCAATCGGGGTCATACTGAGTCTGGCTACTGTAACATTACAGCCTCTGCCTCCCAATGATTCATGCCTGCTCCCCGTGCAAAAGGCACTCACCCTTCCCAAAAGACCAAAAGTTTCATCACAGTTGCAGGAGTCCTCAAACTACAGCCCGCGGGCCACATGCGGCCCGCCAAGGACATTTATCCGGCCTGCCAGGTGTTTTTGCCCGTTTTGTTTTTTCACTTCAAAATAAGATATGTGCAGTGTGCATAGGAATTTGTTCACAGTTTTTTTTTAAAACTATAGTCCGGCCCTCCAATGGTCTGAGGGATAGTGAACTGGCCCCTGTTTAAAAAGTTTGAGGACCCCTGCTACAGTATTGACTGGAAGCTTAAACTCTTATAACCTACAGTAGGTTTCATTGATCTATGGAGAAATAGATATAGATGCAGACAAAAACTACACCCACAAACCTCTTCTAGGTAAGCTCTTCTCTATCTTGAGCTTGAAAGACAATGCCCTTAAATTTACTTTCCACAAGCCCTATTGTTTGATTGATAAGCTCTGTGAGTTGTTCCCTTAAATTCTTTAAAGGGAGTTTTGTCTAACTGAACAATACTCTGAAATATCACTGTTGACTATTCTAAAGTATTAACAAAGAATTTTTATAAGTCATACTCTTGGTTTTATATTCAGACCATGCTTTTCATATAGTAATCTGGATTCGGTCTTTGTTCAAAATGCAATTCTTAATTTTAGCATTATTTGTCACTGGGTGAAACTGATAGTTTTCTCTTTTTAATTTTTAATTATTATGTGTACATAATAGCTGTATATAATTATGGGGCACATCTGATGTTTTGATATAGGCATACTATGTGAATTAATCAAGTCAGGATAATTGGGGTATCCACCACCTCAGGCATTTATCATTTCTTTGTGTTAGAAATGTTCCAATTCCACTCTTTTAGTTATTTTAAAGTATACCCTAACTATTGTTGATTATAGTCACTTTGTGGTGCTATAAAATATCGCTCACTATAGGTAGTGCGCAATATAGGCATATTTTTGTACCTATTAACTATCTCCACTTTTTCCCCCTGTCCCTGCTATCCTTCCCAGTCTCTGGTAACCAACATTCTGCTCTCTGTCTCTATGAGATCAATTGTTTTTAATATTTAGCTTCTTCATTTGGGTGGGAGCATGCGAGATTTGTCTTTCTGTGCTCGACTTATTTCACTTAACATAACGTTCTCATTTTCTTTTCTTTTTTTTTTTTTGCTTTTCTTTCATCATATAATGGGGGTACAAATATTGTTAGGGTTACATACATTGCCCCTACCACCCCTCCCCCCAACACATGCCAGAGCTTCTAGGGAGTCCAATCCCCGGGTGGCCCAGGCAAGGCACACATTATGTAACTCTCATTTTCAAAGCCATAATCCCTAGCTCTTTCATGTTTAAAAGGCCTTCCTTAGGTTTTCTCTCTACTCTCACATTTTACTACAAACGCCAAGAAAAAAGTAGGCAGTAGCTTCAACACTCTAGCTAGGAATGTTCTTAGCTAGATCACCCAGTTCATTTTATACATTTTCTATTTTCTCCATACAGCAGGCAAGAGTGTTGGTAACTTTTCTGCTACCACATAAAAGGAATTTCCTTTCTTCCCTTTTCTAAAGTTTCTTCACATTCTTAAATTCTCACTGGCAGCCTCTTCAAAGTCCAAAATCCTTCTAAGGACTGTTCAAGGCAATTGAGACTTTCACTAACACTTCTCTTAAAGTCCTTCCAACTATTTCTCAGTGCACATTTCCAGTGTTGCTCCCACTCTAAGGCGTTTGCTATAATAGCACGGTATCAAAACTCATCTATTACTGAATAACAGATTATACCGAATTTTAGCAGCTGAAAACAAAATCATCTATTGTGTGTATTAATTTTCTGGTACTGGCATAACAAATCACCACAAACTGGGTGGCTTAAGACAACAACAATTTAATCTCTCATAGTTCTGGAGTTCAGAAGTCCAAAATCAAGGTTTCAACAGGGTTGACTCCTTCTGTAATATCTGACAGAGAATCCATTCCATGCGCTGCTCCTACCTTCTGGTGTCTTCTGGCAACACTTGATGTTCCTTAGCTTGTGAACTCATCACTCAGATCTCTGCCTGCATCTTCACACTGCCTTCTTCTATGCTTGCCTTTCCTCCTTCTTTCGTCTCTTATCTCATAAAGACTTATCATGGAATTTAGGGCTTACCCTAATTTAGAATGACTTTATGTGAAAATTCTTAACTCAATTACCTTTCCAAAGATCTTTTGTCCAAATAATGTCATATTCATAAGTTCCAGGAGTGTATCTTTTGGGGGCCACCATTTAGCCCACTACATAGATAGAATAGAATAGATCTATGTTTTATCTGGGTATTTCTGGTCTCTCTTGAATTTGAATGAAGTTTTCTGCTGGAATTGCAGTCACCTAAAAACTTGATATTCAAGATGGCACACATAACTGTTGGAAGAATGCTACATCTGCTCACCGTGTAGTATCTCCAAAGGACTACTTATGGCATGACAGCCAGTTTCAGGCAGAGTATTTCCGAACAGAGAGAGAAGGAGAGAGACTAACCTGGCTTTTATATCCTAACCTCAGGAGTAACATGGTATCATTTTTCAGACATTCTTTGGTCATTCTTGCCAATGTCTATCATCAGTGCAATGTAAGAGGAGACACAACATGAGTGTAAATGTCAGGAAGTGGGGATCTTTGGGGGCTACCAAACCCATCCTTATGTTCATTCCAAATTGAGTCCCAATTTTCCCTGCTACTGTTTTAAAACAGTTCAAACATTCTGATAATTCATGACATAATTATCAGAGTTCAAGATACTGAACCAGTGAGAGGGACCTAAAATGTTTGAAACCACTCATCACTCAGAAAAGAATTTAATAGCGTATTATATAGTGCTTGGACCAGAGAAACAATTTAATAAATGTTAACATATGGCATAGTACACCCTCTCCCCAAACTTTCTCTACCCTCTTACTAAGGAGCCCACTTCATCTCAGCCCCCTTTCTAATGACACAGTATCTGAGATATTTTATATCTTCATTTAAATGGAATAAAGCAGAATAGGCATTAAGCCTGAGGTTGTCTCTAAAATGAAGCTAGTTCTTGATTAAAATCTCTGTGGAAGAAAGAACCAAAATTATTAACACTTATGTCTATATTTTTTCTGTGATATATAAAAGGTATATATGTGTATATATTATTATATAAGGGAGATATATGTGTCCATATCTATCTTTTGATATCCAATTTATACCTATCTATCCACATATATATATATGTATATATCTATATCTATCTATCTATCTGTCTATCTATGTATAAATGAATGAGGAAAGAAATTGATACTTCCTGAATGGCAAGTAGCTAGTCTAGAAACCCCAACCTGGGAAAGAAGAAAGTAAGAAACATTGAGTAATATTTAAAAGAACAAAAATGCAAAGGTGCTTGTATATTGTTAAGAGGCTAATTTAATTTAATTCAACAAATTAAATCTTTGACATTTATGATACTATAGAATCTTGAATTTGAATAGTTTTCCATCATTATATGTTTTTGATATTTTCTCTTTCTTATTATATTTCTATCTGAGTAGAACACACACGTATGCATACACACTCACACAGACACACCATACCACAACTTAACAGAACTGAAAATTTCTTATTACTTTCTTCTAGAATTTAAGAAAGTAGGAATCAAGCTGTGAGGTATCATTCCATTCCTCAGTTAATCAATTTGGAAAAAGAAAACCACTGAGAAGGCAAGTCATTCTCTGACATTGATAGGGGGGATATTTCATAAGGGTTCCAGCTGAGAAAAATCATCCTTTTTCAGAATCAACATTTAAGGATCTTCTCCTTCTGTAGTTTCTTATTTATGCATTTCTTTGAGACTCTAACATTGCCCTAACTAGACCTAATTCAAAAATAACTTTCTAATACAGCTCTTGGTAACTATACCAATGTTTGAGTGAGAAAAGTCCTTATTCTAATAATGTAGCAGCGGATTAATTGTGTGGAGAAAAGAATAACAGCAGGAGGAGATATTTACATTCCACCTAAGAAAGAAACATACAAAAGTTTTCCAATGGCATACCGTTTTTATTGCTCAGACTCACTGTACTATCATTGCTCTATTTTGTCTCATCTATACTTTTAATGAGGCATATGTTGGTAAAAATATTATGGAAATAGGAACTTTAAATAAAATGAGACTTCTGTCAAGAAAAATAAGAACAATAGAAAAACAAAGAAAAAGAAGGAAGAAAGGGAGGAATTGAGGTAGAAAGGGAGAAAGAAAAATACATTAAATACATTCAGCTCTCCGTCTTCAGATTCAGCCAAGTGCAGATTGAAGTTGTGCTATGCCACAGTACATGATGGAAAGTTGAACCCAAGGAAAGGCACAGACCCCAATCCCCCCACTAAAGATATAAATCACTCATCAGTAGCTAAATTCCAAGTCTCACCATCTTTCCTTTTTAGATGAGAAATCGAGTTTTCCCTTTCTTTGATCCTCACTCCTTTCACCTGAAGTAAACAAGAGAACTGTCTTCAGAAAAGTGGAGACAATTCACTTAAGCCCTATTGTCTATGATAGCAATGAAGGCTGGGTGGAACTAAATCTTGAGAGCAATCTAAACAATACAGCAATCATAATCAACTATATATAATTGTAATGGACACATAATGGACCGGATTAATAAGGAAATCTGTGAAGTGGTTGTGGGAGGAGCACAGCAGGATAAAGGTAGTAGGAGAACCTCTAACCTTATTAATTTTTCTCTTGTTTCACACCAGGAAATTCACAGGTGCGGCGCACGCTGTCTGGGGGATGGGCACACTTGAAGCTCCTACTCCTGCAGTGCCAAGACAATTTATGTAACCAACGCGTTTGCATCCTGGCAATACTCTGAAATACAAACAAACAAACAAACAAAAAACACCAATATGATACTCTTTCTGTTCTAACATCAATAATCATTTAAGAAAATGTTAAATAGATCACTTAAAATAATAAACATAACTGACTGAAGAACTAAAAACAGTTTAAATACTTTTAATGTAACAAAGGAAAAAGAAGAAAAATTAAGAAAATAGCATGTGAATTAATGGAAAACATAAAAATAAGATAACAGAAACAAGTCAACCATACATTTGAAAAACTGACTTATAAATAAACAAAAACAGCAACAAAATCTGGCTTGGCATTACATGATAGAAATATGTACATCAAAGCAACTTAATAAGCTTGAAAGCAAAAAGATGAACACGCAATACCCTAAATAAATTCATTCAAAATAAAAAGTTATAATATTAATATTATGTAATATGAAATTAAGGCTAATAGCAAAAAAAATAATAAAGTTAAAAATAATAAAGATGTTTAAAAATAATGAAGGGAAAAATTCTCAGTAAAGTTAAGATGCCTTGAAAGTGAAGCACAAACAAGATTCATAGACTTCAACATTTGTAAACTGAAGATAGATTTAAAATTTATTTTTCTAAACATAATAGAAGAAAATGTATACAATATTTTGTTGCTTAGAATGTGAAGGGTTGTACTTTTTAATTATGACTCCAAAACCGGAAGACCAAAATATACATTTAACCTACTCATGAAAGAATTTTACATTTTATAAGAATATGGTGAATTTTTTTACATCTCTGGTGAGCAAAGATTCAAATGTTTGCCATTAGTTACCATTTATAAGACGGCAGGGAAACAGCAATCCACATATTATTGTGATATTATAAGTGTTTCTCACTTTTTGGAGTACAATTTGCCAGTTTTTGACTTAGCAATTTTATTTCTTGGAATTGACACTGCTGCCCCCCTCACCTACGGTGGGCTGAATAATGAATGGCCTCCCAAGATACCCACAGCCTCATCCCTGGAATCTATGAATGCTAATTTGTGTGGAAAAAAGGACTTTACAGATGCAAATTAAGATTAAAAAGGATCTTGAGATGAGAGTTTATCCGGGGTTATCTGGATATACCTTAAACATAATCAGAAGTAGCCTTATAACATGGAGGCAGCAGATCTGCCTAAAGAAACAGAGAAGATGGGACCAGGACCGTGGAGGTAGAGTCAGGAGTCAAGGAATGCGGGGCCTCCGTCACCCACAAAGCCCGTGGGGAGCTCCACAGAGCCTCTGGGAGGAGCAGAGTCTGCTGACACCTTCATTTCAGCGTCATGAGACTCATCAGTTCGAAATTCTGACCTCCAGAACTATAAAGAGAATAAGTTTGTGTTTTAAGTACTAAATTTGTGTTAATCTGTTGTAGTAGCAATAGTAAATAAATATGTCATGCAAAACATTAAAGAAATGAAAGTAGAACTCTTTTTCTTATCGAACTTTTTTCTAATGAAAAAAACAAATCCCCAAACAAGCTGAATATCAATCAAGAGGAAATCAGTAAAATAGAGAATAGAAAAATAATACAGAAAATCAGTGAAATCAAAAGCTAGCTTAATGAGATTAGTTGAAATTCATAAAATTCTAGCCAGACTCATCAGGAAAAAAATTTATAAGACACAATTTGCCAATCTTAGAAGTGATACAGGTACCATTACTACAGAATATACTGATATTAAATGAATAAAAGGGAATATTATAAGCAAATTTGTCACAATAAATTCAACCACTTAGATGAAATGGGTCAATTTCCTGAAAAATAAAAATAATCAAGGCTCACTCATCAACAAATACATTCCCTGAGTAACACTGTACCTATTGAAGTAATTGAAATTAGAGTAAACAAACAAACAAAAAACTTCCCCTAAAAGAAAATTCCAGGTACAGATCACAGATGGTTTCACTGGTGAATTTTGTCAAATATTTCAGGAATGTAATGTCAATTCCACACAAACTCTTCCAGAAAATAAAAATAATATCTTTCTGAGTATTGTACCAGATGCCTCACATATTAAGGCATCTCTTCCCCCTGGCTACGGAAAATCTCTCTAAGCCCCGTGGGAGCTTGGGGAATTGTTTGGCCTGCTGGTTTTTGATGATTCTTTCCCTAACCCTAGGGAGGTCCCCACCATGGATATTGAGGTTAGTGTTCAGCCAGAAATGTGAAGGATTCTCTCTGCAGATCTCTAAACTTCTGTCTCGTTACAGCTCCCTCTTCCCCAAACTCCACCCTCTGTCTCCATAGCTGAGCGGGACTGTGGACTTGGGTTGAAGTGCTTCGTCCCTGCATGTGACCTGCAACCTTCCTCGAGCCCGTGCACTGGGGCAGTCAGGGAGCTAGTCTGGGCTTACTTCCCTTTTTCAGATATCATAGTCCTATGGAGCCCATTTTCCAGTGTCCGAAAGAGTGTTGTTTAATATATTTTCTCTATTTTTCTAGTTGTTTACAACAGGAGTTCGATTCCTATAGCAGATGGGTCAAAGCAGAAATCTCATGAAGTTTTAAGAAATGACGGTTAGGGAATGAGAAATCATGATAAAAGGTGCATGGCCCTTTTTATTTAAGTTGTTATAGAATTAAGAGAACATTTTAAAGAGAAAATCTAGTCTCAAAATTCTAGAAAATGAATAACATTGATATGATGAAAGCCCATGGCAAAGCTGAACTTACCAGGTAAGGCTCTGTTTACAACTATCCAAATGCTTTTACTCGACTAGACTATCTGAATTTGTTATTAAAGTTTATAATTAGAAACTTTTTATAAGGCTTATGAATAAATGAATCTTATACTGATAGAATATCTATCTGTATATATATTAATGTTTCCTACTAAAATAATTTTTTAAAATGTATGTATCAAATAAATGTTTGACTGAAAGAACAAACATAACAGATATTTTCAGATATTATGTTACAACTAGAGGCTCTCTGTATTTAAGTATACCCTAGATTAAAACTGTAAAATGTGAAGGAGAAATAAAATCTTTCTAAGGGTAGTGTTCTCAAAGTGCCAATTTTTTAAACATTTTATATCTATTGTACTGACTAAATGAGTTGTGCTGTTTTAGTAGTCGAAGCTGTAAGTTATATTCTATTTATCTTCCTGAGAAAATTCTCTGTGCTAAATGTCTTTTTCATATGGCACTAAGTTAGAAACACCGGTTATAAATACTAACAGTCACAAGGAACATAATGAGCCTTCTTTTCTACAAGAATGCCATCCTGGGATCACTTGATATTAGAAAAGAAAATTTTATATGACATTTGGAAATACCCAGCAACAGAATGATCTTAATTTAACTCATTCTTTTTCATTTATGTTTCTATATGTGTATCTATCTATCTAATCTTTATGTGTATGTACATCATCTCTCTGGACTATTTAATAGCATATCTTATATATCATACCGTTCCACCTCTGACCACTTCAGTGTGCATTTCTAACAGATTTTTTTTTCTAAATGAAAACCACAGTACCATTTTTACACCTAACAAAAATTAACAATTTCTTAATATAATCTGATTATACATTTCCCAATTATTTACTTAAATTTCATTTTTAGTTTATTCTTTCCAAAATAAAGTCCACTATGTCATTCATTAATATTTCTCTGAAGTCTCTTTTAATCCCCACCAGTGTCTGCGTCTGGAGGAGTGCAGGGGTTCAGATCCTTGTTTTAATAAACATAACATATATATCTTGAAAATCATTCAATTTCAGCATATAAAAAGTTTCCCTGTTATTGTTATTTTTATCTTTTGAACCACTTCAGTGAAGTATGATTGACATAACAAAAAGCTGTAGATATTTAATTTACACATGTCAATGACTCTGGAGACAAGTATACCCCATGAAACCATCCCAACTATCAAGGCCATAACATATCCATCACCTCCCATTGTTTCCCTCCACCCCCTTTATTATTACTGATGTGTGTGTGTGCATGCGTATGTGTGTATTAAGAACATCTTTTATAAAGTCTACCCTCTAAACAAATTTGAAGTATATAATACAGTATTGTCGGCTGTATGCACTATGCAGTATAGTAGTCCTCCGGAACTTATTTATCTTGGAAAACTGAAACTTCGTACCCTTTACCCATCACATCCCCATTTCCTCCTCCCCACCCAGCCCCTGGCAACCACCCCTCGCTACTTCTGACTTTGACTATTTTAGATTCCATACGTGTGAGATCATACAGTATTTGTCTTTCTGTGTCTGCCTTATTTTACATAACATAATGCCCTCCAGGTCCATCCATGTTGTCACAATGGTAGGATTTCCTTCTATTTTAAGGCTGAATAATAATCCACTATGTGTATATAACACAATTTCTTTATCCATTAATTCTTTGATGGGCATTTAGGTTGTTTACATGTCTTGACTATTGTGAATAATACTGCAGTGAACATCGAAGTGCAACTATGTCTTTGAGATTATGATTTCAATTCCTTTGGATATATACTTAGACTGGGATTCCTGCATCCTTCTATTTTAAAATTTTTGATTAATCTTCACACTATTTTAGCTGCTGCACCATTTTAAATTCCCACCAACAGTGTACAAGGGTTTCCTGTTTTTCCACATCCTTACAAATACTTATCTCTTTTTTTGTTTTTAGTAATAACTATTCTAACTAGTGTGAGGTGTTATCTTTTCATAGTTTTAATTTGAATTTCTCACATAATTAATGATATATAGCACTCTTCCATGTATCTGTTGACCATTTGTATATCTTCTTTGGAGAAATATCTGTTTTAGACTCCTTTCCCCAATTTGAATTTGGATTTATTTATTTATTTACCTATTGAATTGGAGGAATTTCTTATAGATTTTGGATATGAAGCCCTTATAAGGTATATGTTTTGCAAATATTTTCTCCCATTCCATAGGCTGCCTTTTCATTTTGTTGAATGTTTTCTTTCTTGTACAGAAGCTTGTCAGTTTGGTGTGGTTACCCTTGTTTTTTTTCTGTTTTTATTGCCTGTGTTTTGGTGTTTTATCCAAAAAATCATTTCAAGGCCAATGTCATGGATCTTACCATCTACATTTTCTTTTAGAAGTTTTATAGTTTCAAGTTTTACAAATACTATCTTTAATTCATTTTGGGTTGATTTTTGCATATGGTATAAGATAAGGATCCAATCTAATTCTTTTGCGTGTGGATATTCAATTTCCATAACACCATCTATGGAAGAGACTATTCTTTCTCCATTGTGTATTCTTGGTGATCTGTCAAAATTTCGTTGGCTGTATATGTATGGGTCTATTTCTTGGCTTTTCTATTCTGTTCCATCCGTCCATGTATTTGTTTATACATTACTATCATACTATTTTGAATACTATAGGTTTGTAATATAATTGGAAATCAAGCATGATGCCTCCAGTTTTGTTCTTCTTGCTCAAGATTACTTCAGCTATTTGGAGTCTTTCGTGATTCCATACGAATTTTAGGATTATTTTTTCTATTTCTATGAAATAGAAAATAGCCATTGGAATTTTGAGAGGGACCACATTTAATTCTAACAGCATCCTCTTTTAAAGATATTTATATTTGGAAGAAATTGCTCTGTAGAATTTTCCAACTTTTAAATTTGTCTGATTGTATCTTCATAGTGTTTGTTGAACAGGTTCTTCTATCTACAGTATTTTCCCCAAACTGCTATTGTTCACAGATATAAAGGCTTGATTAGATTCAAATCAATGTTTATAACAATGTGATAATCTTTCTAAAATTCTTTTAAGTTCCTGACTGTAAAAGACACTCACAACTTGCCACATAATGAATTTCTGTGCACTCAGAAAAAGAAACAATACTTAGTTAATGCTCACTGACTAATCAAGTGTTGTAGATGTCCATAACAGTAACAGCCATAGTAATTAGCAAAACTTTATTATAAATTCCTAAACTTCTAATTTAGTTTAACTTCTGGAACATATTCAAATGAAAAATGTAAAGTATGTGTATTTCAGCTAGTATTCAAAATTAAATATGATGCAATTTCATTAGGATCTCTAGAGCCGTGTAGTAATCATCTAATTTTTTCTATTAGCATAATACTTTGACAATAATAACCTATATGCTTTATAAATATATCATTTTATAATGCAGGCTATAGAAAGAATTGTCAAGTATTAGTTGTAATTTCAATATCAAATATTATTCTAAACTTCACTTACATTTAATTAAATATTTACTCTGTTGAATTTGAAAAATGTTCCAAGCATTGTGTATGGCACTATGAGAGAACAACAAAGAATGCAGACTCCTTTCTCCGAGGGCCTTACCATCTAATGTGTGAGTGTGCATGTAAGTGTGTGTGTATCTAGGATGCAGAATGAAAAGGACTAGTGACCATTAATGAGTAAGCATGATGCTAACTGTGTCATAAAATTTGCTCTATTACAGTCATATTTTAAGAGGATATTGTATCTAATTTATAGGATATAAAATGAAAAATCAGGAAATATATTTCCCCAAGTATAAATATCTAGTAAATTATGGAGTTTGAATTTGATTCTGCTATATCTGATTCCAAAATACACAGTATTTCCTTTATATTATATTATCTTACAGGGTAATGCTAGACAGACTTACTACATATACACATAGACATATGAGTTTATATTTCCATGTGTTATTATGTGTACAATGATACTATTTATGTGTGTATATATATAATAATGTATAACTAAGTATCATTAGGAGTGCTTCAAATATTTTCCTTTGGTAGAAATCAGGCAGGTCATATTGATACTTAGGTAAATTTTTTAAAAAAAAATATGGACACAATCTCTACCCTGCAATATCAAGTTATTCATTCCACAAATATTTACCAAGAACTTCAATTCAATAGGATTCACTTTAGACACTTGGCGTATAACACAGTGAAAGTAGGCAAGAGCCCTCTCCTCCTCTTGTTCACTCAGTTAAAATGAGCAAGTTTTAAATAGATTGAGAAGTATAGGTTCAGGTAAGAGAAACAATATTAAGGGAAAACAGTAGCAGTGGTAACCTTGGATGCTGCCCCACAGGCTACACTAAGGGGATATTCTTAGGAGAAGTAGAGGAATATTACTAGCACATTATACAGGGGAAAAAGGAGAGGAGAAGGTTAGGAAGAATAAAACATATACAGAAATTAGCCTTAATGCTTTAATCATGGTAGCTCTTTTGGGAGCAACACTTGCAAATTTTCTCTCTGCACAAAAGTATATTGGAGATTCTCTATGCTTACACATTTCAAAGAAAACATTTTGAAATACTAATTACTTGTCATTCACTTTTATGAAGAGAATTAGACTTGAAAGAGTAGAAATTTACTGAGAAAGAAAGAGTAGTATTTTACTTTTGACTTCCAAAATAGACTTTTGAATCCTGTATCAGAAAGAAAATTTGGGAAATTCATTTTTGTTTTGTTTTGTAAAAACAAGATATGCTTTACAGAACAAGGTTCTTTTAAAAACATGGTAGAATGTAAATGTTTAAAAGAAACTAGAGGAAAACTGAAGCTGACCCATCTCTTTTGGACACCAAACAAATTTCATGTGAGCGGTGTAGTGAAGAGAAAAATCAAATAGGGTGTGAACACGTGAAAGGCAGGAGCATCCTGAGACAAGGAAACTGGAGCAGGGAGATCCTAATGGGGAAAATTAGTGTAGGAAATTGTGGAGATTGAAACCTTTTCAACTATACGCAGCATCGATGTATCAAAATAGCATCAAGGCATGGCCCAGACCACCTGCCACCAGGCCCAGGTCCCTACATGGGAACAAGCTGAGGATGGCAGAGTTACGATCACTATTCCAGTGACAACCACACATCGCCTGTGTTGACAATTGCCATTCTCATTACTGTTTGATGAGACTTTTCTTCTACGCTGCTTCATGGTTATCACCACTGGATTGTCCTCCAAGAGTAAAACCTACTGATGCCTGGAGACTTAGCTGAGATTCAGTGAACTGCTCCAAGTGGAAAGGCCCACAGCCTTAAAAAAAAAAAAAAAAAGACTAT
>VBSM01002937.1:27427298-27459673 GCA_008086735.1 Cheirogaleus medius
TTGCTGATTTTCCTGAGTTCTAAATAGATTCTAGTTATCAGCCCTTTGTCGGAATTAGTTTTAGCTTTAATTTTAATCGTGTAATTTACTACTAATTCTCACTTTTTTTTCTCTGTTGATTTTCTCTTTTTAGTTTGCACATTTTTCTTATTTCATACAAATTGTAAAATAATTTTTACAAAAAGAGGATAAAAGGCCATATACATTATTTTAAAAAAGCTTATTGAATGTTGGCTTCCACAAAGTCACTTGAGATGCAGTACATAATTTTACATATATTGACATCGATAAGATGAAATTATGTTTTAGAATTACACTTTTTAAAATGATTTTTGAAATATTTTGGATCTTTTGAGATTTCTTTTGACATTTTAAGTGATGGCAAATTTTAAGCCATTGAAAATGATTTACATTTTTTGAAAAGTCACATTAAGTTGAGTTACATGGTAATATAATTTTAAACTCCCTCCCTCATTTGTCTCAATCACATGTATACATACACGGAAACACACATACTCATACTTACACATGATCAGCAGCAATAGCAAATACGATTATAGAGGATTATATTTGAGTTTGAACAGATAGCAAACTCTAAACTAAAATCAATATTAAAAGAAATATTATAAAAATGTTTAAGCAAATGTAGCAACATATGACATGGTTCCCATGGTAATTAATTTTTGTGATGATTATATATACGATTTTTTAAATCTAAAAATAAAACAAGTTTTATTTATGTTAGCATACCTCATTATTTACTCATTTCTAATTTTGATTTTCCTGGTCATTTAAAGAGATGAAATTTAAACTCTAAAAACATATTTTAATTATTATCTTAAGTAAATCCATCTTTCTTTCCTTCCTCTCAAATGTGGCTAGCTGAGTTCAATTGGCTATGGAACATTTAGCCTAATATCAGGCATTAAATAGATATTTTTAAGACACTGCTGTGGCACAGCTGACTTTTTCCCTTTGTACAAATATGTACCCATCTCAAGCGTTTTATCTTGTAGTATTCACACTAAACAGATTATTTCATTTAATTCAGTGGTCCCCTAAGGAGGGTTGCTTGTTCTTCACTATAAAGAAAAAAAGAGAAAGAAAGAGAAACAAATGAAGAGAATAATTAAGAAAGTTGGAAATATCTATAATATCATCAGATTATAAAGATCCTTACTTAAAAAACACATACTGGAGAATATTTGAAGATAACAAGCTTCCCAAATATTCTTGTATGATGTCAAATTTGGATATTGATCCCATCCTTCGCTTCTTACAGTATTTTTTACAGTAATTTCAAAAGCTACAGGTTAAATATTCCTGGCCACCCAATAGATATTCCTATTGTATAATATCAACTCAGAATTTTATGGAAGATAAAATTTAATTAAATTTTATAGTATCAAGAGCTCTCTAAAACTATAAAAACATAATATGTCATGCCCTAAATCCTTCTGAAATAAAAATAGGCATAAAGACTATGCTAAAAATACAAATGTTTTGAACATCATACCAGAAAGTAGGGTATTCTATTTTTCTAGTCCCTCAAGTCTAACATTTGAACATGGCTGCTGCTGTTACACTCAAGCTCTAGAAATTATGTCCATAAACTACAGAGCCACTGGACATTGACAAACATTTACTTTCCCAGGGCAACTAGCAAATTATGTGTTAAATTATTTTAAGAGTTTTTTTCTTAATATCTCTATTAATTAACAGTTAAGTTAATTTTGTATCTAATGCATGCCAGGAATTGTGCCAAA
Organism: Cheirogaleus medius; assembly: GCA_008086735.1. Lineage (NCBI taxonomy): Eukaryota > Metazoa > Chordata > Mammalia > Primates > Cheirogaleidae > Cheirogaleus > Cheirogaleus medius. The sequence goes on from VBSM01002937.1 coordinate 27,429,065, forward strand.
CACTGGGAAGAAAGAGATAAATAAGACACATGTAGAATTTAAAAGGAACATACTTGAACTAATTGTAAATGTGATGAAATGAAACCTTTGGGATAACGGAGGGACCTAAACTGGTTTGCAGAGGCATGAAGGAACAGTGAATAAATGTAAAAATGTTTTCAAGGAAAAAAATGGTCCATTTCAGGAACCAAAATATGATCTATATTGAAGCATATAAAAAAGGGGAAAAGTTGTACATGAAGAAGTTGCAGAATTACATCGTGTTCAGATCATATAGAGCTTGCTAACGTTTGCTGGTATTTTTAGATTGTTTTCTCAATATAAAGTTAATAACATGTCACTGACCAATATTTTGGCAGATCATGATTACAAGACTTATGTTTAATCTCTGGCCTCTGTGGTACGGGATTGGGGTAAAAGTGTTATAAACGGAAGTTAGATTGTAATAGATTGGGAAGAAAATGGGGGTTAGGTAAATGAATATAGGATGGAAGCAGTGTTTCTAGAACATTCATTAGAGAACAAACTTCAATTAGTGGAGATTTAGGAAGGATTTCCCAGAAATATGAGTGCACTGCAAGCTGATTACGGTGGCTCTGGAACTGGCTCTATGGACGAGTGGGAGATGCTGTGGCGGATGGGACAGGCACGGTGTAATGCAGTGGGCGGTGAAAATGTGACCCTCAAGTGCAAGGCGAAGGGAGAAGTTATTCATGAAGAATGCATGCAAAGGGTAGAACCTAGCTTAAAGACAGAAGGAGACAAAGATGACTCGGAATAGTAATATATTTAATAGTAATTTAAAAGCAAAATCATGATCCAGAAAAGAATAAATAGGTCCCAGGATAAATCAGTTAACAAATCTTTGTGCAAATATTCTGAAACAGGCACCCACCTAATTCTCTTAACAAGATGAGGAAACTCAGGATCAATTGCTCAATTACTTTTCCAAAGTTTCGACAAGGAAGCAAAAGCTAGGAAAACAACCCATAAATCCTGTCTTGTTCAAAATTCGTTGGCAAATTTGGAACTGTAATTAATTTCTAACCAAAGACATACAACTGATGCTTGTTCTTATAAAAGTTTTACTAAAACCAAGGAGTTCCAAAATTGAGTTTACTAATTAGTGTTCCTTTCTGAATATTATTTTTTCATTATTAAGAGGCAATTTAAACTGAATCCCATTAATTTTAACACGGATTAGGGCTAAACATTAATGAAAAGTGTATTGGAGTTTATGTATATTCTTAGTAATAATGACATTTATGTTCAATGACAATATGATTTTTAACATTTAATTCCAATCCAATTTTAAACTGCATTTCTTTGACTGATGTGTGTTTCAACTCACAAAAATTTACAAAACTTTCTCGATCTATTAATATTAATTTCCCAAACTATAAATGTTAGAAATGTATTTTGTTTTCTCTTTCCTCATTAGAGATTTCAGCTTTTATTGTATTTAGTTGAATAAACTAAAACTCTGCATGATGCTAGCACCCTGATTAGAGGTAAAATGACACTTCTGATTAGGGAAGAGTTGATGCTGATGGACCCCTTCTATGTGCATTTCACTGGGAAACCTCAGGAGAGAGAAAAAACAATCCTGATGCAGGAAAGAGTTCAGACTGATTGAATAGTTAGAATTAGTTTGTTCAGCACATCCTCCAGAGATGTAAGTTATGTCATGAGCCTGACTCACAAAGTAACAAAGAGGACCCATTGCGCAGCGCTAATGTGCAAGTGCGGTGGTTGTTTATCTTAATAATGAGTCTCTGGTTTGCTAAAAGGTGAAAAAGAAGCTTTATGGGAGGCAACATTAGGTATCATCCACTCTTTCTCAAGCTCAATCATGTAGGGCAAATGGGTATAGAATTCTCAAGTATTGTTTAATGTGGAAATAGAGTGAGATTGATTTTCAGTGGAAATATTTTGGGCCAAAGGCAAAGCATAGAACATTGCATAGAAAATACAAATATTAAATGATGAAAGAAGAAAAAATGTTCAAGCAGAAATTAAAATGTACATATTATGGTCTTCTTTAATTATAATCACTATACTCTTCTGGTTTTTCATATATAATTATTATGCAATGTATAATTTTATTTTTTAAAAGAAATAGGAATATTATACATTTCAGGAAGAATTATCTTCTATATGACCATTCCTATAGGAGATGACACTTCTCAAAATCATTAGTATATCCTAATTGTTTTATTTCATTGTATTAAAATCTTTAGTTTCTGATACTTTTACACACTTCCTTGCTGTCATTTAACAAAATTTTACCTCAGCGATTTCATTTCTTTAATCTCACTAATGTATATAAGTAATCGATAATAGATTACAGGACAATGGTATTTTTAGGAAGTATTAGTAGATGTTCTAAGATGAACAAGGCAATGTGTGTGTATAGGACACATCTATCTATGAGATACATAATGCATAATACCTCTGAGAATTATTTAATTAAAGAATCCCATTTAATTTGCTTAAATATTTTTTTCTCAAATTATTTAATCATAAAACACTCCACTCCCATCCCCTCCTCCTTACCACACGTTACTGATTAACATCTTGCTGAAGGATATTTATCAGGATATTATTGTGGGTAAAATCTATTTTAAAATATTATCCCTTCTAGACAGAATAGCTTTAAATGAGGAGAATACCTCAAAACTAAGTAAATGGGAAAGGAATTTTTAATTATTCAGCCTCTGCTACGTGCCAGACGCTGTGATGAGTACACTTTGTGCCGCCATAACTAAGAAAAAGGGTGCTTTAAAAAAATCCACTCTGGCTTAGAGATATATAGAGCAGGAAAGGGCACTGCTCCCACATTTCAAATAAGGGAAAACAATGAAAACAACTTTTCTTGAACTCATCAAAGAACTGAGGTTGCAGGACAAACAGCTAAACCAAAATATGGAGTGAGGTTTTCACCTGCAGTTAGAAACAGGACCAGAACATTTACTTACCTAGAAAATACATCACGGAATGTCATAAAAGCCAAGGAGAGTCGCCAAGGGTATAATATGGGTTGGTGTAGAAGTGTGAGCCATCGGGGCTGAGACTGGGCAGGGAGTTCACGCCACCTGACAGAATTTCCCTTCAGGAGCACTACCAGGTGCTCACATGAAAGGTGACATAGATTTCTGAGACTGCTTCCCCCAGGTGCGGGCTGGGGGAAAGAAACAGCAGCCACTACCAAAATCCTCCCAGACCAAACTCTAGGACTTCCTCTGAAATAATTTGAAGAAGGGAGAGCAAAAAATTCTAGTAGAAGTTCATTATATTTGGCACAGAAGAATTTCTAAATAAACAAACAAATAAACTAGTCTCTGTGAGAGGAGTAGAATCGCTACCTTGGGGAAAGAACTGGGCCCAGCGTTGCATCTGGAGGAGAGGGAGGAATGTTGTGACGCCCACGCCCCTGAGATCCAGGCTCGCAGTTAGCCAAACGCGAAGGTTTAATCAGATCATCAGAGAACACACACCCCACCCTTCCACCATCACACTAAACAGCATCAAGTAAAGGAACAGTGGGATAGAGCTGAAAGGGCTTCAAAAGATACATTCTTCTTAGAAGCAGTACAAAGGGAAGACCAAGTGGGAAGACTCAAGGTCAACTGGAATTAGACTCGGAGCCAAACACCTTGACAATTAGCCTATACTAGAACCCAAGGAACAGCTAAGGGAATTTCAAACCTCCTAGGCACTAAGGGTACCATGGCTCTAACAAACTTTAAACTCAAAACAACTTCTCACTAGATTAACACAAACCCTCACATAAAAGGCCTTGTGAAAGGAAAAGAAGTAGTGAATTTGAAGATAGGTTCATAGAAAGCAACTTAACTGAAATGCTAATAGAAAAGGAAGTAACACACACACACACACACACACACACAAATGCACAAACGGAGCCACCATTGCCTTTGTAGTATCTTGGACAACAGGGTGTGGAAACTGTCAAACAAATGTAGAACCTAAAGAATTCTATAAGAAAACTAATTTGGACTCCTGAAAAATGTAATGTTGGAGAACCATTCTAGATTAACAACAGATTAAACAACCAAATGTAATAAATGCCTTAATGATAAGATCCTAATAAAGAAAGTTAGAGAGAGGGTGGAAGAGGAAAGGTTGGTGAAATTAACCAAACATTATGAGTATTCTTTTATTCTTTATATTTTTCTGTAGGGTTGACAATTTTTTAAACATAAAGAGAAAAAAACATTACTTTTTTCTTTTTCCTACTCTTCTTCCTATATAACTTCTAGCTTTATGTCAGTCTCATAGTGGGAGATCAAATAAATTGCTGCTTAATGAATAAATGAATGTGTGAATAGTACACAGTTTGCTCTGGGATCCCACACTAAAGAAGAAAATATTTATATTGGATCATTCTTTCCCTATACTATCAAGGAATAAAAGCATAATTTTTGAGAATACTTTTTCAATTCATACTCAGATATCTCAAAATTTCAAAAACCCATAGTTATCTTAAATGACATAAATAAATATTTACTTCATGGATTTTAAATCCAGTAAACAATATTAATTCTTACTTTGCTTTTCAAGTTTTCAGTAAAAGTAGATAGTCATTAGCTAATATTAATGTCCAGGATATTTTATATATACAATATATATGGAATTAATTAGAATTAAACAATTGATCAATGATTCAATTAATCCAGATTACAACTTAGGAAAAATTATTTCCAGTAAAATTTATATATCAGAAAAGAATTTAAAGATAGTTACATAAATTAATCCCCTGGAAATATAAACTAGTATTTTAGAAGAGCCTGGATAGTTTTAGATATTAGTTGAAGCGAGTACAAACCAGAAGTCAAGAAGGAGGGAGGACAAATTTGAAAATGTTGTGTAGGAGGTGAAGGAGAGTGGGTGGAACCTAAAAGTGAGAAGTAGAAAGTACTGTGTCCCTGAAATATTTTTGTTTCAAAGAAAGCCCCTTTTACTATAATTATACTACTGGGATACTTACTACTTTCTAGAAAGTTATAAGAATTTTAAAAATGGTTGTGTAACTTCACTGTAACAGATGAGACAATTTCAAGAAACTTGATTAAATTCTACTCCTTACACATAAATTGTACAAAGTTAAGCTCTTTTTTGTTGTCATTGGATTTCCATGCAATTAATTAGCTCTGATATCAATCAACCATTTACACGTTAATATGTCATTCCGTATTACACATAAAATTGACTGAAGTGTTAGGTGGTTGGGGCAATTAAACTTTTTCAATGTGCTGAAATGAAATGTCTTAGAATATAGGACATTCATTCTGAAGAATTATTGTAATTCATTACCATTTATTTTGAAATGATATTTTAATGATACCAGTATCAACACAGTAAGCATGCTTACTTTACATGCTTGTTTTGTTTTATTTTGTTTTTTACCATTTAGAAGTAATTTTATTTGAGTTTTGCGTGTATGTGCCAACATCCTCATAACACTTTATAAGTACATGTGCTTTACCTGCAGCTTTTAATGAGGACTGATTCTGTTCACAGCAGCCACCTCAGAACATCAGTCCAAGGGATTGTGTTTGGCACACCAAGCTGTTAAATTTTCCTATCATTTATGTGTGTTTTTTAAAGCACTGCCTGTAGCTTTACTGTTCATTATTAAAAGAAAAGCACTCTCAGAATTTCAATTGGTTTCTTCTGCCTGAATACCAATTAAAACCTGTTTAATATAACAGTGGAAATGTGCTCCAATTCATCACTTTGTAACAGAATGTCTTAGTTCTAATAAGTCTCTGTTTGTATAAACTAAAATATTTATTAGAGTATTACTCAATTCTATAGAATTATATCTGGTTAAGAGAAAAAATTAAATTAGTCAAGCTATAGAAATTAGCTGTCTAACCAACAAAGAATCAACACTAAGTCCATCCTTTGTCCTGATTAGAATTGTGTGAGGTGGCAGTGAGTCATGAACTTGATCTTAAAGACATTGGGGAAATTCATTGCTATATTATTCTTTGTTGAAGAAAGGAGATAACAGAAAGGATATTAATAAGGAGTTCCATGAAAACACATTATAAAATGTGGCAATTAAAAAAGAAAATAATAAAAATAACAATAAAGGAATTTTAGAAAAATGCCATTAACTTTGCTTTTAAAAGGTAGATCAAGATAACTAAAAAAATCAATGCCTAGCTAGTAATAGTACAACTCAAAAAAATACTGAAAACTTTATATACTAGTTAATGCAATATAAAAATGAGAAATATATCAATGTATAATATATCAATATAGATGATATACTAATACAATTTTGTTATGTGCATAGAGAAGATAAAAATAAGTTTTAAAACCCCTCAAAATCAGCAATGTAAAGCACTTCTATTTTAACTTTTCTGGACTTTTATATAAACTCCTAAAATCATTCCATATAAAGGTTAAATTTTCTAAAAATAATCCAAGAAAATGATTATGTATTTCATATGCAAATGAGCATAACTTGCTAAACAGCAAAATCCATTAACGTAGTAAGCAAAAACATTTTTACTCAGTGGCTATAATTATTGGACTTTGACGGAAAAATAGACATTGCAGATATTTAAAAAAACAAACAAACTGGATTAACTGGGAAAAATCTTTTAAGCCCTGCTGTATCTGGATTTTGACTTGAACAATGAACAGCAGCACTGTTTGCTGAGATCAGAAGACTTGGCAGAGACACAGATTTGGGAGCAGGTATAAGAGGTATGAATATTTTGTTTTAGCCATGTTACATTTGATTGCCCTTTAAGTGTGAAATAGAAGACCTCCAGTAGGCTGATAGACATAAAATATAGAGCTCTGAGGAGAGGTCCGGGTTGAAGTCACCTGTGTGGGACTTAACAGTAGGTAGCTAAAATCAAAAGCTGTGAGACTGCAGCAGATCTCCTAGGATATTGAGTAAGAGAATGAATAAAGATGAGAAAATGGTGGCTAAGGAATGAGCTCAGAGCTATTCTGCCATTCATTTGGAAGCAGAAGAAGAGCCAGAAAAAGAGACAGAACAAACTAGAAAAGAATAGAGTCACAAACAAAACAAGACATGAAAAGGTTTTGAGAAAGAAGACAGAATTAAATTTGTTAAATGCTGCTAAGACGTCACAATAAGGACAAAATAACACAATGCTGGATTTGGAACAAGTGTTGGTGGCTGGGCAGGAAGAGACTCTGCAGAGCTGTGGGCACTGAAGCCAAACTGGAATGACATGAAGAGAATATGATTAGTAAGAAAATGGAGACTGTTGCTATAAAAAACTCTTAAGAGTCATTTGCTTTGAAGGACAATAGAAAAAAGGGACAATGGTTGGAACTTAATTAGAGATAAACTAATAATTATTTAAGAGATGAGATATAAAGGAGGTTCCTATGCTTAAGAAAATGTTCCAATTCCAAAAGGAACAAGTTACAACATTTTTAAAAAAGAGAGAGAGATTATTTTAATAAACACAGAAACAAAGCCTATTCATTAGAAAATATTCAAAGCCATATAAAGGTAGGTGATATTCTGTAAAGATAACTAACAGTCAGTCCTTTAATGTAACCTTTGCAACTAGCTTTGATACAAAAATAACCAGCTTCAGTTGAAATAGTATGGAGTCAGAACCCTAGGTCTCAGCAGCAAATCCTGACTTCTCCAAGGCAGCACAATGACCTGTAACTAGCATGATCACAGTAGACAACTCTCTAGCTACCTCTGGCTAACAGCTTCATCAACACTTTAGACAGAATTTGCAAAAAACTACACTCTTTGCATTGTACTCTGCATTATTTGTATGCTACTTAGTAAAGTATATGCAATTAATCTCTATCCCTATTTATTATTCTTTGCTGCCTTTTAAATGAATCATAAGGAAATAATTTCTACAGGAATTTTTAAGGAAAGATATATGAATTAATAGTCACATTCATTCTTTTATTTGGTCATTTGTTTGTTGTTGCTGTTTTTCATTGTTTCTAGAGTCCCAAGTATATTTGTTATCTCATTGAAAGTTTCTCTTCATGTGTGTAGTTTTATTAGTTAAAATATAATCACAATGCTTGGTACACAGTCCAATACTTCCTTTTTAAAACATTGGGTGTTCTTACTGTAATCAAGAAACATGGTAGAAAATGTGCTTGGATACTTGAAACTTGCTGGAAGAATCACTTCAGACACATGTCCCATCTTTTATTCACCATTTCCTTTTGTTTCCACAGTGTTTATCTTATGCAACTAAACTTCTGTCTCATTCTCTCCACACAGCAACTGAATTCAGACACCTCTCTGATGCTTAACAGATACTTCCATAGGATATTTGATGGTGCAAGTCTTAAAAGTGAACAAGCAGGGGGAAAAAGCACAATAAATAAATGAACATACTGTATTTTTCCTGTTCATTGAGTCTTACTTTCCTGCCTCTGTTTCACATTTTGAAAAGATGCCATGACTTTTCCAGTCACTTTCAGATATTAAAAAGCATTCTTATTTTTCAAGGATTAAATATTTGAATCCAGCTTAAGAAAAGTTCAAGTCTTACCGACAACACCAAATGCTGACAGGGAAGTGCAGCAACAGAGACTTTTACCTATCACTGGTGGGAATGCAAAATGGTGCAGTCACTTTGGAAGACGGTTTGACAGTTTCTTACAAAAGTAAACCTACCCTTAACAAACAATACAGAAGTTTTGATTCTTAAAATTTTCTCAAGTGAACTGAAAACTTATGTCTACACAAAAATGTTTACATACGTTTATAGCAGCTTATTCACAGTCTTCAAAGCATGGAGGCAGTTCTCTAGTAAGTGAATAGATGAATGAACTCTGGTGTATCCAGACAATGGAATATTACTCAGCACTAAAAAATAAATGAGCCATTGAGCAATGAAAACACATGGAGGAATATTAAATACTTATTACTCAGTGAAAGAAGTCAGGCTAAAAAGGGGTACATATTGTATGATTCCTACTGTGGGCATTCTAGAAAATGCAAAACTGTGGAGACAGTAAAAAGATCAATGGTTGGCAGGGTCTGGGAGAAGGAAGGGAAGTATAGGCAAAGCACAGAGGATTATTAGGACAATGAAATTACACTAGTCCCCCCTTAGGTGCTGTTTTGTTTTCTGCTATTTCAGTTAACCACAGTCAACTATGGTCAAAAATACTAAAAGGAAAATTCCAGAAATAAAAAAAATCATAAATTTTGAATTGCACACCATTCTGAATAGCACAATGAAATCTCATGCCCTCCTGCTCCGTCCTGCACGGGACATGAATTATCCCTTTGTCTAGCATATACATGTTGTATATACTACTCAAACATGAGTCACTTAGTTATCTAATGGACTGCCATGGTATCAAAGTGCTTGTGCTCAAGTCACCCTATTTTTCTTAATGACAGCACTCAAATGCAAGAGTACTGTTCATAATTTATAAATTAAACTTTATCATGGGTATATAAATAAGAAAAACATAGTATGTATAAGGTTCAGTACTATCTATGGTTTTAGAAATTCACTGGGGATCTTTGAACATATACACTGTGGATAAGGGAATACTACTCTATTTGGTACTATCATGGTAAATATATTTCATTGTATGTTTGTCAAAACCTATATAATGTACAGCACCAAGAGTAAACCCTAATGTCTAAAATGGACTTTGGATGATAGTGAAGTGCCAATATCGGTTCATCACTTGTAACAAATATACTACTCTGCATGGGATGTCAAGAGTGGATGAGTGAGATGTGCAACGTTTGGAGGCTCTGCCTCGAGGGGGGAGGGGGGGCAAGGGCAATATACATAACCGTAATATTTGTACCCCCATAATATGCTGAAATATAAAAAAGTTAAAAAAAAAAGTGAATGAGGCTGTGGGGAGGGGGGCAGGGAGTATACAGGAAATCTCTGTACTCTCCATTATACTACAAATCCTGGTAACATAGCAAAACACTTTTAATTAAACTTTTGAGATAATTGTAAATTCACAAGCAGTTGTAAGTAATAATACAGATCGATTCTATGCACCCTCTACTCCATTTTTCCTCATGATAACACCTTGCAGAACTACAGTTCTCTATCACAACTAGGATATTGACATTTATCTATTCAAAATAAAAAATGTTTCCACCATAGGGATTACTTACAGATTGTTACAGGTTAGGAACTTTGTTTTTAGATTAGATTAGATGCAGGTTCTTTCTATAATATTTTTAAGGATGCCATCTGCCCTTTTAGAGCCACACTCACTTCCCTTCCATGCCTGTCACCTCCTTAAGCCCTTGCAAAAACTAATTTGTTCTTTATTTATATAATTTTGTCATTTCAAGATTGTTGTGTAGATAGGATCATTCAGTATGTGCCCTTTTGAGATCGACTTTTTTTGGTCACTCAGAGTAATGCTCTCGAGACCTATCCAAGTTGTTGTGTGTATCAGTCATCATTTCTTTTCATTACTGAGTAGTATTTCATGATATGGATATACCAGTTTGTTTAGCCTGATATGGATGTCCCAGTTTGTTCACTTGTTGAAGGACATTTGGGTTGTTTCAAGTTTCAGGATATCAAGACTAAAGCTGCTATAAGTATAAAAAACAATTTAATCCTTTGTCAAACCTAAAGATTCTTGTCCCACAGTTCAAGCCTAATCTAGGTACAAAAACTTGTAGCGGGAAGGTGCTATGGTGAATTTCCACCCACTTTGCAGCTTTAATTCCTCTCCATTTGGTAGCCTGGGAGCAATTAGAGAGGGAGTGATCATGATTTGAAGACATGTTCTTATAGGTCAAATATTCTTATATCTGGTTTTGTATATTCTGTGGGGGAGATGCTGGGTTTCCTCAGGGTGGAAGGAACTGTTTGAGAGTCTTCAGAAAACTCCCTAACTGGAGTCCCCAATTCGAATGTCCTTGATTTCAGAGATTCACTCCTCAGGTACTTCTCTTCAGACAGCACCCCTGACACAGGTCACCTCTGCAAAGGACACATCCTCTGGGCATGCTGCTCCATGAATAGTGTCCTTTCAAGTTGATTTAAGGTCAGTTTTCTATTGCTTGCTTTGGATCATGGGGAAAATTAGTTTCTCCTACGGGACACTGGAAATAGTTGTCCATGTGCTAAACTTCTCTCTGTTAAAAGAAGCAGCTGCAACTAACGTGACTTTATTTTATTTTATTTTTTGATGCGAGATAGCATAGAACACAAGTCCTTTGAATGATTCCTTGGAAGTTTATTCACCATTGCACAGCCGGAGTTAGGCAGAGAACACCCACTTTGGGGAAACAAAGAATTCTGGCAACTTGCTTCAAAGGAATTCTCATCCAAAGATTTATTATTTTGGTCCCCTACTTTTCTCACATATGGAATGGATTGACTGATGGGCTGGTGTTGGCAGAAATAGATTTGAAAACCCCAATTTACAATTCCTGAATAGATCATCTGTAACGTAGGATGCAATGGTAACCAATTATTATCCTCAGCTTTGGGGCCTCAGTTAAAGGTTTAGAGAAAACAAGTTTCATTTAACTACCTATTCTATTAACATACCATATTTTCCTTTTTCACCATATAAACTAAAAGTTACATCTAAATGCCATTTTCCAGAAATGAAACCTTGTTCAGGAGAGAGATTAGAAATTTGCTATCTTAAACACACTGTGTGACATACAGTTTGTTCAGTGTTTTTAGAAATGTTTCTCTCTCACTGATTTCCTTTCTATATAATTGATTAGTAAAATATTATTTTTTCATGTTTCCTGTGGTTAAGAAATAATTAAAAATGAATAATTGTATATATTTTCTAATGCTGAAGATGTTGCTAAAAAAGAAAAATCAAACTAATAAATGGATTTGTTATAAAATAGACTCAATTTCTGCACACAAAAGATAAAATGGACAGTATTCCTATTTATAATTATATTTATAAATTTTGATATATTTAAATTTTCAAAGAATATAGGTTTGCATATGCAAAGAACTGTTGTTTTGAATTTCATTTTATTTTTTGAACATTCACTTTGTGATGGTTGAGAACTCATTTAAAAATAAAAAATTGTATTATCTGCTATCTGCATTTGCTGTCTTAAAATTTGAGCTATTCTGACCAAATCATAGGAATTCACAATAATCTAAAGTATTCTTATATGAAATATAAAAATCTAGAACAAGTATCAAAATGTCAATAGATGAGACACCAAGTATTAGTTTTTTTCCTAATGATAGAGATTTTCTGATTTAAATGGAATGCCAAATGAAGTCAAATTACTTTCTTTTCTAGACTACGGTCATGTCACAAATAAACTTTTTGTGAGAAAGTAAATAAAATTTGACCATTCCTTCCAACCATATATAATAAGATTAAGCTATTTTAAATAGTTACAAAGAAATTCTTTAGCCTATTAGAAGGTAATTTAGAAAAATGTCTCTGTATGTTCTCAAATTCAGACACTTTGTTCAGATCATAAATAACCTCAAATTTAAGACAAAGTGAGAGTTTTCCCTCAGTACTGCCCAACACTGTTCTGCTTGTCGAGTCACCTGTGTTGATAGTGATACTGAAATAATAAAGGTCATAGGACTATAATTGTATCGTTATGTTTACTAGAGCTGTGCATCTGTTGAGCAATCTTTCCTTATATTGTGTGTGTTCTATTCTTGTAAAAATCGTATCTTATACTGACAGACATGTTCCTCACCTTCTTTATTTGATTTGAAAACCTCTTCATCCTGTCTCTTTTGTTTAATGGCTCAGTGCTCTAAAACAGCTTGAGACTAAAAACCTTGAACAAAGTGTGCATGGTGCATAAATCCACTAATAGCCATGTTTCTCCAGAAAGACAGAACCAAGAGGAGATAGATAAATAGATAGATAGACAGGAGAGGGCGTTTATTAGGGAAATTGACTCACATGATTACAGAGGCTAAGATGTTCTGGACAGGCTGTCTGCAAGCTGGAGACCCTGGGATGCCAATAGCATGACTCAGTCCTGTTTCAAAAGCTGAGACCCCAGGGGCCCACTAGTGTAAGTCCTGGAGTCCAGAGGCCAAAAAGCCTAGAGTTCTGAGGTCCCAGGGCAGGCAAAAGAGAGTATATCACAGACCCTGGAAAGAGAGAGAAATTCACTTTTCCTCTGTTTTTGTTCTAACCAGGCCCCCAGCTGGCTGGATGGTGCTTGCCCACATTGAGGGTAGATCTTCCCTGTTTAGTCCACTCAGACTCACACCAGTCTTCTCTGAAAACATCCTCATAGACATACCCCAAAATAATGCTTTACTATCTTTATAGGTATTCCTTAATCCTATCAAGTCAACACCTAAAATTAACCATCACAAATAACATACAAGATATTTTCACAATAATAGGTAAAAATGTAGTTTGAATGTGTAATGGGGAATTGTAGTCCTGAGAGAATATGATTTTTTCTATTTATATATTTAATAATTAAATACATCTATTTACCATTTCAATCATTAAAAATTTGTGTTCCCAAAATTATTTCAGTAGAGTCTCTCTGTATGCCTCTCTTGAGAAATTTTAACACTAGTGATAAAAGTCAATATATAGATTTTTACATACATGAGGATACACACATACACATACACACACACATACAGTTGTCCCTCAGTACCCATGTAAGTTGTTTCCAGAACCCCCCTTGGATACCTATGTCTGCAGATGCTCAAGTTTTCACATAAATGACATAGTATTTTCATGTAACCTACACACATGCTCCTGTATATTTAAAATCATCTCTAGATTACTTATAATACCTAATACAATATAAATGCTAAATATAAATAGTTTTTATACCATATTATTTTTATTTGTATTGTTTTTATTGTTATATTATTATTTTTTATTATTTTTTTTTAAATATTTTTGATCCATGATTGGTTGAATCCTCAGATGGGGAACCCATAGATATGTAGGGTCTACTATATGTATATGTGTGTGTGTATATATATATACTCAATATATGCTCAAAAAATATAGATGTGCATATGTGTATATACATATATACATGTATCTACATATGTGTGTACTAATTTCATGACATTCTTAATGAAATTTCAAGATATCTCTGCTTCTTAACATAGAAATTTATATACTAGCTTAAATAATGAATGCAATAGTGCATGAGTCATTTAAACCCCAAATAAGCTATCATTAATAGATATCCAATCAAAAGTTAGCCTACTTACACTAAAAGCCCAGATTTTACCACTATACAGTACATCTATGTAACAAAACCATTTTTACCCTGTAAATCTATTGAAATAATAATAAAAAAAAAGGTTAACCTGCTTATGCAGATAAAAGTTAAATGACTTTAACTAGGTAATAGAAGTTCCAAGGAAAGAATGAATATTCTCAAGATTTTTTTAAGGAAAAATACTTATTTATATAACTTATTTATTTTTTATTTTTTATTTCAGCACATTATGGAGGTACAAATGTTTAGGTTACACATATTGCCTTTGCCCCACCTGAATCAAAGCTTCAAGTGTGTCCATCCCCCAGACAGTGCACACCACACCCATTAGGTGTGAATACACCCATTCCCTCCTTCATCCTCCCATCTTCCAGACACATGATGAATGTTATTACTATATGTACACTTATGTGTTGATCAGTTAATACCAATTTGATGGTGAGTACATGTGGTGCTTGTTTTTCCATTCTTGTGATACTTCACTTAGTATAATGGGTTCCAGCTCTATCCAGGATAATACAAGAGTTGCTAGATCACCATCATTTTGTGTGGCTGAGTAGAACTCCATGGTATACATATACCACATTTTATTAATCCATTCATGTACTGATGGGCACTTGGGTTGTTTCCACATCTTTGCAATTGTGAATATTTTCCTCCAGTAACGGGATTGCTGGATCAAATGGTAGAATATTCTCAAGATTAAAGCAAAAAGAATCATAATTTAAGACAAAGGGAGCTATGATATAATGGTAAAAAAGTCAACTCATCATTAAGAGAGATCATTAGCAATGTTTGTGCACTTTATTAAAAAGCCTCAAAAACTGACAGAAAATAAGGTGAAAAAGACAAAAGCACAATCATGGTGATAAATTTTATTTCCTTAAGTAAATGATAAAATAAAAGAAACAAAATAAGAAATATGAAGATTTAAGCAATAGAGTCAATAGGCTTTTTGTATGGATCATATTTGAAAGACTGGATCAAAAGCTTCAGAATACACATGCTTTTCAAGCATACACAGAAAATGTATTTAAAAATGAACTCCAAAGTAAGACATATTATCAATAAAGTACACATATCACTCCATAAAATATAATAAACAGAATTCTCAATGATAAAAAGTTAAGTATTCTATATAAAAACAGGAACCAAATATCAACGCCTGCTTCTCTTGATCATTTACTACAACCCTTAGCTAGAATTGTAAGGCAAAATTTAAAGCAAAACAGACATTTGGAGATAAGGTTGCTGATCACAGATGTCAGCTGCTTCTTAGAAAGAAGGAAAAGTTTTAGACGAAGGAAAAGTTATAGAAAAACAAACAAACAAACAAAAACACAGTTCTGGTGTAATTCTGAGGAAAACGTGACAGAACCTACCAGAGATTTCAGGGGAAGAAGTTGCAGAGCAGCACAACAAGAAGGGGCAAGGTATCAGCAGAAATCAACCCCCAAGAGGCTGGGAGTCTAGCAAAAAGGGTACATGGAGTGGTGTGTTTCTTCCTCCCTCACAGCTCTGGCGGTCAGCGGGCTCCTGAGCTGCTGGAGAGCTTTCTATCCTCACAAGACCAAAAGCTGCTGCCACCAGTGAACTGGGAGCTTCTTGAAGACAAAGCATCAGGCTGCCAGTGTCCTTGGGGTGCTTTGCGTTCTGAGACCCAAGCTGGGATGGCAGGTGCCATATTGACTCTCCACCCACTGTGTGCCTTTGTCTTCCTCACAGAGATTCTGCCCCTCAGTTTTTGTTTTGCCCATTCCCACACAAATATTTCCCAACTCCAACCCAGACTGCAGGAGCCACAGGGGCTGGTGGGTCCCAGGGGATCTGCGTGACTTCAGAGCCTGGATGTTCCAGGCAGGTTGCCTTCCAGGAGGAGGGACAGAGATGACCAAAGTGCTAGCTAGCATACATTCAGACTCTTTTCCTCTCCCCCCCCCTCCCCTGCTCATGGCTGCTGAGAGAGAGGATTCAGCCTGGGGTTTCGGGAGCAGAAGCTTTCTCTCTGTTGGTGCATGCACCACATCAAGGCTTCCACAGAGAGTGGGGCTTAAACCTTTCCTCTTAAAGACCTGCAGCAGACTAAGGGGTGCTCAGACTGTGAGCTCCCTGCTCACTCACCATCTCTGGTGCTGCTTTCTTGGTTGCTCCATCAGAGTAGGGCATATGCCAAAGCGGAGAGATGTCAACATTGCTCAAGCATCTCATAGGCAACTTGGGACAAGTGTGCTTCTCCCTGGCATGATCAGGGATTGATCTTCATGCTCACAGGCCAGACCCTGTGCCCCCAGGACTCAATTGTCTTGCTCAGGGTCATGGAGAGGAGATTTGTGAACTAATCTTGAGAGGCAACAGAGCCCATAAACGCAGAACTGAAAAGAGAGTGCAATGTGGGTCCCAGCCACAGCAAACTTGTGGAGCACCCATCCCCTCCAGGAAGGATCCACTCTCACTCGCAGTGAAATACTGGACAGGATCATTCCCAGCCTGTGGCACCATTGTATGGAACTCAGCTAGTTTGAGATCCTTCCAGCTGGCAGATACCACAGGGACCTCTCAGGTCAGGGGAAGAGAGCAAAGAGTGAAACCTACTCCTGACAGCCAGATTGTGAATCTCAGAAGGCCCAGCACCCACAAGCAGACTTTCTGGTTGGGTAGGGCCATTTCAGCACTTCCCTGATGGTTTTCCCCAGCAGCCTGGGAGGAGACTTTTGATGCCTACAAAGACAGCTAACTTACTGGCTTTTGTGGAGCCTGAGGACAGGCTCACCTGATCCAGCCCTACCCAGCCTCAGTCCCCCACCTGCCTCTACTGTGATAGAGAGTAAGGACTCACCTGGAAGTTCCAGGGCCCTACTCACCACCTAGGGCATTTCAGTGCTTCTCTGAGGTGCTAAAGCCACTACAGGTCCTAAAAACAACACTGAAGCTGATTCTTTCCAGCAAGTATCCCTGCTGACAAGAAGGTCAATTTGCACAGCTCTTCGCAACATTTACTAACTCAATCATACACAGTGTAGTTGATTCTTACCCACAAGCACAACCTGCTGTCTCAAAGATTAAACCAGGTTTGCCAGTACAATTCACACTGTTAAGAAGACCACAGGACTTGGGAAAGAGAAAGAATTTCAAACACCTCAATTTGTCTTCATCAACAAGAGACAGGGAATCTGCTCACACACATAGCTCTCCACTGCTCTAGCCTACAAACAGCTAGCAACTTAGAAAACCACCACACTATAACCAAGGCATCCATCCAGAACCTAGACCACCATCAAAGCACCCACAAGAAAAGCCAAAGGTTCTTATCCAACATATGCTACAGTCACACCCTTATGGGTGAGGGAAAGCCCCATCTAAACAAACAAACAAACAAAAATCCAAAACAAGAGGCGACAGCTGCTCTAGATGAGAAAGAATCAGCATAAGAACTCTGGAGTATGAAAAATTGGAGCAAAAGGATACCTTAACAGGGATCCAACAGCTCTCTAGCACTGGATATCAACCAAAATAAAAATATTGAAATGACAGATAAAAAATTCCAAATATATATTATAAGGAAGCTCAATGAAATCCAAAAGAAAATTAAAAATCAACTTAAAGAAAACAGAAAAATAATTCAGGAAATGGATGAAAAATTTAATAAAGACATAGATATATTTTAAAAAAGAACTTTTGTAAATAAAACATTCATTTAAGGAAATACAAAACACTGTGGAAGGCTTTAAGAATAGACTAGACCAGGCAGAGCAAATAGATAACCTGCAGAATGGGAGAAAATATTTACAAACTATACATCCAAATACAGAGCTAATATCCAGAATCTACAAAGAACTCAAACAAATCACTAAGAATAAAACAAATACCCCATTAAAAAGTGAGCAAAAGATATAAACAAAAGCTCTCAAAGAAGATAGACAAATGGCCAAGAAACATACGAAAAAAATGCTCAACATCACTAATTATCAGGGGAATGCAAATTAAAGCCGCAATGTGATATCCCCTTACCCCTGTTAGAATGGCTTTTACAAAAAGTCTAAAAACAATAGATACTGGCATGGATCAGAGAGAAAGGAAACTTACATGCTGTTGATGGGACTGCAAATGAGTACAACGTCTATGGAAAACATTATGGAGATTTCTCAAAGAACTAAATGTAGACCTACCATCCAATCTAGCAATCCCACTACTGGGATTTCCTTACCCAAAGGAAAAGAAATCATTTTATCTTTTTGCTGCACTCAAATGTTTATTGCAGCACAATTCACAATTACAAATATGAGGAATCAACTCAAGTGCCCATCAATTCATGAGTGGATTAACAAATTTTGGTATATGTATACCATGGAATGCTACTCAGCCATAAAAAGAATGAATTAATGCCTTTTGCAACAATTTGGATGGAACTGGAGACCATTATCCTAAGTAAAGTATCCCAAGAATAGAAAAACAAACACCACATGTACTTGTTTCATTAATAAATTGTAACTACCAATGAGCACACATGTGCACAGAGGGAAGTAAAACTCAGTGGAAATCAAGCAGGGGGGGAGGGTGGTGGATGGGATAGGTGTAAACCTACCTAATGTGTACAATGAACACTATATGGGTGATGGCACGCTTATAGCTGTGACTGAAGCATTATAAAGTGGTCCAGGTAACCAAAAATATTGTTACCCCTGTAATATTTTTAAATAATAAATAAAGACAGTTGGTTAAATGCAAAAGTAAACAAAATAAAACAAAAACGCTGGTAAGAGTTGAAGAGAAAAAACAGCTATTCATTGTTCATAATTATTTACAGTCTACATATAATCTAAAAATAATTAAAATATATAAGGTTAGTGAAGTTGCTGGCTGTAAGATTAATGTATAAAAATCAAGTAGATTTCTATACAGCAAACAAAGATTTCAAAATTCAAATTTAAAAAGATGACATATTTAGTAAATCAACATATATAAAAGCACATAGGAATAAATCCAACAAAAATACTTAAGTCTTAAAAAGAAAAAAAATTAAATTGTCTTTAGGCATTAACTAAGGCACATTTAAAAGAGATAATCAGTATTCATGGTTTGAAAGGCTATATTATAAATATAACAGTTTGTCCAAAATTGATCAAATATTCAATGTAATCGCATTCAAATTCCCACCAGCTATTTATTCTCTTTTTTGTATTTGATTTAGTTCAAAAACTTGAGAGGTTTATTATACATTGTATATAAAAATACAAAAGTTCAAGAAAAGACATGAGACATTTATAGAACTCAGAAGGGAGAATTGCTATATCATATAAAAAGATAAAATAAAAATTATATAATTTAGCATATTGTGGTATTGCTACAAGATAAGTATTTAATAGAACAAGAAAACAGAATGGGGATTCCCTCAAAGCTGTGCATATATCAATACCAGGTAAATGATAACAATCACCGGTTACTGTGAGAAGCATTAAGGATGCTATTACAACTGGTTTCTATATTTAAAAAATATTGATGATTTGGCTATTTTTCTATGTGTACCCTCATACTGGTCTCTGGCCTTCTCTCCTTCTTGGTTTCCTGGAGGAGCTAACTTTAAGAACTAACATACCTGAGCTTCCATGCCCTGTGGCTTCTGGTTAGGTTTGGCCAACAGCCAGTACTAGCAGGAAAATCTGTGTGCTTAAATTTTCCTCATTTTTTTTCTTTAACTCTATTTACACCTCTGTAAAAAGGCTCTTAATTAAGGCCTTTTCTCAAATCCAGAATCTGGCTACATGTTTTGGTTTTTTTGTTTTGTTTTGTTTTATTTATGTTTGCTCACAGTTTTCAGGCTTACCGCTCCTTCTTTGCTTTGTGCCCCATATCCGAAAAGCTGATGAGAAAGCTGGGCTCTCACTATTTTGGTGCTGGCAGGAATTAAAACCATGAACTCCCTACTCATGTGTGAAAATTCTTACTACAGCCCCACCCCCAACCACCAAAAAACCCCAAGCCACTCTCCTTTCCCTAGTCTCTAAAGCCATTTCAGACCTATTTGGGAGGTCTGTTCTCCTTTCCCACAAGCCTCATTATATAAGTCATAAGTATTTTTATGCCCTCTTGGTATGTATGTGGCATCACCAGTCTCAAGTTTCAAACCAAATTTTGGTTGGGGGATTCTTCCTGATATGACAAAGTTGTCACAATAATTGGCACTATGAGTAGGATGCCTAGATAATGGTCATCATCACTGTCTTTTCTTGCTCTGACTTGCTAACTGGCTCTGCTGCCTGATGGCGAGCATGCACATGGACCTACTACCTGCTGGCCTGCTTGTCTTTTGAACTGTGCTGCTTTGTGTTGCATTGCTGAGTCCTACTGAGCCTCTGTTATAGATTGAGCTGACTTAAGTCAGACATTTCTGTATTTGGCATTTAGGAACAGATGGATGGGATTAGAACTCTCCTTAAAGTGACTGTGGGTCATATGTCTCAGTCCAGACCTATACATGTGTCCTAAAATGAAGGTGCGACTGATACCATGCTCAGGAGAAAGACTGTGATGAATTGATTGTATGTCTCAACTAAGCATTGACCCTTGATCTATACAGCACTGAAAAGAAAGACCTCCTGTGGGAGATATGAACTCATCGGGTTTTCTCTTATGAAAGAGAAATCTAGGAAGTTAAGAAGAAAAAAAACCAAGAAAAACGGAGAATAAAGCAGCCATTATGTGGTATGCCAAGGTCCACACTTCTAAGAACATGGGGCTTTTCAAGTTTCTTAAATGTCTCTACTGCTGCCGCTGCCATGCTTAGCTACAACAAAGATCCTCATCTTCTCAGTTAAAGGAAAAACCATTCATGGCATCCCTGTGGCACATCTAAACCCAATTATACTCTAGGGTAATTAATCTCTATAAAGCAATCACTTCATGGAGGAGTTTGTTAATTCTGATGATAGTGATTTGATAATTTTTGGAGGAAGAAATTTATAAATATAAACATGGTAGAGTTCCTCTCTACCCTTAAATGTATCCAGTGACTAAAATAAACAAACATTTAAAAAGAAAGGAAAGAGGGAAAGAAAGGAAGAAGGTTACAAAGGAAGGATGAATATTGAGTACAGGGAGAGAAGACAAAAGAACAAACTGAAAGGAAAGTCCACAATATGATCCAATTGGAAATCCAACATTTAACGCAAGAATTTATGCAATAGAAATGTTGGAATAAGAGGTCACTCACACACATTCACTCACAACAACAAGAATTCTGCACCCCTCAAACAAAGAAGTCTCTCTGGGGAAGCTTCAGAATTCAGGTAGAAGGCCATGAGACCCCACTAAAGCCCAAGACCTAGGAGGGTCAGTTTGACAGCACAGACCTGTACCTAGGTGATAGATTTGCTAGTAATGCTAATGATTACAAGCCTGGAAACAGCCCCATTTCCCAAGGGGTTTGGCTCCAGCCTCATTTGGCCTTGAGCTGGCAACTGAAATCATCAGCCAAGGAGTTCTTGAAGAATCATGCACGTCCCTTGGTGGAAAGGCGTATCTGCCTGTTGACAACAGTCTTAGCAGTGGACCTGAAAGTTGCCCTGTGGTTTGACTCTAGCCCTGCTTAGCTGCACTTCCACATTAGTACTGCTTGCCCAAAGATGCAGAGGAAGACTTGCCCATATTTTGCAACCTAGGAGTTACCCAGTTGTCTGAGTTTCTGTGATGGGCTTGACAGCTTCCATCTCACAGTAGATCCTGAAATGGCCCAGTTTCTGGTCTAGCCCCTCTTGTTGCAGTTAGAGAACTATGCTGCCTGTGCAAGAAACTGCTGGGAGATATATACCTTTCTGAGCCACCAGAGCAAAGCCACCAGTCTTCATCTCACAGAAGATCCTTCAGGGGCCTAGTCTCAGCTCCAGCCTTTCTTATATAACTAAGGATATTGTCTCACTTGTGCAGGGAATTGGTGGTAGCTGTGCCCATAAGGACCACCAGAACAGGCTTCTGGGATTGAGTCCCTGACCCATTTTCCCATACAGCCCAGGTAACTGCCCTGGATCTTCTCCAAGTCCATCTGGCCTGAGGCATCATTACAACCTGGGAGCCCTTGCAAGATTCATAGTGAACCTGGGCTTAGGGCACTCTCTAGTGCTAAAACAGCTTTAGCAGTCATAGGCTTAAGTAACACAAGCCAGTCTACTTAGAACTTCTGGGCAGACCTGCTGAAGAAGGACAGGCATAAACAAAACTAGCCTAAGAAGATTGGAATAAAAACCCAATCCTTATATGTACAACCATTGGCATAAGTTCACAAGCATCAAGATCAAGCAGAGAAATATGACTCACAAAAAGGAAAAAGTAAGGTGCCAGTGACTGACACTAACATGAGGGAGATGTATGAGCTGTCAGACAAAGAATTCAAAATAGCTGTTTTAAGGAAGTTCAATGATCTTCAATAAAACACAGAAAAACAGTTAAGAAATTTATCATAGAAAATGAAATAATGATAATTTAAAAAGTCAAACGACAGTCCTGGAGCTGAAAAATACAGTGAATAAAATAAAAAATGCAAAAGAGTACATGAACAGCAGAGGAAAGAATCTGTGAATTCAAAGACAGGTTATGTGAAAATATACAATCAGAGAAAAAAAAGAATGAAAAATAATGGCAAAAATGTACATGACTTATGGGATAACATTTTTTAAAAAGTGTATGGGTCATTGGCATTCAGGAGGGAGTATAAACAAAAGGGTAGAAAGCTTATTTTTTAAAAGAAAATAGCAGACAAGTTTTCAGACCTGGAAAAACATACAAATATCCAGGTACAAGAAGGTCAAATATCATCAATCAGGTTCAATCCAAATAAGACTACACAAGACATAGTATAATCAAATTGTCAAAGGTGAAAGACAAAGAGAAGATATTGAAAGCAGCAAGAAAAAAGAAGTAACTTATAAGAGACCACAATATGCCTACAGCAGACTTCTCAGCAGAAACCTTATAAGCCAGGAAAAAATGGGTTGATATATTCAAAGTGAAGAAGGAAAAATAAAACCTGCCAACCAAAAATACTGGAACCAGCAAAACTATCTCTCAGAAACAAACAAAAGATAAAGACTTTCTCAGAAGAAACAAAAGCTGAGGGAATTCTTCACCACTAGGACTGACCTACAAGAAATGCTGAAGGGAGTTTTTCAAGCTGAAAGAAAAGTATGCTGATAAGTAATACAAAGACATCTGAAGGTGTAGATCTCACAGGTAAAAGTAAATATATGGTCAAATTCAGAATAGTAACATAATGGTAGGGTCTAAGACATTTATATCCTTAGTATGAAGGGTAAAAGACAAACTATTAAAAGTAATACTAACTAAAATAGGTTAAGATATATGCAATATAAAAAAGATATAAATCATGACATCAATAATTCAAAATGGGGAAGGAGTGTGGAGGGTTTGGGGGGTTTCATTGGTTTTTTATGTGACAAAGTTACGTGGTTATCTTCTTAATGTAACCTGTGATAACTATGCAGTGCTTTATCCAATCTTCAGCATAACCACAAAGAAAAAGCTTATAATTGATGCAATAAAAATAAAAAGCAGGGAATCAAAACAAAATATTAGAGAAAATCACTTAACCACAAGAGAAGACAATAATAGAAGAAGAAAGGAAGTATATACAAAACAGCTAAAAAACAATTTAAAACTTAAAAATCAAAGTAGTAAGCTCTTATCTATTAGTAATTATCTTGAATGTCGATGGATTAAATTTTTCAATTACAACATATACGGTGGCCAAATGGCTATTGAAACAAAACCCAACTCTATGGTACCTACCAGAGACTCACTTCACCTGTGAGAATACACATAGAGTAAAAATGAAGGGTATAAAAAGATATTTCATGTAAATGGAAACCAAGAATGAGCAGGAGTAGCTGTACTTAGATCCAATGTTAGTGCAAAAACTATAGAAAGAGTCAAGAAAAGTCATTAAATGATGATAAAGGTATTAAACAAGAGGATTTACAATTGGAAATATATGTGTACTCAATCTCAGAGCACCTAAATATATAGAGCAAAATATTAGATATAAAGGGAGAGATAGACTTCAATACAATAATAGTAAAGAGATTTCAACACCCTACTTTCAGCAATGGAAAGATCATCCAGACAGAAAATCAACAACAACAAAAATGGGATTTAAACTGCACTCTAGACCAAATGGACCTAACAAACAGTTACAGAACATTCTACCCAACAACTGAAGAATGCACTTTGTCTCAGCAGCTCAAGGAACAGTGTCCAGGATAGATCATATGTTAGGCCACAAAACTAATATTAATAGATTTAAGAAAATTGAAATCATTTCAAGCACCTTTTCTGATCGTAATGGTATAAAACTAGAAATCAATAACAGGAGGACCTTTGGAAACTAAATACATGAAAATAAACAACAAGGTCCTGAATGGGTTAATGAAAAAATTAAAGAGAAATTTTAAATTTCTTGGAACAGCTGAAAATGGAAATACAAAATAGCAAAACCTATGGGATACAGAAAAAGTAGTTCTAAGAGTGATGTTTATACCAATAAACACCTACATCAAAAACAAAGATCACAAATAAACAACCTAATGGTGCACCTCAATAAACTAGAAAACTAAGAACAAACTGAACTCAAAACTTGTAGACGGAAGAAAATAACTCACAACAGAAATAAAATAGAGGCTAGAAAAGCAATTCAAAATATCAACTAAATGAATTTTTTTAAAAGATAAACATTTGCCTAGACTAAGAAAAAAAAAAGAGAAAAGTCAAATAAATATAATCAGCAATGAAAAAGGGCATGTTACACCTAACATCACAGAAATACAAAGGATCACAAGAAACTATTATCAACAATTACATGGCAACAAATTGGATAACCTAGAAAAAACAGAGCAATTTCTGGAGGCGTAAAACTGACTAAGATTGAACTATGAAGGAATAAAAAAATCTGAGCAGACCAATAATTAGTAAGGAGATTGTATCAATAGTAAAAAGTCTCCTATCAAAGAAAAGTTCAGGACCTGATGAGTTCACTGCTAAATTCTACCAAATATTTTAAGAAGGACTAAAACCAATTTTTTTAACTAGTTCAAAAAACATTGAAGAGCAGGGAATTTTTCCAAAGTCATTCTACAATGCCAGCATTGGCCCAACAAGGACACAACAAAAACAACAAAATTGCAGGTAGATATCCCTGATGAACACACACATAAAAATCCTCACCAAAATATTAGCAAACCAAATTAAACAGCACTTTAAAAGATCATTTACTATGACAAGGAGGGATTTATTCCAGGGATAAAAGGATGTTTCAACATATGCAAATCAATAAATGTGATACATTACATTAACAGAATGAAGGACAAAAGACATATGATCTCAATAAACATAGAAAAAGAATTTAACAAAATCCATCATCCCTTTCTAATAACAAATTTCTCAGCAAATTAGGTATAGAAGAAATGTACCATAATAAAGGCTCTGTGTGACAAAACAACCTCTAATATAATGCTGAATATAAGGCAAAGTGGAAAGCTTTCCTTTTAAAATATGGAACAAGATAGAGATTCCCACTTTCACTAGTTGTATTCAACCTAGTACTGGAAGTCCTAGCCAGAGCAATTAGCAAGAGAAAGAAATAAAAGACATCTGAATTGGAAATAAAGAAGTTAAATCATCCCTGTTTTCAGGTGACATGATCTTATATATCAAAAACCCTAGAGACTGCACCAAAAAATTGTTAAAATTAATAAATAAAGTTTGCAAGTTTGTAGGATACAATATCATCCTAGAAGAATCAATAGCATTTCTATATGTTAATAGCAAACTATCTGAAAATAATTCAAGAAAACAGTCTCATTTACAATAGGTAAAAAATACATATAATACTTAGGAATAAATTTAACCAAGAAAGTGAAAGATCTCTACAGTTAAAACTATGTAATATTAACAAAAGAAAGTGAAGAAGATACAAATAAATGAAAAGATATCTCATCTTCATGGATTTGAAGAATTAATATTGTTAAGATGTCCATACTATCCAAAGCAATCTGCAGAGTCAAAATACCAATGACATTCTTCACAGAAATTAAAAAAAAAACTAAAATATTTATGGAACCACTAAAAATCTCAAATAGTCAAAGCAATCTTGAGCAAAAAAGAACAAAGCTGGGGGGAGGCATCACACTACCTGACTTCAAAATATTCTACAATGCTATAGTAACCAAATCAGTATGGTAATGGCATAAAAAAGACATATAGACCAATGAAACAAAGTGGAAAGCACAGAAATAAATCCATTGCATTTATTTACAGACAACCGACTTTGACAAAGTGGCAAGAACATACATTGGGGAAAAAACAGTATCTTCAATAAATAGTGAAGGGAAAACTTCATATCCACATGCAGGAGAATAAAATCTTCTATCATATATAAAAATTAACTCAAAAAAGATGGAAAACTTAAATGTAAGATTGAAACTATGAAACTACTAGAAGAAAACATAGAGGAAAAGCATCATGACCTTGGTCTGGGCAAGAATTTTTGGGTAAAACTTCAAAAGCATAGGCAACGAAAGCAAAAATGACAAATAAGATGGCAACAGATTAAAAAGATTCTGCACAGCAAAGGAAACAGTGAAGAGAGTGAAGAAACAAGCTACAGAATAAAAGACTATATTTGCAATCTACACATCTGATGAGGGGTTAATAGATAAAATATATAAGGGATTCAAACAACTCAATAGCGAAAAAAACCAACCTGATTTTAAAGAGGGCCAAAAACCTAAATAGACATTTCTCAAAAGAATGCAAATAGCCAATAGGTATAGGAAAACATGCTTAAGATCACTAGTCATCAGGAAAATGCAAATTAAAACCACAATGCGAAATCACCTCACTCCAGTTAGAATAGCTGTCTTTTCAAAAAAAGACAACAGATAAATGTGGAAAGCATGTGGAGAAAAGGGGACCCTGGTACACTGTTGACAGTAATGGAAATTAGTTCAGCCATAATGGAAAGCAGTATGGACGGTTCCTCAAAAATCCAAAAATAGAGCTACCATATGATTCAATTTTCCACTACTGGGTATATATCCAAAGGAAATAAAACCAGTATGTTGAAGAGACATCTGCAATTTTATGTTTAGTGTAGCCCTATTTACAACAGCCAAGATTTAAAATCAACCTAAGTGTCCATCAACAGATGAATGAAGAAATGTGTACATACACAATGGAATACTTCTCAGCCATAAAAAGAAATGAAATTCTGTCTTTTACTACAACGTGGATGAACCTGGAGGACATTACTTTATGTGAAATTAGCCAGGTACAGAAAGATGAACACTGAATGATCTCCCAAAAGTTGAGTAGAATAGTTGTTGCCAGAGGCTGGGGAGGGGAGGGGGGAAAGAGGAGAGGATGGCCAACAGGTACAATGCTGCAATGAGGTAGCACAAATAAGTCCCGGTGCTCTATTGCATAGTAGGATGACTATATTTAACAACAATATATTATACTTTTCTAAAAAGCTAGTAGAGAGGATTTTGATGGTTTTCATCACAAAGAAATAACAAATGTTTAAAGTAATGAATATGTGAATTACCCTAATTTAATTATTATACAATTCATGCATGTATCGACATATCATATTGTACCCTATTAATATGTACAATTATTATGTGTCCATCAACAATAAAAATAAAACTTAAAAAAATAAATTATACAACAGAAAGATAAAAGGTCACAAATTGGCTTTTTTCCCTCTACAGCATAGGTTGTAGATTTAATGCCAAAATCTGCTGAAGTGCATCAACTGACAAACCTTCATGGACTTAATACTGGGGATGAAATTAAAGTTATACTTAGGGACCTCATACAATTAAACAAAACATTGCCTATTAATCTTAGGGGAGTTACAGCACATAAAACATAGAACAAATGGCTATGCCTCACCTGAACTATTTCTTGCCTGTTCTCCCCATGGTCATATCACCTATTGACCTTAAATATCCCATAGTGGATATGAACATTCTACTCCAATGAGTAATAAAGTGAAAATAAATTGTCTTTGGCTGTTACAAATTGGCATGAAAAATGGGATCCAGGGATAATTCTCTAAATTAAAATAGTTAATATGCACCATGCAAATTAAAAAACAGGGCTTTCAAAAATTCAATTTTATTATACAAGGCCTAAATAGAGAAGAAGTAATTATCTCCTCACTGTTTATCCATTTAACAATCCACTTTGGCCTATTCTGAAACTTGGAAATAATCAACAATACTTCATGGTAGATTACTGAAATCTTCATACTGGTCTCCCATCTATGAAGGCCCCCATATTCAATGTTACGGAAATTGCCAACTCCATCCAATCAGCACCCATTAAATATTTTGCCGTTATTGACTTAGCTAATGTGTTCTACCTAGTGTCTATGTCAGCAGCCTCTCAGATGCAGATTGCTTTCACCTCTGAAGGGTCACAACACACCTTTACTCATGAGATACCTCAACAACCTTGCCATTGTACGCAGACTTTGTAAGCAAGAAATTAACTGCATCCAGTTTCTCCAGGACCACAGATAGGGCATTGCATTGATGACAAACTCCTCCAAGGACAGTCATTTGGCACTCTCATTTGGGACACACACATACTCACAAAAGAGCTCATAAAAAGGGTTTGAGCCATGGAACCACGCATAGTGCAGGGACTCTCTTTAGGTTAAACATATGGAAATCATTTAGTAAACTAAAAGTGACTCCATTCTAAAAAATATCAAGAAACAGTTATTGACCCTCTCAGCACTCACAATTTTAACTCCCCCCCCATTTTTAAGCCTTTTTGTGTTCTAGAGGCAACAATTTCTTCATTTACAATGTTGTTTGCAAATCATCCCACCTCCAACAAATGGTTCTATAATCTATTCAAATTGCAATATAACAGATCATCCTATTAGTGCCTCTCAGAGACTCCTTGACTTTAGAGACATAGCCACTTGGTGTCATGTCTCTTGGAGATTTTGGACACCCATTTATGCCATAAGTTGTCCATGAATTTCTTATTTAAGAAACTACCCTAATTGGTCCTGCATTATACCACATTACAGTGATAATTGCTGTCCATATACTGAGCTCTCTCCTGGCATAAGAGGATACAGGTTCTGAGAACGTAGCCCTCCATACTCAGTTTCTTATTATGTTTTGAGTCATAGAAGCAGCACCCCACAAGCTCAGCTTGGCTACTTAGGCCTCCCTGCGACCAGATGCAGCCAATGCTGGCCCTTCTGGAATATCCCATGCAAGAGGGCATGGCTTCACTTGTCCTCAGTCCTTTGTTAGATACCATGGTTCTGGAAAAGGTCACTCCCTCCCAGATCATTTAGCTACTAAGTAACTACTTAGGATCAACTGTCTATACAACAATGAGAGTTTATATACTTTAAGGATGGAATTGCCACTATACACATGATGGAGCTCACTGGATAGCTACTGCTTTTCATCCCTTAATAGAGATGTCTCTGATAAAGGACAGCACCCAAAACTCAGCACAACTGGCCAAACTTCAGGCAGAAATCTTACTATTGGATGCCCTGGCCAACAATCAGCCCCATTTGCACACTGTTACAGAGTAAAAGAGTAAAGAACTCTGGGAATCTCTTGTCTCATGTATACTCGAAAGGATAAATCAAGATAATGCCTCTCTGTGTATTAGAACACAGCACGAGCCCTCATCGGACACTCCTTATACACTTCATTGTTCCAGACATCATGGTGGTGGCCACATCACTCATCTCACTTCTCAGAAAATGTGAGGGCTGGGCCTTACATCATTTTACCGAACTTTCATCTTCCTTTTGCAGGCATCATAGAGCAACATATTGGCTTATTTAAATAAGTTCAAATTCAGTTAAATAAACTACAGTAACTTTTAGTTATCAGACATTAGAAGAGAATTGAAGAAAAGAGTCTGACTCCATGTCTTGATATTTGACTGCTGACACTTTGTTAAGTCTCATCCCTTCTCTATCCCCCTTGTGTTTTTCAGATTTCCTTGAAAGAGTAATGCCGGAGCCAGCTGGCGACGTGCGGCACCTAGAGTTTGGGGGTGAGGATGAGAAATAAAGAGACAAACAAAGACGGGAACAGGAGGACGGAGTCTATGATGACTGCCATGCCACGTTTATTTTCAGGTTGAATTTATCCAAGTAAAATCAAAGGAATAGATGCAACTAAGCAACTGCCTAGTGTTTACTTCAAAATAGCTAGAAGCCAGAAAGTCTTTGTTTTGGGTTATAAACTAACATCACAAAGCCTTTGTTTACCCAAAATAGTTAGGTAAATCTTATTCGTCACTTTATAGTCAAAGTTACTTCCTTATACGTG
>VBSM01002937.1:27459773-27507439 GCA_008086735.1 Cheirogaleus medius
GAGTTTGAGAAGCACAGACAAGCAATGCAGCCACAAAAGGGGAACTTTGTTCCCTTTCCTTCCAGCCTGGCCCCCGACGACTGCGCCTGTCTTAGGTTGACCCCCCTCTGCATGAGGGGATTACCCGTCGTCAGCTAAACAGCCATCCCATGAGCTCAGGCGGTACCCCGCAAGGGCAAGGTGTTTATCAAGTGGCCTCCAGACCCCAGGGATGTGGGGCTGGGCAACATTCGCTTCCGTGCAGAAGATCAAACTCTTTGTTATGCCTTCAAGCAGCAACCCTATTAGTTAGGTAAACCTAAGCCGGAATGTATGACTCTTAT
Organism: Cheirogaleus medius; assembly: GCA_008086735.1. Lineage (NCBI taxonomy): Eukaryota > Metazoa > Chordata > Mammalia > Primates > Cheirogaleidae > Cheirogaleus > Cheirogaleus medius. The sequence goes on from VBSM01002937.1 coordinate 27,460,097, forward strand.
GCTGCTCTGGGTTGGGCATGTATTCCAGTAACTCTGCAGCCTGGAGTAAGTAATGCCCAGGCCTAAAGGGCACAATGGTCAAGGAGAGTTATGTGCAGGTGGCTGCTTCAGTGACCTTTCCATGAACGCAACTGCACTGTCTCCAGCACCCTCTAGTTAAGTGGAAGGGTAAGAATGTCAGAGCTACGAGCTAGGGCCAGTGCTACGTCACGAGGAACCCAGTGTTCTGGGCAGCAGCCGTACCCCAACTCTCCCGTGTCCGGGACAGCTTCCGACAGAGTAAATCTGTAAATGAGTTGTAGCAAATGAAACTCAAACAAATTAATATGCACCACTTCTAGAGTTTGTCCTTTAGAATCTGCCACATTTGATTTACTTAATCTTCCACTTACTTTGCCTTCAGGCAAGCAAATATGTCGATATTGAAAATAAATTTTTGAACATGACAGATCCAAAAAATTGAAAGAATCTGGATTCCACATGTAATTGCTTAGAGGAGAGGCATCACCAACCAGAAGTACTTGGAATTCATGAGTGAGAAATTAATGTCTATAGCTTCTATCCATTAGATATTTTAGGATTTGCTTGTTATAGCAACTAGCATCATCTTAAAAACACACTGCACAATTCCATATAAAGTTTAAAAACAAGTAAATCAAAGCAATATACTGTTTTGTAGTAAATATATAGGAAATAAATTATGAAGAAATCAAGGCATGATTAACACAAATATTAGGATTGTTGTTACCTATATCAGGGAGGGGCAGGGATGTGATTAAGTAGTTGTACTCAGGCTATTCATTTTGTTAGTATTTAAACAGTGCATATACATTAAATACATTCTTTTGTAGGTACGCCATAGTTCACAATATGCATTGGCAATGATCTTATATTAGCTAAGATATATAATCTATAAGCTAAGTATGAAAAAGTACTATAGCTTGAAAACTAAAGTTTTAGTTAACAGGAACTTGGCATTGACATAGATATAAGGACAGGGGTGCTGTAGCATAATGGAAATAACAGCTTCTCAAGGCAGAACATCTCACATCTGGAAATATTGCTGCGTCTCATATACTGACTGGCACAAAAGGCTGACAGCTGTGAATGGGACCTATGCAGCACATGGTCCCTCAGTAGGCAGCGGTTTGATAATCAAGCCAAAAACTGCAAGATATTTTATGGTACTAGAGATACCTGTGGTAAGAGAAGTTGCTCTATGGGGTTTATGGCTATTCATCATGGACAACACACATTATAGACACTTAGGCTTCTTGAGTAAGACCATGTCATTTTCATTGGAGAATTATACTTTTTCTTTGAAAGAATAACTCCTGGTATGCTCTTGGGGTTTAATAGAGATGGAGCACCTGAAGACCAAACCTCAAGTGACCATGTGGTCAAAACTATTCGTCGCGAGATGGGTGTTGGCAAGACCACTAAGTCAGACTGGTATGTAGGTCCATCAAAACACCAGGATGAGGTAGAAGGGATACAACCAGAATCAGGAAGGAGTAGAGTCAGGGGCACAAATAGGCTACATGAGTAGGTGGCCTAGATGCCCTTGTCATCTGTCACAGAAGAGACACCTAAAGTATTAAATACAGAGAATGATTTGGTTATCATCAGCCAGCCTCAGCCAGTGGCTGCCAGGTTACTGGCACAATGTATAGCTCATGCATAGGCCCCCGCTCTTCAAGAATTATCTAGCTGCTACTTCCAGTAAGAAATGTCAAACTCGTCAGCAACAGAGACCAGTGCTGAGTCCCCAATATGGCACCACCCTTTAAGGAGACCAACCAGCCACTTGATGGCAAGTTGACCACATTGGACTCCTTGTGCCACCAGCAGCAATTCATTTTACTTTAATTGACACATACTTATGGTATGGGTTTGCTTTCTGTACCCATAGATCTACAACCAGAATCACTATTTGAGGGCAAATGTGTGTAATACATTGTGATGGAATTCTACATAATATTTCAAAATATTACTTTGGTTTAAGAAAATTGCTTTACAGTAAAGGAGGTAAAGTAGCGGATGCATGACCATGGATTTCACTAATCTTAACTCATATGGTATCACTTAAAAGCTGTTGTCCTCATGGAATAGTGATATGACCTATAGAAGAAACAGTTAAAGTGCCAGCTTAGAGATGATACCCTTCATGAATGGGTCACTATCATCCAGGATGCGGTATACCTGCTACATCAATGACCACAATATGGTGTTACATACACAAGAATAGAGTGTATGGAGAAGCTTAGATCTTAGCAGAAGAAATATGAAGGGCCTAACTTACTAGCAATCTCAGTGACCAGCTTAAAGGATTTATACTTTGCACCCTTGCAACTTTGATCTCTATAAATTTGAAGGTCTTGATTTGCAAGGGGTGAAATGCTTTAATTTTATCACCAATAGAATGTAGAGATATTGTTAGACATTAAGGACAGGGAAGACCTGAAGAAGGTATGGTGAACAAGGTGTAGCTGTCTGGGTCCAATCAGGAGGTAGAAGCTACACAGTAGATTAAGCAGGGTAAGTATAATAGGTAGTATTATTAACTGTGATAAAATAGTAATTATCCTTGGAGAAAGAATATCCAAGGAAGAATAAACATGGAAGGGAGCTCTGACCTCATAGGGGAAGGCATCGTTCAGTAGCCCAGATAGCAGATTGTTCTCTGGTTTGGCGAGGTTAGAGCTGGTCTGGACTTGTACAAGCAACAGACCACCCTCCACAATGCAAGTGGAGGAGCAAGTGATTAACAACTTGTGTCATGGCTGTGCTGTAGGAGTCTAAGTGCTGGTCGGGCGGAAACCTTCAGTGCATGCAGATCACATGGGGGCTTGCAGGAGGAGCCATGTGCTGGTCAGGGCAGGAGGCCTTCAGACACATGGATCACACAGGGACTTTGGTTTCTGTGTCAAGAGGGCTACAGAAAATTCAATGTCAGGCCAAGCTGTAAGGTTGCAGAGGGACAGTACCCTGGGTTCATTGTGGGAAGGCACCATTGGCTGTCTTTATACCCCACCGGCCTCCCCCTGCAGCACTGCACACACTGTGAGAGCCTCTTTCTCCTGCAAATCCCTTGAGGGAACTCTAGGGAGGAAGCTTAACACTGTGCTCCCTTTAAAGGAAAGATACTTAAAATAATTTACTTGTTTATCACAGAACACACAGGGCTGAAAGGTAAAAAAATGATAATGAGACACAAAATTTCAGACCCTTCAGGGATGAGGGTCTGGGTCCCCCAGCAGGTATGCCACTGGAACAATGCTATCTAAAGGTGAGGAGAAACAGGAATATATAGCAGAGAAGGAAAGTGGTGACTATCAGTTGGGATCATGAGACTAGCTGCAATGTTAGGTGCTGACTGTATTTTCTCCCATTAACCATCTTTATGTATGACACACCCCAAAATCCCAAAAGAACTATTCCCAGAAATTATATGAATGAAGTTGAACCAAGCGGCCTAAGAGGTGGATTGCGGTGGATACTATGGGTACTCAGACCCTCCTTCTCCCTCAGGACTAAAGCATTCATATTCCCAGCTGCTGACAGTGTTAGCAATTGACTTCTCATAGCTGAGTACCCCTTTGGAGATTCCCCTCAGTCAAAGTCACCTGACACAATGTCATGTGTCATCCTCAGGAGCAACTCACGTCCAGTGACTGCTGATGAGAAATAGTCAAGTCTGGCCTCTTTGATAAATTGGTAGATCCTGGTGGTCCATCCCAGCTTCAGATTTTCCTCCCTGGGTTGGCTGAGGCCTTTGTTGTGATTGCATAGCAACCTAACACCTTCCTCAGCCTAATGCTGATTCTTTACCACACAAGTGTATATCCTGGAAGCCTCCACAATACAGATCCTGAATGCCCATCCCTATGGAAGTCTGCTTCATACACAATAGCTTAGAATAGTGGTCAGGCCTTTGCAAATTACACTTTGTTACAGAATCTGAAAATTGATTAATGCAAATATCAAAAGTAGCAACTGAAGAACCAAAAATTGTTACACAGTGATGCTCTCTCTCAGAAAGTCTCCGAATTAAAAAAAAAAAAAAAAAAAAAAAAGAAAAAGAAAAGAGAATAGTGCAGAAACTCCTTACAACACAAACATCGAGTGCTATACATTTGAGGATGAGGTGTCCATATTCAATGAGATACTTTAAATGAACAAGCAGCCCAGCATTTGGTATAAAAAATAAAATGGTTAACTTCCAGATTGCCTATTACTTAAAAAAAAACAACTCCTGATATTGAGTTAATATTAACTCTGTTAACTTCTGAGTACTAGTAAAGGCCACCCTATTAATGTCTTGTGCCCAGTTTGTTGCTGTTTATGTTACATGCTCCCTAGATATAGGTGGCTTATGAAAGAGTTTTGAAAATATAGTAGCAACGTTTAATGGAAATGAAATATATATTTTAAATCTTAAGGTGGTCACATCTTCTTTTCACATAATCCACCATAGAGAGTATATTTGAGAAATCATTTTGCTTATTTTTGTTGTTTCTATTTTAATTGACAAAAATGATTCATATTTATGGTGTACTGCATGATATTTTGACATGTATACATTCTGGAATAATTAAATCATGATAATTAACATATCCATTTTGCTTTTTTAAAAAAGCTGTAGAATATTCCATAACACATCATTTTTAAAAAATTTTGTCTGTCTACAAATATTTCTTAATTTGTGCTATTTTTTTTGTAAAATTAAGCCAGTTAAAGTTCATCTGAGAAATTCACTTGCCTAACATTTGTCACAAAATACTGTGACCAAAATTAAGTAAACATTACACGATGAAATATGACAATAAACAACCAAGGAACAATAGTGTCAAGTAAAGTGACAGGGTTTGAATTCCCTGCCAGCAGCAAAGGAGTGAGACCCAAGTTTTCTTCACAACTCTCCCAGATGTAGGGCAGGAGGTGACAGGGAAGTATTGGGCTTTGAAAGTCATCAGCAAACATCAAAAACCGAGTCACAGGCTTTAATGCTCCCTTCCACCAGATAAAACTCCTTATCAATCTCACTATACTGAAACTAGCGAGTCTTTTAAGCATGTCCTGCTCTGATACATTTACACGAATAAAGTACTTTTTTATTTGTTTGTTTTTCAAATGAAAACCAAGCATTCCAACAATGTCAGACCTTCTTTAAACCTTGACTTTTGTCAAAATAAATTTTATTCTCTTTTAAGGGAGAAAACAACCTGTGCTATGCTTTTATTAGTAGCAATTTTATTAGTTTAAAAATATGCACTTAACATTCAATGTCTGAGAAAAGTTCCATAGGGCCATGCATGCATATATTTTTCTAAGAAAATAACCTTCTGATAAAAAAGAAGTAAGGTTTAAAAAAAAAATCTGAGGCAGTGCTCTAAAATCCAATAGTTCAAAATAAATAACCTAAAGATTTATCTGACTTCAACACATTCATGCAAGAGAATGTCAAGGAATATCAGATTCAAAGAAGGCATATTTCTGGTTATTGATAGAGGATGATGAGTTTACCTTCAAGACTTTAATTATTTTCTGTGAATCTATACAGATGTGCCCAACCCAATTTAGAGTTTAGCACACACAGCATGCAATTACCTCTGAGCATCAAATTCCAAATAAGTTTTGAATTTCAAACTTGTCAGTATACTTACCTGGTACTTTATGAGAAATATTAGGATTTTACATTTGAAAAATGATTCACATAAATAATTTTCTTCCTATTTAGAACTTTGTAAAAAGTAATTATTGACTTAGGATAGAGACTGATATTTATTTGCTGCTTTGGAACTATTTTTCTCATTAAATTAATCCTATATGACTCAATAAGAGTATCAGCGATGAAACTTAACTTGACACTATGTGTTTAAATGTATGAATTAAGGATAATGGCTCTTTGATAAATGATGACTCAAAGTATGTGTCTCTCAGTGAAGTGAAATAACCCATTTCAAAGCTAAGTGATGGATCCAGGTAAGAATAGTAAGAATTCTTTGGAAAAAAGGGAAGAAAAGAGAATGTTAAGCTCTCTATAACATGTAAACTCCATGGGGAAATTTCTCTTTTCTATTCATTTTTCCTTCTCCTCTTCTCCTTCTCAGCTTCTAGAACTCAATAAATATGAATAACTGATTAATGAGCAATGGATGTTTCACATATGGGATCATAATTTCCATTATTGGAACCTGCAGAGCAATCAAGCAGGATCAACATGAATAAAAAGAGATGAGGACATTTGTACTTCCTCGTAGTCATAAACTAGCATTTGGTTATGATTCGTGAACAGTTAGCTCAGAAGATATGTCTAATTAGATATTTGTGGGAGGAGGTTTGAATAATGAGAAAGGATTAAAATTATTAAAGCTAATAATAATATAGTTGATTTGTAGATGAACTCATCTAACGTTGCATAAAAAATCATGGGGTGGCTTAACTAGACAGTCTAGTCCTTCTGTACATTTTCTACATTATCCTACTATCTAACTCAGAGGGGGGAAAACTTTTCATGTTGGAAGGCTGCATTAATTTAGTTGTAATCAAAGAAGGCCACATTCAAGAAATTTCAATTAGATATACTTAAAAATGCATATTATTTTGTAAAACTCTAACTACTCTGCACTTATTAACTTCAAGCAATTAAAACTATTTATTAATTTTACAGTTAACTAGCCTTTTACTGGCTTTGTTGTGTCTGCTTTTTGTTGGAAAGCATTTGACTAGTTGGTTGCAGCATGTAAGTCCACAGTTTCAGTTGATCCTCTAGATGGATATCAGTCATTTGTGACCATAAGGGCGTCTTGGTTTGGGTTAAGTAGGAGAATATAGATTCACAGCAAGAAGCAAGAAAGCATTTGTCAGGCATGTTGCCAAAGGTGTGGGTATTCTGTTGCATTTTTCCATATTTCAATTGGATTTTTCTTAGTATCAAACAATGACTTTAAAAATGCCATCTACTGACAATGACTTTAAAAATGTCATCTACTGAGAGCTCAATCAATTCCATCTGTAGTTCTTTAGGTGCTTTGGTGCTATCAGCTAGGTGAAGCTGAAATGCTAATTTGAGTGTGACGACATGATTCTCAAAGTTAATGTACCTTTCATTGTATTCTGCAATTAATAAGTCTATAACAGCTGTGTATCCTTCAAATAATTCACATATATCATCCTGCTCAGCAATGACCTTTGCTAACTGGGAAAAATGTTTAACTGAAATTTCCTTTTGAAAAAGTATTTTGAAAAAAGATAGCTTGTTTTGAAATGCTTGGATGTTTTTGCCACATATATAGAGACTTAGTTTTACCTTGCAAACAAATATTCAAGTCATTTTGATTTGACATGAAATCACACAGAAATGCTGCATTCCTATAGAAATCTTCTTTCAACAATTTATATTGCTAATTCTGTTCTTCATAAAATTTAATTATCTGTTCTTGCAGAGATAAAATTTTGGCTAACTCCTGTTCTTGTGATAGCCAACACAATTTAGAATGATACAGCAAATCCACACTGAATACCTCATGGTTCAATTTTATCATGTTACAAAACGGACAATGCTGTGGTGCATTTACACAAATATAATCAACAGTACTTATAACTTGTTGTGAAGTGTCACTTATAATAGTAGCTTTAGCACAGAGATTTTGTGGATGCAAGATACAATAAAAAGAAGTTACAGCATTTGGATGTGTTAATATTTTTTTTTATCTGGGCAATAAACCTTTGTGCTTTCCTGTCATGGAAGGTGCACCGTCTGTACATACACTCACTAAATTTACCAAATTCAGTCCAACTTTACTACTACATTTATCTTGAAAATTGTTGATGATATCTATTCCCCGTGTTCTGTTTGCATGAGTGCCCAAAGTGAGTAACTCTTCATAACAAAGAATATCTTCTGTTATGACCTGAATGAAGTATAAAACCTGTGCCAAGTTAGTAGTATCAGTTGATTCATCCAAAGAGATTGAATAATATATATTTTCCTTTTTAAGTATTGTATGAAGTTGTTTTGTTAAGTTGAAGGCTGATTCATGATACCCAGCATTATGGTTCTCCTTAAAAGAGACAATTGTCTGTACTTTGAAATATTATCGAGTTCTAAGCATCCTACAATTTCGACAATGCATTCTTTCACAATTTCTACATCTTCTGTTTTTTTTCCTGAGTACACAAGATACTTTATAAGTTACTTCAGTGGCATTATTTCCGGGTCTTATTGCTGTTTGAAAGAATTGTCTTTGCTTTTGCTTTTCATCTTTTAATTTCTGCAATGCAAACTTTCATGCCTCTCTCTCTAATTTAAAATATTTGTGGTCCTTGTAAGTGTTATAATGCTGATGAGCATTGAATTTCTTTAATATTGATATCACAGTATCACAAAGCAAGCAAATCATCTTAACTTTAGCAGAAACAAGATAATATTGCAATTCGCAAACCTCATTAAAAAGCCTTTTTGCTTCCTTCAGCATTCTCTTGGTCTTCTTTGACATGATGGGCTATTAAGCAGACAAAATTAAAAAATACTATTGCGCTGTGCAACTATTCACAAATTCCACTTCAAACAGAAACACAGTGCACTGTTGGCAAAAGCTGATAACAGACTGGGCTACTCGAACCCCGTAAACTCTTGCCAACCAGCCTTCTGCGGTAGTGGCGCCAGCCATGAAGGGGAAGTGAGAACTTAATCACAATATAGCAGCTGTCAATTTATCCCTATGAATTACTAAGGTTCTAATTGCACTAGTCAATCTGGGAGGATTATTTCATTAAGACTTATTTTATTCCTTGGTATTTTAAATATGTTCATTTTAAAAATAAATAAAAAGATGAACAAAAATGTATTAATAAAAATAAAGGATTTGTTCTGTAAAATTTGAATTTAGTCAAAAGGCCACACTTAAGGACCTAGAAGGCCACATGTGTCCTTAAGGCCAAGGGTTCCCCAGCCCTGATTAACTCATACTAAATCTCCTGAGCATCTCTGAAGTTCATGACTTTGTACTAGAAACTACAGTAAAGAATCACAAAAAATGAAAACTATATAGTCTCATAGTCACTGGTTTAATCATCTAGTTGAAGATTAAAATATGTCCACAATCAATTATAGCACAAGGCAGAAAAACGTCCACCTTCAGAGAGAAATCAGTGTTCAAAAGATAAGTAGATCTATATTGAAATATTATGCATCCCAAACAATATTCCAAACCACATAAAACCTCTGTTTTAAGCTTTGACATGGTGAGTTTCCCCAATATTCTTTCAGAATTCCTGTTTATGAAAAAAAGAATGTTTTCCTATAAAACAATCCTGTTGATGGTAATTTCTTAATCTAGTTTCACATTAAAAAGTTGAAATGTTTTTTCCATTAGTAATGGAAAAATAGAAGAAAGCGTGTTTTAATATTATTTAAACAAAACAAATGGCAAAAAAGGAATGCATTTATATTTCCCCCCACCCCTGCATTTATAATCATCTATTATGAATGCTAAGCTTATGAAATATGGATTTAAGCTCAAATATTAGTTATTTACTTATCTGAAATTTTTCAAATAAATATTAATGATGTCATCAATTTCTAACCATGATGTTTTCTATAGAAAAATAAATTAATACCTTTTTTAGAATCCCTGCCATTATATGGCTCCTAGCCTCATTTCTCACATCCTTTACCTAATAAAACCATTATTCATTGAGATTAACTGTTGATCTCCAAAGTGTCATGTTTATCTACTTCTGTGCTTTTTTTGTACATGTACTTTTATGTGATTAAAATATGCATAACCTAAACATTTGTACCCCTGTAATATGCTGAAATAAAAAAAAAATACCCTGACTTTTGTCTTTACAATCTGAAAAATCTTACTTATTCTTTACAAAGTCTAGCTCAGATGCTATGCATTCATATTAAGAGTTCTAATCCTTCATCGTAGAATTCTTCACTACTCTTTTCTATGTGTATCATGGTCTGTTAATTCTGCTAGTCGAGGCCTAAACTTTCTGCTTGATGAGTAGTTTATTATGTTTCTCCTTAAGAGCACAGACAAACTTGAAATCATACTTATATTCTTAGACTGTTTCATTGAGCTTAATATGTAATTGATACATTTGGTGAATTTATGACCCGTGTAAGTTTTGAAATGTAGACACTTCCTTTATCCTCTTGGGAAAATACTATGCCAGAGCCTGGCTGAGCTGGGAGAAAGAGTAGTCAAAACAACAGACCAAAACTGCAAGAGTTAAGAGTTTAATTTCCTACTGTGATGGCATAAGCAAGAGTCCAGGCTGTGGAAAGTATCAACTCCCCTTGTTCCATCTTTCCCCGTGAAACTGCCACCCCACAGAGGATCAGATGCATAAGCACAGACTTAGGGGTTATCTGACCGCTGAGGGAGCTTGGCACAAAAGGCTCCAACAGGTTTTTGGACCCTGAGGTGGCGGAGGGGGATGGATGGTGAGTGTGATGGATGGGAAGGTCCCGGGTACTGAGTCACTGAGTAGGAGGAGGAAAGTGTCTTCAAGTTTCCCCCTTCTCTCTCCATAAGGAGGCCTTGGCTGAGGCACTTCAAGAGACTTCTGCCAAGAACTCAGACAAAGAGACTTAGAAATGAAGTCACCAGCTAGGATGCAAATATAGGAAGAACATGACCGTCCAGGGGCCTGAAACTTTGATTACGACTCCCTTCAGAGACTGCTGTGCCCAGGAATGCTCTAGGGAAGGTGGTTTTCCCCATGAGGCCTGCCAGGTAAAGCTTTGTGACTGCCTGTGGTGGGGCCTGAAAGACCATGCATAGGTTTTAACCAGGAGCTGGACTTCTTATACTGCCATTAATATTCTGATAATATTATGCATGCGGACACTTAAGATTTTTAGTTTTCCTGACATGTGATATGTTTCAATAAAAAACACAGTTGACAACACTAAGTGTTGGTGAGATTGTATAACAGAAATTGTTACATATAAATATTATTATATATTTACCACCATTTTTGGAAAACTGTTCCCCAGTTTCTACTAAAGTTAAATAAATGCATATGTAATATATGCTTGAATTAAATTTTTTTAGGTATAAAATAAATTCAGTCATGAATCCAATTTTTTTTATCTGAACTGTTACAGAAAAAAAAGACTAATCTATCCAGTCAAGATATAAACAATGCAGCAGTAGTCAAATACTAATAGCACATTGGTGAGAATAATATTCTGAGAGAAGAAAACTAAACGTCATAAAATAAATAAAGAAGAAACACATCATAATGGCTATAGAAGAGGAAATATGTGGGTGAGATAAGAGATGGCAGTCACAGGTGACAGTTGCCTTTTTGAGAATAGGAACATACTGATTGAGAGTGAAAAGAAAAGAAGAAAAACATCCTAGAATTGGTCATTTACACATATACAATAATAGCATGTTGGAATTGTATTATTTTAGAAGTATCTTATTTTAAAAATTGTTTAACTTTCCATAGTTTTTTAGGAAAAAGAAAAACAACCCAATAAAAACAACATTTTAAATTATAGTTACATATATAAAAGAAAAAACAAGTTTGTATAATTTAGCAAAATATGTTATTTTTGGTGTGAAAGGAATAAAGTTTTAAGTAGTTCTGATGAAGGTTTGCTAAACTAAATTAAAAAATTAAAACACATTGTTTGTTGAGAGATGCATTGTTATACGATGATACACTTGGCAATGTTGACGCAATAATCCTTTATGCTTAACCGACTATTGATGGAGTTGATGTGGGTATAAAGGGATGGAAAGAGAGGGGCAGAAATTGACATTCAATACATTCTTTGTCATGATTTGTTCAGACTTTTCTCACAAATCCCAGAACTTTGAAGAAAACTTTTACTGAGAAAACTAAAAGCATTTTCTACCTTTAACTATGGAACTGTGAGCTTCACTACAGGATTGAGTGATTGTCAAATGGAGAAACACTAGGGAACATAAAGCTGTTTGATGGATGAATAACCTAATAATTGGTGCATCGATGTGCAAAAAAGATTTTGGGGACAGAGACACTTCGACTCCAAAGATCTTACTCTGGGCCCTTACATGGCTCACCTAGTCACTGACAATATAGAAACTGTGATCTCTTGAACAATTACTACACATTTCAACAGACGAAATAAGCACACGAATCATTCAAGTAAAAGGTCATAATATAGCAATGAAAGGATCAAAACCCTTCATTGTTTCTACAATATCTCATCCCACATCCCCTCATTAGCAATAAGGCTAGTAGGGAAAGGCTATTAAATGGTACAATTTGGCTCTTTATTCTCTCATGGTTGAACTAGTAGAAAAATCAAGCTGAAGTTTGAAGGTTCATAATGTACTCTGGGAATAGTTATTTGTCACACGTTTGTCATGGAAGAGTTATTCCTTTAAGAACCATTTAGTTTATAATTGCAACCATATTCAGCTCAATTTCTTCAAAGCCGTTTCACTGATCACTGGAAATAAGTCAGCACTTCTGGAGGAGCATTAACTCTTTGGCCGTCATGGCCATTTAATGCTGGACATTAACAGTTCACTAAATAGTACCCTAGAGTTATAAAAGAACCAAACTGGAATGCACTGGAAGGAAATATTAATAGCTATTGTCTTAGTCCATTTAGTGTGGCTATAACAGAATATCTGAGGCTGGGTAATTTAGAAAGAAAAGAGGTTTATTTGGCTCATGATTCTGGTGGCTGTAAAGTTCAAGACTGGGCAGCTGTATCTGTTGAAGGCCTCAGACTGCTTCAACTCATTGTGTAAAGCAGACAGGGAGCAGGTATGTGCAAAGAGATCACATGGCAAGAGAGGAAGCAAAAGAGAGGAAGGAGGGAAGCCAGACTCTTCTTAAAAACCTGTTCTCATGAGAATTATTCCATTCCCAAGAGAGCAAGAATCCATTCAGCCCTGTGGGAGGGTATCAATCTATTTATGAGGGGTTCACCTCCATGATTAAAAACTTCCCACGAGGTCCCGTCACCTACAACTGCTACACTTGGGGATGATATTTCAACATAAGTTTTGGCAGGGACAAATCACATCCAAATCATAGCACTGGTCATAAATTACTTCCTTCATTTCATTAAAAAAATTTATATATATATATATATAAATAGAATTAAACTAGGAATCAATAATAGATAGGTAGTTAGAAAACCCCCAAATATTTGAAGATAAAACAATATACTCCAAAATAACACCTGTTAAAAAGAATCTCCAACAGTTTAGAATCATTTTGAAATATAATGAAAATCAAAATTCAATTTATGAAAATTAGTGGGATACAGTGGTTTAAGGTAATTGACAGCATTTAATTCATATAGTAGTAAAAAGAAATATAAAAATCAATTATCCAAGCTTACACTTTAGGAAACTAGAAGAAAAAAGAACACTACAATTCCTGAGCAAGTAAGCAAAATAATAAAAATTAAAGAAGAAATCAATGAAATTAAATGATAATAGATAACTGATCATAGACTTTAATAATTTCTATAAACCATTTACCTTTTCCATATTCTACTGGTTAGAAGCAAGTTGTAGATTCTACACTTTCTCAGAAAGAGAAGATTATAAAATTGTGTGGGTCATTGAGGATTTTCCTAGAATTCTTCCTAACATACTCAGAAAAAAAATTATATGAAACATTTGAATATTCAAATTAATCAAAAAATATGAATATATGAAACCATAATGTCAAAGCCACTTTTAGTCTATTTCATGCCTGAAGCTCAAAAGTAAGAGTAACATCCTTTCAAATTTTATCAACATCCTTGACTTTAAGCGTGTACCCAGAAAATAATCAAATCTTAACTCAAAGCTTATAAACAATTCTCACGATGAAAAGGAACCATAGTGACATCTACTTTTTAAGAAAAAATTAACGAGAACCTTCCTATCCCAGTTTTTTTTTTTTTTTTGGTCTTGCATTTTGATATTATATAGGTATTCTTGTAGTTTTGATCTTTCCATGACTTTTCAGAATGATCCCCTCTGCATTTGTGGAAAGAGTATAGTATTTAAAAAGCATGACAAGAAACATGGTCCTCAATTATTAACAAATATATGTGGTATTTATTTTCTTCAGAAAAAATGTAAACATTATGAAAGCAGACTATTCTGCAAGTAGACAAAGCATGCAGGAGTAGTGGGGCTTTAAATACATGAGTGCAATGAAAATTTATATGAAGTTAAAAAGTGACAAATTCACTAAAATTATAATATTAAGCAATAGTATAGATAAACTCAAGACATGGACACACAAGTTGGAAAATAATTTTTCTAATTGTGTTCATCTTTGAGATTCTTTCCAAGATTTTGCACTTCATGGCTATGTGTGGTGGAACTAATGATTGTTTACAAAATAAACTTTAAAAAGTCAAGCAAATTTACCAGTTATTTAGATGAATAATAATTATAATGATGCTTAGCAGAATTAATTTTTGCTACAATTTTCCTGCCAAAAACCTCTAATAATTTGTCAAAACTAGCATATTGTATTAATAATATCTCCAAATTAAATAATTATGCATTACCAACATTTATACAAAAATACTATTTTGAAATAAAATGTGATATTTCAGATTAGAGCATAAAATTTGCTTTTAAATGTGTTTTTAAAAGTAGAAAATTAAGAATGTGCCACAGAATTTATAAGCTGGAAAATTTGACATACTATCATATTATTTGGTGGTAGTTGAGAAAAGCTAAAAATAGTAATTTAAGAAATATGATTTTAGACAATCTCAGAATGATGAAAAATAACATAGTAATTTAACGAATGTTAAGGAAAGTTAAGTATGACAAAGAGAACATCACAATTTAATTATTTGTTTCCTTTTTTCCACATCATTTCAAAATGATTTAGAAAGAATCAGATGAAAGTCTGACAATAGAAGAATAAAACCATCTGCTGGAAAGAAACCATTCCAGCAAAACATAATTAGCAGGGGCTTCTACTTATTTTGTTCATTGATGCATCCTGTGGGATAGAGCTATAGTTCTTACATTTGTTTTTGCCTCTGGCCTTAATTATATTCTCAAACATATTGAAGACCCCAAAATGCTTCCTTTGTAGATTGTATGTGTGTATATATATATATATATATATATATACACATTTACAGTATCAGAAATGAAAACTAAGACATTTTTAAATATCTATTTATTAATTCATTTAAATAACAGTGAACCTACCACATGCTAATATAAATAACATATTTTTATCAAAGTTATTTTATTTTACAAAACTTAACAAAAATAGCTAGAAGAGTGGCATTGTTTTACCTTTTCTCAAATATCTTAATGTGGGACTAAATAAAAGATACCTAAATAAAAAATACCTGTTTTCACATGTTCATCTGCTTCTGATTTCAATCTGCTCTATTATTTTGGTTGAAGCAGGTAAAGAGAATATATATTCATATAGTTGTATAGTTGGAAAAGGGAGGAGTCTTTAAGAGCCTTTACAGATAATTATCATTTTCCTTGAATCTACAGCAAAACTCTCCAAGTAGTAGTTTTTAAAAGTTGCTACGTAAGAGATGAAACCATGTTGACTAACTTTTCTTACTACATTACATTTAAAACAGTTGGTATATTTCAAACTTTTTCCCATGTGTTATTTTGAAACACCATGCATTAATCTTTAGAACTTGATTTACTGAATTATGAAGATCTTCCAAATGTGAACATAGTTTATCATTATGCAATATGAAAAAAATCAGATGTGCTAATATCAACCTCAATCATATCAGAAAAGTCTGTAAGTTTCAGGAAGATGTTAAGCTCACTTTGGCAGATACAAGCTTTCTAATATAATTTTGCCTTAAAAATGAAAATTTTATTATTGGCAATAAATACTGTCGGTTGTTTTTTCTTGCAGTAACAGGGTTAGATTGTTTATTTTTGAAAAAGTGTCTGTTAAATGCTCAAGGTTTAAAAAATAATTGTTTTCTGTTACTTGTTCTTTGCAGAAGGAACACTGTTTCATTGAACACGTGGCTAATTCATCTCCTAACAAAAACAATCAAACAAAGTTCTCCCTCAGGATAACTGTCCTACTTTGGTATGTAGCAAAAGTTAATTGTGTTTATATCCCATTTCATTACCAAGAATATAAAAAGATATGTATTTATGGATCAAGATTTAGTAATATTATTTATTTGTGATTCAGCAAGCACATTCTTTTTAAAAGCTGACTTTTTCTATTTTCCTTTCTTTCTTTTTGTCTTCTCTATATGTTCACATGTAATATTGAATATACTGACTCCTAGTTTAGTTTGGTGCTCTTGAGTCATACTAAGCTTCCAGCAATTTTACCCACCGTTACTCTTGCACTATCAGCGAAAAGGTCAACACAGTTGTTCCAGGATAACATGAGATTCGAAAAATGGATTCAAAATTTTCATGTGAATTTATTTCCAAACATTCAGAAACAATGTGCTTTTCATGTATTGATTGGCATTATTTCTAGATAAATAAAAGTAAAACAGCAAGTCCAACCATGTCTGTAGATTTATTTCTTTATAAGAAAAAGTACTAATCTGCAGGTTGGATATTAACTCATATTCATAGTAGACTTTTAATTCCACCTGTTATACTATCACTAGAAAGTAGAAGTGCTATACTTTTGTTTATTGACTTTTCATCCAACAGGCATTCAGCAATGACATCTGTACAAGGCTTTGTTTCACAGCTATTTTATGTGCTTCTCCAGCAAATGCAAAATGATAATATATCCTCTGAGATACTCCAGTAGATTTTTCATTTTTAGTTTGAAAAGCAGTAACAATCAATTTTTGTTTTTAAAAGGCTCATCATATCTACATTTAAAATACTCAATTCCTTTCAATTTAAGTACTGAATAGAGTCATCTCAAAATGACCCACAAATTAACTTGGCAATACAATATTATTCAAAAATGCTCTTTTGCATAATACATAACACACTGTTATTAACTCTCTAAAGCTGAGAAAGAGCTCTCATCAGTTTAGTTTCTTATTTAAAGTTTTGCCCAGTGTGTTTAGAATGGATTCCAAAGAATAGATTGCTTTACATAAGTCAAAGAATACCAGAGTATGTCAGTTCCATCTTTGTTCAACTTGAATAGATAGTGCAGCTGTAGATTGAGGAAGTCAAGTCCTCTAATTGCAGTTTTAGCAACCAATTCTTAAATATGAAAAAAAATAAATAAAATTTATTTTAATAATAAGATATTAAATTCCAAAATAATAACCTATTAAGATAAAATTTTACAATTTGAAAAGTTTTTTCTTTTTTCATAAATAAACTTCTTGCAAAATAAATCAACAAAATTTATTTTTCTGTGTTTTCATGGAGGCATAAAGACAATTTAGGAATTTAAAAATAATTTATTGGAAGATAATGAGGTTCCAAAGATCATAGCAGTTACAATAAAAGATAACTAGAAAGAATGCAGAAAAAGTTCTGAGAATCAACTAATTCCAAAAAATGCACATATTTATACTCTAGAGCCACTGCCTTAGAAAATTAGGGAAAACAAAGGAGTATACAAATGTGTATTCCATTAGTTGTCACAGCGGTGACATCATCACAGATTTCATAGCCTCTGAAAAAATCTTCTGTACGTTAATGATAAAAAGAGAAAGAAAAATGCAAATAATGTCTTAGTATTATTATGAACATAATTTTGACATTATAAAACCTTCAAGGGACTCTGGATAACACTTAGAAAACTACTGGCCTAAAAATGTGTCAAATGTGTACTGGCACTAAAAAATAGTTGTTGCATAAATTAAGGAAAGATTATTCCTTATTATAAATTATATTTATCACATTATATAGATTAAAATGTATCTGGTAAAGTTTTATAAATATTAATTTGCAATTTTCTTATTTACTTCAAATTATGGAGTTTAACATATATATTTTAAAAATTATATATTTTCACAAATTTCTTCTATAGGAGAAACATACAACATCTTATGATATTTCTTTAGTAAAAAATAAAGCAGTCATTAGAATACAGATTCATTGTCTCTCATAGTTTTAAGCCTAAAGTCATCAGATAAAAGAAAAATTGCCGTCAGCATAAGTGAGTGGTTTGAGTGCGTTATTTCTTACACTCTACAATTTTACAGTAATGAGTAATTTATATTAAAATCTTTGAGTTTTGGACGCATTTGCACAGATCTCATAAATGTGGTAGAATGAACTCATACAATCAAGTCATTTGTTTGGTGATTTAGTACTGTTACCTCCTAATAATCGACTTCAGATTCTGATTAATTATTCTTCTATGACAAGATGATCTCATGGCTTCTAGGTGTGGAAGCATCTGTACACATGTTTCAGCTTTGATGACAGTGAAGCCTCTATTCTAGTCATGAGATCCACGAGGCCAAAGCCTTGTCTAGCTAATTCATCGTTGTTCCAGTACTAGCACAGTGCCAAACATGCACGTGCCCACAATGAGTATTTTCATATCAATGAATAAATTTTCACTCATTAAATTGCAAAGTAGTCATTTTTCATAGGATGTGCTAAAGTAGAATATTCTTTTTTTGTACTGTGTTCAAATCTTTTGATGTAGTGTGCTCGATTTTTATGAGACACTTAAACAAATGCCATTGAATAATTACAGGCAACATTTTCATTTGGTGTATTTAAATCAAAATGGCTTACACTGTTTTTACTGTGGAAAAGAAAAAAATATACATTTTTGATAAATTTTTGTTTAATATTTAACAGCAAAAAGTAATTTAGTATTGGAACTGAAAATATGTAATATAACTAACTTGTAAAGACATAGTTTTTTACATGCTTAATTATCTTTTGTTTGTAGAAAACTGATAATAATATTCCCTCCATAGTAGGAGGAAGTGATTTAGGTATCAAATTAATTAATTTTAATAAAAGGAGTTAAAATAAAGAAAGTAGCATCAGCCAGATATGAAAGCGTATGTCTATGATACAGAGAACCTTGTTTTATCCTCCTGGGTATCAGTAACTATCTCTGTGACCTTCGGCATGTTATTTGCCACAAGTAATCTTCTGATCAATAGCATTTTGGGCAGAGAGATAAGAAATATTTGTTTCTTCTTCACACAGATAATTGGATTTTACTTGATGAGCCACTGAAATATCAGGTAAATAAGCATCAGACTGGGATTTAACCTCTGAGAGTGATGTTTTAATTGTTTATTAAAGGAGGAAAAACCTATTTACTGCTTTTGAAGAGTTCTCATGATACTCAAAATTGGCTCTTGGAAACTTTATTACACTTTAAAATTCTAACATACTATTAATTATTTAGAAGATATTTGGAAAACTATGGCATGTATCACACATATGATTAAAATCTTTGAATTTTGGACGCATTTGCACAGATCTCATAAATGTGGTAGAATGAACTCATACAATCAAGTCATTTATTTGGTGATTTAGTACTGTTACCTCCTAATAATCGACTTCAGATTCTGATTAATTATTCTTCTATGACAAGATGATCTCATGGCTTCTAGGTGTGGAAGCATCTGTACACATGCTAATTGTAAAGCATTTCAGATCCTAGAAATCAGTTAATCTATTTCTTTGACTAAAATAATTAAAGTAAAATAATTGTTCATTTCACATACCCGTATAAGAAGAGGTAAATTATTACCTTGTTGCCATTTATCCTATAGTTAGAGACAAAGCACCTTCAATGTCACCTCAAAATGACACATTAAGACCTACTCGTATAGATTTTTTAAATAAAAATTAAACAACAACCTAGAAACTTTGAAAAGAAAAGGTACTGAGTAGATAATAAACTTTGTTAAATAGAAAGGAATGTTGCAGAAGCATGGAGAACATCCTACACAAAATATGCCTGACTTTTAATATTTTGAATGATATTCAACTCAGATTACAAAGATGTTTTACATCCAGAAGTCCCTGAAGCTACTTGGACAAGCTTATGATCTGCATAGAGTAACTCTTGAATATTTTCCAAAATAATATGTAAAGGAGGGTCAAGAGTCTCTCTTCATCACCCAACATAACCAGCAGTTTCTATTGCCAAGAGACAATAATTCCCTTTGCTTAAAAATATTCTTCCATGTTCAAAATATATGGCATTCTTTTTTGTTTTCTGTTTGATAATTAACATAGGAGATAATTTCTTTTTACTATATGACATTGAGAAGCCATAAAATTCTAAACAGTAAGGTAGAAGTTAGATTTGAATTGTCATTTTATACACACCCTCCCAAAACATAACAACAAAAATATATCCCAAACCTATATAAATTATGTCATAGTTAAAGGATGATTATCAATGTGTGGGGGAAATTGTTGCTATCATTTGTAATCATATAACAAAAAACTGCAAGAAAAATATTGCCAAATTTACTTGACATACAAGCCAACACTTAGTATTACCAATACAATTTAATTTTATCTGCTCTAATGGGTGTTAGTGGTACCTCACTGTAGATTAAATTTGCATTCCCATAACAAATAATATTTTATGCATTTTTCATGTGTTCATGAGAATTTTACATAGTTCATTTAGTGAAGTATCTTTTCAAATATTTTGTGAATTTATTATTGTGATGTTTGGCTTATTGAGCAGTAAAAATTATTGATATGTTTTGGGCACAGATCCATTGCCAGATATTTGTATTATAATGCTTCTTCTCCTGGGTTTTGCCTAATTCTTTCCTTAATGGTGACTCTTGAAGAAAAAAATTTAAGTATTATGAACTCTAAATTATAAGGGTTTTTTTTATGATTCATTTTTCTATATCCTAAGAATCTTTGCCTAACCCAAGGTTACGAATATTTTCTCCACATTCTACAACCTGTTTTGAATTAATTTTGCATATGATTTTACATTTTTTTCTTCTTTCTTGACTTAATAATTTGATGCTACAAAATTTCCTTTAAAACACTTATTTAGCTAGACTATCACATGTTGATGTATTGTGTACCCATTTTCATTGAGTTCAAAATACTTTCTAATTTTTCTTGTCTACTTTTTAATTTCTTAAATATTTGTAGATTTTTAAAATTTATTGTTTTGTTGATACATAACAATTGTTCAAATTTATGAACATAAATGTAGTATTTTGATATATGCATATGATGTGCAATGATCAAATTAGGGTATTTGGGATATCCACCACCTTGAAAATCACATCTTTATCATATTTTTGTGTTGGGAACATTTCAGATCTTCTCTTCTAACTATTTTGATATATGCAATGTATTGTTGTTAACTATAGTCACCCCACTGTGCCATCAAACGTTCAAACTTATTCCTTCATCTAACTGTATATTTGTACTCACCATCCCCTCTTCATGTCCCCTCCCTTTTCAGCCTCTGATAACCATCATTCTACTCTCTACCTCCATGAGATGGACTTTTTTAGATCCCACATATGAGTGAGAACATGTGGTATTTATCTTTCTGTGTCTGGCTTATTTAAGCTAATGATCTCAGGTTACATCCATGTTGCTGCAGATGACAAGATATCATTTTTTTGGTGGCCAAATACTATGCCATTTTGCACAGATATCACATTTTCTTTATCCATTCATCCACTGATGGACACTTAGGTTGATTCCAAATCTTGGCTATTGTGAATAGTGCTGCAATAAGCATGGGGGGGTCCATTTGATATATGTCTTTCCTTTCATCTGGACCAATACCCAGTAGTGGGATGCTGGATTGTACGGCAGGTCTATTTTTAGGTTTTCGAGAAACCTCCATACTGCTGTCTCTAATGGCTGTACTAATTTACATTCCCACGAACAATATATAAGGGTTCCCTTTTCTCCAACATCCTTACCAGTATTCGTTATTTTTTGTCTTTTAGATAATTGCCATTCTGACAGGGGTAAGATGATATATCTGATTGTGGTTTTGAGGTGGATCCCCCTGATGAATAGTGATGTTGAGCATATATATATCCGTTGGCTATTTGTATAGCTTCTTCTGAGAAATGTATGTTCTTGTCAGTGGGGAGCCAAGGGTGTGGAGACGCAGGAGCTCTTGGACCCCACTGTAGGATGTAGTCTGGTGGGGCTGGGCTCTCTAAATAGCACTCTTGGGCAGCTTGCCTCAGTCTGGGGCTATGCTAACCCCCGCAGACTTGCTTTCTGGAATATCGCCGCTGCCTGGGCCCCAGACAGCTGCTCATGCTAGTTTCGGGCCTGCGAGGGCCAAGGGGCTCTCCCGTGGTAGGACTGCGGTCGTCCGTGAGGGAATGTGGACCTCTGGGAATCTCCCGCCTTCGTCCCACACCGAGGAGTCTCTCCTGGCTCTGCCCCCGTCTCCTTCAGTGCCTCAGAGATTTCCTGTCACTTCCTTGCTGAATTCAAGTGCTCTTTCCTTGGTACTCTATCCAACATGTGATTATCTATTGGCTGTTTTTTCTCCATTTTTGTGGAGGAGGCAAGTGTGGGTGCCTCTAGTCAGCCACCCTAGCCATTTTGTAGATTTTTTAAGATGTATTTTTCTGGTTTTTGATTAAAGTTTAATTCAGTTGTGGTGAGGAAAATACTTTGCATTTTTCACTATTTTTCAATTTATTGAAATTTTATATGACATATACAATGTACTTTATGGTCTATCTTAATGAATATTTCATGAGCACTTGAGAAAAATTAGTGTTCTTCTGATATTGAGGAAAAGGCCCTATTCGACAGTGTTCAAATCTTCTATCCTTATTGAGAGAAGTGTTTAAATCTGCAGCTATAATTTCGGATTTGTCCATTTGTTTTTGCGAATTTACCAGATTTTACTTCATGTAAAGCCATTTGTCTTTATCAGAGCTCATACTTCTTAAGTAAAAAGATTCATGGCTTTTATAAATTTCCTTACTTCTGAATCTCTTATTAAATAAGTGTTGGGTTTTTCATGTTTTGCAAAGTATTATCCTTAATTTTAAAATCCCCTCATCTCTTTATCACTCTATTTGCTGTTCTTGGGTAATTTTCTCACATATTTATTTCAATTTACACTTTTGTTCTTTTTTTCTTTTTGCTATGTTTGATCTGATGTTTAACTGCAGATTTTAGCTTCTACAATTATGTATTTTTCTCTTTTGATAAGTATATTTTATTTTGAAATCTGCTCATTTTTAATTATGATGTTCTTTTAGAGATTTCATCTATATTTGACTATTTGATTAATTTAAACATATTTATTTTTTAAGTCTAGTATCTAAATATATAGGGATCTATTTTCAGTGTTTTTAGTGTT
This sequence comes from Cheirogaleus medius, assembly GCA_008086735.1. Classification (NCBI taxonomy): domain Eukaryota; kingdom Metazoa; phylum Chordata; class Mammalia; order Primates; family Cheirogaleidae; genus Cheirogaleus; species Cheirogaleus medius. Next base: position 27,483,341 of record VBSM01002937.1, read on the forward strand.
TACTATGTTTCAGTCATAAAAAATATATTTCTTGTGTGTTTTTGCAATACTTTATTTTTAATTTTGACATCACCTTAGAAAGAGTGTGTTTTGTGTTGATGAACATTCTGTCTTCACCTGCTCAAACATTAGCCCAAGGGTTTGTCTTACCCTTGTTTTCCTGTGACGCTTAGGAGCAATCACCACCTGGAACCAATTTTATGGTAATTTCTTGACAAGGTAGTTTCTATTACACACAGTTTCACACAGGTGACATTTTGAATTTTGTATCTTTTATTATTTTTTATCCAGAATTATAAAAGTTTTGTCCTCTCTCCTTGGCCAATGGCTGCATTTATTAATTAATCCATCTTACCCTGGAATTATATTTTTAAAATGTTCTGGATTTAGCCAAGTTTATCACTGTTCACGTCCTGCCTCCTTCTGGCCTAAGTCCTCTACCTACATGGGGAGGAAACCCCATCTGCTGGCAGTTGTCGTGCCTGCAGCCACAGTCGCCGCCTTGAGGAGAGAGCTTCCCAGTGATTGCTCTTTTTGCTTAAGGAAATTGGCCATTCTTTTTTCTTCTCTTACTGGTTCACCAATGCTTTCAAAATCATTTTTCTGCAGTTTATATAACATTTCTCTTTGGAGTAGATGATATTTCATATTAATAAAACCAAATATTCAGGAAGTTTTTCATGATAAAATTTCTTTCCCTACAGGTTTGAGTATGTTCTGAAATACTGACCAAAATTTAGGAATTAGAGTTGAAAAGAGTACATTTCAAGTTTAGAGAATACATTTAAAGTATGGAACAATGCCATGCAGTGTGTGTTCAGTATGCACACCTTTGCTAGAAAAGTGGTTGCTTGAAAAGATTTTGACAGTGTAACATGAAGCTAAAAATTTAGACAAGTCTAATTTAATAAAAATGTATTTTTCAAAAGATAAGTAGAAATCAACATTTTGTTCATGCTATTATTTTATTGATATATTTTTTTTAAATAGAGAAGTTCTATTACTCAATTTGTAATTAAACCTGAAAACCGATAAACAGTTTACTCTGTAGTAGTGTATGTGATGAATGGAAACTTGAGCATTAGGGAGAAGCTGGATCTAGCAAGGGTAATTACTGGATACTTTCAATATTCTCAATACATTTGAGGGAAATAATCGTACCATATGTATAACGACTTGATTTATCCTTGTTTATATTTGTATTTCAAGATATAAAATTGTACTTAATTTTTACAGCATATATCTTTATTTCAGACTTGAACCCCAGAGGAAGTATTCAGTTACATTAGTCTAACAAAAATAATTCTGTTTTAAATGTAGCCTTTGTTTTTGAGGTGTTAGCTATACATTCTTTGCCTAGGCTAAGAGTTTTTCTAGGTTTTCTTCTAGAATTTTTATAGTTTCTAGTCTTACATTTAAGTCTTTAGTCTGTCTTGAATTAGTTTTTGTTACGGTAAACAATATGAGTCCGGTTTCATTCTTCTTATGTCTATCCAATTTTCCTACCACAATTTATTGACTAAGATATCCTTTTCCCAGTGTATATTTTTTCTGTACTTTGTAAAAGATTAGTTGGTTGTAGGTATGTGGTTTTATTCCTGAGTTCTCTATTCTGTTCTATTAATATATATGTCTATTTGTATACCAGCACGATGTTGTTTTGGTTACTGTAGCCTTGTGGCATAATCTGAAGTCAGGTAACGTTATGCCCTCCAGCTTTGCTCTTTTTGCTTCAGATTGCTTTGGCTCTTCAGATAGCAATGAAAACAAAATTAGACAAATGGAACTTAATTTAAAAAAGTCTTCTGTACAGCAAAAGAAATAATCAACAGAGTAATTAGCCAACAGAATGGGAGAAAATATTCACAACTATGCATCCAACCAATGCCTATTATCCAGAATCTACAAAGAACTCAAACAACTCAACAGTTCAACTCCATTAAAAAGTATGCAAAGGACATGAAAACATATTTTTCAAAAGAAGAAATACAGATGGCAAACATATGAAAAAAATGCTCAACATTAATAATCATGCAAGAAATCCAAGCTAAAACTACAATGAGATGCAAGTCAGAATGACCATTATTAAAAAGTCAAAAACCAATAGATACTGGTGAGTATGTGCCACTGTTGGTGGAAATTTAAATTAGTACAACTTCTATGGAAAACAGTGTGGATATTTCTCAAAGAAATAAAAATAGATCTACCATTGGATTCAGCAATCACACTAATAGGTATCTATCCTAAGGAAAAAAAATAATTATATCAAAAAGACACCCATACCCATATGTTTATCGCAGCACTATTCACAATAGCAAAGACATGGAATCAACCTAAGTATCCGTTAATGGATGGCTGGATAAAGAAAATGTGGTATACATAAGCCTTGGAATATTACTCAGCCATAAAAAGGATGAACTCATGTCTTTTGCAGCAACATGTATGGAACTGGAGGCCATCACCTTAAGTGAAATAACTCAGAAGCAGAAATTCAAATACCACATACTCACTTATAAGGGGGAACTAAATAATGTGTACATATGAACATAGAAAGTAGAATAATAGGCATTAGACACTTGGAATGATGAGGGGGTAGTGGGATGAAAAATTTTCTGCTGGGCATTGCATACATTAATCAGGTAAAAAGCCCAGACTTCACCATTGCATCATATAGCCATGCAACAAAACTGCACTTGTATCTCCTAAATATAAAAATAATAATAATAAATAAAGTGTAAAACCAGTAAGGAATGGAACACTAACCAAGTAATGCAGGATTCAGGAAAGAGAAGAAAATTATACCAGACAACCTAAGACAAAAAAAGCAAATGGGAAAAAAACTCCAATGTCAAAGGAAAAACAAAAAAGTAAAAGTATACTTACTTCAGAAAATAATTCAATAAACACAAAAATTACAAATAATTGTTCTCTTTTATTTATGATAAACAATGCTATTATCTCAGTGAAATCTAAGGAGCCTACCTCATTTTGAGAATCAAAGGATAATTTTACTTTTATGTATATATTTATGTCTCAAAGAGTAAAAATGGACCCTCTAATGTTTAGACAATTTCTCCAGTTAAGTTGAATCCCAAGCTTCCATCACAGTGCAAAAATTTTTATGTAATTTTGTATCTTAAAATTGAGAGAAAAAACAGTGTAAGAGTGTAAATATTTTCCTTATGACTTATTATAAGCTCAAACTTAGTTCATTCATTCTGAGTAATTGAGAGATTCAATCAGTTAAAATTAGTTCAAGGTAATTAATCATCACACAACAGGAGCAATCAGGAGTCAGAATCAGTTTTCCAAGCTGGTGAGAAACAATTTGATTTGAATTAGGGGACAAGTAGATATGAAGTACTTGAATCAAGTTCAGAACATAAAAGATTGGAAACAGATTTTCAAACCAAAACTAAAATCGGGAACACATAAGAAACAATTCAACTATTATTGCAAGGTCAGAGCAAGGCATCTGTGGAGGCAGCAATCACAGTGGTCTATATTTACAGGACTGGTTTAGAGAAAAAATGTCACATACAAAAATAATAGACAAAAATGCCTGAGAATACTATGTCAGCATCTGACAGTAACTTTATCTTTCTTTTAATTGAAAATTACTCTTTATGTGTCAAGCCCCTTCAAAAATTCATTAAGCAAAACTTTTTCTTTGCCCTGAAATTTGTTCAAGGACCCAAATTTGAATATAACTATCATCGCTCATTTTTCATTCAGGATTGCAATTAATATATAGAATTCGGACTTCCTGGAATTGTAATCAAGTAACTGCTTCTCATCATCAACATTTCAAAATTCCTTGTGAGTCTGAATTTTAAAGAATGAGTTTTAAATAACTTGCAATTCTTTGATCTCAATTCTCCATTGAAATGAAAATAAGTTAAACTTCAGCAAATGGAGATCTAAACAATAAAAATTATGTCATAAGATAAAACGTAACTGCTATATGCACAAATTTGGGATATGCCTTTAAAGTAAATTTTATTTAATTGAAAGATTAAGTTTTATTACAACAAAAAATTTCTAAAGTAATTCTTACTGTTGCCTATGCAAGATGAGAATTTATCTGCACATACTATTTTCCTAGCCAGTTCATCTCAGCTACATATTTTTCTATTATAGTAAACGTTTTCATGGCCCCTCAAGAAATGGCATAATCACAATAATAACAATACAAGTTAATATAAGGGTTGCTGTGCATCAAATACTGTTCTAGACACTTACATGGTTTAGCTCACTAAATTCTCAGAACAACCCTATGGGAGATTTTTCTTCCCATTTTATTAAGGAAGATCCTGAACCACCAAAGAGACTAAGAATTTTTTTCAAAATTGCCTGGCTCATAAGTGGCATGGCTAGGATTTTAACGCAGGCAATTTGACTCCAAACTTTGTCCACTTCCCTACTGTACTGTATTTCCTATTCTGCTTATAGTAGTATAGAAACTGGCCGGGTATAAAGGCCTCATCTCATTGGAAACTATAACAGCATTACCAACAACTGCAGACAATCAGTGTTACCTATTCATCTTTTGTATCTCTACAGATAGATTGCATTTATTTTTATATTATGTATCAGTTTGATTTATTCTTTTCTTCATGCCCATCTAATTTAAGCACAGTACCTGTCTCACAGTAGACACTGAATAAACAACATTTGCTGAATAGATTGCCCAGAATGTTTGTATGCGTTATGGAGGCAATGTGTGTACTGATGGTTCTCAGCACAGACCCAGGATCTGGGCTGCCTGGGCTTAATTCCAGCTCTGTCTAGTCACTATTTGTAAGAACTTGTGCAAACTGCTTGTCCTTTTGATGTCTCAAATTATCACCTGCATGATGGGAACACAAATAATATCAGCCTCAATTATATTATATCATTATATTAAATATGTTTAATTATATTATATTATATGTTATATTAAATGACGGATGCATATATTAATAAAATATTTGAACAATGGTTGACAGAGGGAGAGAGAGAAGGAAAGAGGAAGGGGGATAGGAGGGAGCTGGGAGGGGAGGGGGAAACAAATATTAGAAGAGGAAAAATGTGCCATAGTCTTAGTACATAAGTCTTAGTAAATGCAACCATTCAAATTCAAATGCAGCCATTCTTTTTACTGTTTTGGTTTTGTGTTTCTAATTTCTACTAGACTTTGTCAGAGATGTTCAATTCTTCTTAATGTAGTTTTAAAATTCTCTTACTGGTTCTTGACTCTACTATGTATGTATTTTTATTCTTTACCTGATTCTGCTAATGCTGCTCTAAATCAAAGACGCAACCAGCCTATAAGCTACAGACTCAAAAAAGGGAAAGGAAATGATCTTCTTTCATAACATTGTTTTCTCAGAAAATTATAAATGCACTTTTTAAGTATCCAGATAACCTTCATTATTAACTCTATATAATTACTAAGCAATAATTCAGAGGATCCAATATTAAACATGGAAGGTAAAAGAGTAGTTAATTCTATATAACTATTCAAAATGTTTTACTCTGACTATAAAGGATCTACTGTAAGGATCTAATTTGATTCAATAAATATTTTATAGTGTATTCTCCCAAGTCAAAGGCACTACTTTAGTGTAGTTTTATTACATATCTCTATTTTTAATGTGTCTTAAACTAGTATATCTTTGTGACAGAAAACTCAAATGTGTCTAACTGTATTGGACTGGCAGTTTACTACCTATGGCATTACCCTAATGTGAAAGTGTGACACATTTGATCTGTTTACAAACAAGGCCTTTAAATTTTTTTTTAATCAAGTTAAAATATATAGAGAGCAGAAAATTCCTTAAAGATAGATAATCCATACCCTTTTTTAAACTTCTATTTCTTAGACAATTCAGCAAAATAAGATATCCAATGGCAATTAATATTTGATAAAGTTAATTTGAAACACAACAATAATAACAACAAAGAAGGCAAAAACCATGTCTAGCTATTGCACATACTATAACGGCAACAAAAGCAAAAGAAAACAAATGAGAACAAAAGGAAACTAGATATATTTTTTATCTGTATAATAAGTGTATCACATATGTTGTAAAAAAGTAATGATACATCCATTATTTACAAAAGCAGGTGACTTTTATATCAACAGAATGAAAAAACATGAACTAACCCCATACATTATGGAAAAATAATTTATTGAGATTGCTGCTCTGTTGGCTCTAATATATATAACTTAAAAGTGTTAGACATTGACTCTCCATGTCTAGCCATCCTACAAGGCCAATGTATTCACCCGAATTTATCCAGAAAAAGTATAATATGCTGACAAACATTTCTAGCTTAGATAGAGTCATTTCCTTTAAAAATTTGTGATAAAAATTTCAAATATTATTTTACCTTAGAAGAATAATAAGTATATTAAAACAGGAAAGCAAACAAATAGCTAGGACCAAAGGAAATTCTAGAAAATATCTGTATTATTTGTGGTAATATGAAACCAAGGCACAGCAGCATGAACTAAATTTCTTGTCCCGATAGGAGAAAAAAAACTGCCATCCTATTTGTTGTTGTTGTTGTTAAAGTAAAAATCATATTAAAAAGAAATACTGATGAAACAGAGCTCTCCATTTCTTAAGTATAGGCTGCATATAGTGACTTTCTTCCAAAAAGTACAGTATGGAAAGAATTGTAATAGAATATTTTCACAATGAAGAAATTTGACAAGTATTCTCTCAACAAGGAATTCAAGGCCAATATCAGCAGTTATAAGTCATGGTCATAATATTAAATATATAGCTCGTATATGAAAGGATGAAAACGGCACTTCCCTGATCTTCCTTCCGACAACCCATAATCCCAGTCTAATTATGAGAAAAACATCAGACATGTCCCAATTGAGGGATATTCTCCAAAATGTCTGACGAGTACTCAAAACTGTCAAGGTCAGCAAATGCAAAGAAACTCTAAGAAATTGTCACAATCAGGACAAACCTAAAGAGACTAAATGTAATGTGATATCCTGGAATGCTGGAACAGAAAAATGGAAATTGGGTAAAAACCAAGAAATCTGAAAAAATTAGAGCTGTAGTTAAAAATAATATATTAATATTGGTTAATTAATTGTGACCAATGTATTGCACTAAGATATTGATATTGGGGAAAATTGATCGAGTATAATGGCTCATGCCTGTAACCCTAGCACTCTGGGAGGCTAAGGCAGGAGGATCCCTTGAAGCCACAATTTTGAGACCAGCCTGAGCAAGAGTGAGACCCCCATCTCTACAAAAAATAGAAAAATTAGCCAGGTGCAGTAGCGTGTGCCCGTAGTCCCAGCTACTCAGGAGGCTGAGGCAGGAGGATCACTGGAGTCAAAGAGTTTGAGGTTGCTGTGAGCTAGACTGATGCCACGGCACTCTACTCAGGGCAACAGAGTGAGACTCTACCTTAAACGTGTGTGTGTGTGTGTTGTGTATATACATACATATATATGTCATATATATAGGAAAATTGAGTGCAGGATATATGAGAAAAAACTACTATTTTTATAACTTTCTGTAAATATAAAACTACTCTAAAAGAAAAAGTTTATTAAAAGCAAAGATGAAAGGAAAATACAGAAAAAGTGGTAGAGATTGAAATGCAAAGTAACTTGTCAAAATAATTCTAAATATTTCAATAAGGTAACAAACATAAATAAACTGCATTTTTCAGTTAAAAAACAAACTGTCAAATTGGCTTAAAGTAATCTAGTAATATTTTGTTTTAAGATATAAAGCAAAAATAAGAAATCTAATGGTAAAGTGACAGAAAAAATATCTTACCAATTATAAACAAAAGAAAGTTAATATCACTAAATTAATAGTAAAAAAATGGATTTTATTGCAATAAGCATATTTTAGGAATAAAAAGAACCATGACAAAGTGATAATATATTTACTTCACCAGGAGAAAACAGCAATTGTGAACATGTATGTATCAAGAATATATGAAAACAAAAAATGAGTGACCTACTATGAGAAAATGACAAATAACTATCAGTAGGATGTTTTAACATATATCATTCAAGCATCAAGAACTTTCTTAGACAGAAATAGAGCAAAGGTAGAAAAGATTTAAATACCAAAAACAATTGAAAAATCCAACCTAATGAATGGGAATGTAAGGAATTCTGTATACAACATTAGAAAATACCAATTTTTCCCAATCAAAAATGGAATATTTATAAAAATCATTACTTAATGGCCATAAAGCAAGTCAATCTAAATTTTATGGAATGGATATCATGTAGAGCATAGAGTTAGAAGTTAATGAGAAATGAAATAGATTTAATTTAAAAGAATAGAATTTTTAAGATTAAATATAGTCCTGAATTAGAAGTTAATAAGAAAAAGATAAATATAAATATACTTATATTATTATAAATTTATATGTTTCTAAATAATATATTAGTCAAAGAAAAATCATAGATAGAATTTTTAGATGCTTAGTACTAAGTGGCATTTTAAAAAACAAATGGAAACTTTATAGACAAACTTGTAAAGTGAAGTTACTGCAATCCTTCTCATAAAGATTTTTACCTAAACACTTATACCTGGAAATATAAAAGGTTAAAAATGAATTACACATTTGATCCAGCAATCCCACTACTGGGCATCTACCCAAAAGAACAAAGGGCACTCTACCATAAAAACACCTGCACTCGAATGTTTATAGCAGCACAATTCACAATTGCAAAGCTGTGGAAACAACCCAAGTTCCCATCAATACATGAGTGGATTAATAAAATGTGGTATATGTATACCATGGAGTACTATTCGGCTATAAGAAACAATGGTGATATAGCACATCTTGTATTTTCCTGGATAGAACTGTAACCCATTCTACTAAGTGAAGTATCACAAGAATGGAAAAACAAGCACCACATGTACTCACCAGCAAATTGGTATTAATTGATCAGCACCTAAGTGCACACATAGGAATAACATTTATCGGGTGTTGGGCAGGTGGGAGCGGGGAGGAGGGGATTGGTATATACATATATAATGAGTGAGATGTGCACCATCTGGGGGATGGCCACGCTTGAAGCTCTGACTTGAGGGGAGCGGGGGGCCAGGGTATTATACGTAACCTTAAAATTTGTACCCCCATAATATGCTGAAATTATAAAAAATGAATTACACTAATGAAGTGAGAAGTTAGGAAAAAAGTAACAACAAAAGAAAGAAAGAAAGAAGTATATAATAAATATAAGATTCAAATCAATGAAATAAAAAACAGTTAGGGACTAGTGTTTCAATCAATAATAGTCTAACAGTGCAGGCTCTATTGGATTAATCTCCTACAGAAAACAGGTATAAAACTGTACATGATACCAAAAAATGTAAGCAGGGACTTACTAAAGTTTTCACTGGAGAGTGAACAGATGCAGAGAGACCTGTGAAGAATGTACACACAGAGGAAGAGAAAATAGTTCCTTGGTTTTTTGTTGTTGTTGTTATTTTTGTTTTGTTTAGGTTTTATTGCATATTTTTAGCCTGGGCCTATCTGCAGTTAGCTGGCATGTGCCAGATGTTGGTTATGATACCAGCAAAAAATCAAAGTCTTTCTAGCTTGAGGAAAATAAAAATGCCTATATAATCCTATAATTTACTAAAAAGAAACAAACAAAAAAGACCAAATATGTGCAAATAATTAAAAATGTTTCCACAAAGATGATGTTACTAGCTTCAAGCCACAAGTCATCTCAATTATATTAAACTCTTCTAGATAATAAGGGGAAAAAAGCTTACTTTCTAGTGCATTTCCATTGTCTTCACACTGAGTAGGCTGAGGAGAAGAAAAAAGAGGAAGAGTTGGTCCTGTTCTCTCAGGAGTGGCAGAGGCAGAAGAAAATTCATTTTTTAAGTGGGCCTGTGCAGTTCAAACCAGTGTTGTTCAAGGGTCAACTGTATATAAAACGTGTGTTTGTGTGATCATTTGCTTGTATCTCCAAGTAGACTTCCAAAGGCAAGCTCACACTCTAGACCTGCAGTCCTCAACCCCTGGGCAGCACACAGGTACTGGGCCATGACCTGTTAGGAACCAGTCTTCATAGCAGGAGGTGAGCGGTGAGGGAGAGAAGCTTCATCTGTGTTTACAGCCATTCTCCATGGCTTGCATCACTGCCTGAGCTTCACCCCTCCATCCATGGAAACATTGTCTTCCATGAAACCAGTCCTTGTTGTCAAAATGTTGGAGACTACTGCTCTAGACCATGTGCAGACAAATATTTGTTGGAAGGCATGACTATATTGGTGACCATTTTAAAATGTAGTAAAAAATATGCCTTGACTTTCATTGGCATGTATATATTCTCCTCAGTATCCTCATATGTGTTTGTGGTTACATATGACTTTGAATATTTTATCTTTTCCGATACTTTTCTCTCTTTTAAAATTCTCTACTTCAATACAAACTTAACTTAAGAATCACTTGACCCTTAAGATGTTATGCAGAAAAAGCAGTCACAAATGCTGAATTCTGCCTGATCATGTTCCTGCCAAAGATTTAATTCTCAGCTCTCTTGTTTGATTTTCTAATAGCTATGCTACAGAACTGCTGAGGTAGTTTTGGATCAATGCCACTGGGACTTCTCTCTGCCTTGCGATCCTGCGTGAAGCATTCTTTACCCTCCTTCTCCAGTTAGCCAGTTAGTAAAACCTTTCTTCCTAATTTCCCATTAAGTATGTGTGCACATATATACGCACACACACACACACACATGCACTATAAAATTCTTTTACATGTTTCTTCAGTTACTTGTTTTTATATTGGCCATTTAGATTAGAGAGTAAAGACATTGGTGATAAGACATTTTCTTGGCACAAATATTTTGTGAAATAATAAATAGATGAATGAATGAATAAAACATTTCTAAATTTAAAGAATACATCTGAATTTTTATCCAAAGTTGAATACACTTGTGAGTGACTATGTGAGCCCAATTCAGGAAAACATAAAATTACTTTCAAGCCAATATTTTTAAAGAATATAAATTTTATATGGAAATATATTGCCTGCAGTTAATTTGATTTTGTTTTATTTTGAAAAATAATTTACAAATTAAAGACATTCTGCATACTCTAATAGTACAAAACCCTGATCAAAAGCATGCCTTGAAAGAAGCATTCCAATTTAGTGCCTCACTACGTGTTGTTGCTAGAGCTGTAGATCCATTCAGGATGTTTTTGAAAAAACAGATATCTTTTACCTCCTGCCAAGATGTTAAGGAATTAAGCAATTATTGAAGTATTGGCTCTTCCAGACCCAGAAATAGCTGGGAGTGGGGAGTGCAAAATTCAAGTAATAATCATACTAGTTTAAGCTTGACCTTGATAATGATTTTATTAGATAACTCAACATTATACTCAGTCCTTTTAAAGTTTCATGCTGTTGAATAAACTACATTTTAAATTTTAATGGACCTTTTATGCATCTTCCCAGTGTACTTCTAGCTATACGACTTTAGCAAAAAACAATGGGAATGGGACAAATCCCTTGATTTAACACCCATGAAGACTTCTAGCAAGTTGTACATTCTTTCTCTCAAAGGCTTGACCACCGGTCTGTGATACAGAATTAATCAAGAGTTGTTCTCCCTCACCATTTGTTTGTACACCTAGCACCAATACAAATGACAAAGTGAAAATGCCATAGACTGGGTAAATGAAATCCTTTGTTATGATTTTTCAAAAGACCCATGAAAATGTAAAGTATATTATTATTTTCTTAAAGACAATAAACATAATTCTGTTTTTTAAAGTCATCATGTTGTTGTACATTATTTACTCCAAAAAGTTACTTATCAAGCCTTTTTGGTTAATAATGCTTTTGTTTTGTTTTGTTGCTTTTAAAACAGGACTTGTAGAGACCACAGCTCTGTATTGACGAAGTGCTCATGTGTAAAAATCAGTAACTGATTGGTAGTGATAGTTTGCTGTACAATTTGTCAAGAAAGAGCAGTAAATAATAAAACTGCATCAATCGCTTACATGGTTTTGGGTCCATTTATGTAGTATATGTGCTGTTGAAGCGAGCACATTGGGTCCATTTATGTAATATACTCTTAAGGAATTCTTTTGAATAAGTTTATTTATAAACAAATATACCCTATTTTTCATGTTTTCATTACAAGTTAATTGAATTAAATATTATAAATCATAATTACATAACTGATAAAACCACCAAGATAATACACAAATTTTAAGGTTTTAAAATTCTCACTCTATGTATAGTTTTCAGCAATTTCACAAGCATCATTTCCTAGTACACTAATATCATTTAATGTGTGAAGTACCTTGTTGTAGTGAGAGAAATCACACACATACACACCCTATAACATGAGGTCACATCAATGATATTTTTAGCCAACAGCATAGAAACTTAATGGAAATAAGGTGGCCACACTCAGCAGGAAGAGATGTGGCCTGTCTGGGAGTGAGTTCCCCATGTTCCCATGGTGCTAAACGTGGACACATTGCAGCTGGTGACAATGTCTGGGTAAGAAAGTGACTTGCTGGATATGAACAGCTCAATACTTCTGTACTAACATCATCACTTGAGAATTTACAAAAAATAAAAAATAAAAAAAACCACTATGTGCTTCTTTTAAAAAAACGCTTATAAATAAGCTTCGCTCTCCTGTTTCGTAAAACAACCTTAACATTAGCAAAGATATGTATTCGTTTTAAATCAGAAACTCAAGTCAAATCAGTGGCCAGGGAACCTTCAACAATATCTTTGGTGCTCGGTTTTCCAGTGTCCAGAAATGCTCATTTTCTTGCAAAATTTTGTCATAAACGTATTTTCATGCTACCTCCCAAAATTCATGATTTGTCCTTTTAATGTTAGTAATGGAGTAAATGTCGGACCTAATAATTATTAAGAGCTTCAAATGTTTCAGGACATTTTTTTACTAACATTATCACCATTTTACCATCTCAATAATCCAAAATGCATATTTTATTCATATCAAACCAAAGAAGAAATGACAATGTAGAAAAATTAAGAAAATGTCAGGTTTTAGGGCTGCAAAATTTATGTTCTGTATCTGCAATATGGCATCAAAATTTATTATATCATCCCTATAATATTGGGTATCCATGTTTAGTCTTTTTTCAATATCTCACAATCAAGCTTTAAAATTTTCCACATAGAAGAACTGCATATATTTTATAAGATTTATTCCTAAGTACTTGTTTTTTAATGCTATTGCAAAGTGTGCCTTTTTAAAATTATATTTTGTAGGCCTTTATTGTTTTATTAAAATGCAATTGATGTTTGTAAATTAATATTACAGGTTTTATTTTTTTGTGTTCCAACTAAAACATTTTTAATTTCTTACTCTTGCCTTATTAAGCTAGCTCTCACAGTGATATATGCTTACAGTGGTATCTCTGCCTTGTTTCTGGTTTTAAGGAATGCTTTCTATTCAGCAAAATTGTGTGTATAGAGTTTTTTCCAATATATACAATTTCACAGGAGATCCGTATCTTTTATTCCCAATTTACTTAATTTTTATCATGAATTTATAATGAGTTCTATAATTTTTCTATATCTGTTGAGGGATTCAAATTAATATTATATTTTAATGTTTTATTTTCATAAATTAGATTTAAGTGTTTCCTTATATTCTTGCCTTTCAAGTAAATAATCCAATTTCTCTTTTATTGCCTTTTGTATAGTTGCCTTTTATTGCTAATATTTTGTTTAGGATTTTTACATGTTTATTTATAAATGGAATTCACTTATAGACTTTCTCTACTGTTTTGCCCTTATCAAAGGTACATTGCCAAGTATGCGGTCATCCTTTATGAAGATCCACTTCCACTTAATGAATAATAAATTTTTTTTCTCTTCCTTATGATTTTCTTAACATAATTTTCTTTTGCCTAGCTTACTTTATTGTAAGAATACAGTATGCGATGCATACATAAAACGTGTTAATTGACTGTTTATGTTGTCAGTGCGCTTCTGGTCAGCAGCGGGCTGCGGGAAGTTAGGCTTTGGAGCAGTATGTGGAGTTTTGACTGTGCAGGGTCGGCACCTCTGATCTCCTCATCATTCCAGGATCAACTGTAACTGAAAAGTGTTACAAGCAAGAAATATTGGCTGCTATGAGAAATTATGATATTAACATCTTATTTAGATTAGGGAAAAGGAAAGATCTCTTTGAGGGAGTGTTAATTGAACTGAAATCTAAAAAATAGAGAGGAACTACCTAAAGAAAGTGGTAAAGCAAATTATGTCTCGACCTGGCTTAAAAAACAAAACAAACAAACAAAAAACCCACATTATAAGTACCACTGAAAATATTATTAAAACATTATCACTTAAAAATAGAATTTAAAGGGAGATTAACAAAAAAAATTTCACTTTATTATAGAGACTACATGCTTTAGGTCCATTGAATTTGTAACTGAATTTGTTAAGTTCAACACTCTGACCCAAGACTGAATTTGAGGAGTTCTCCACTTGACAATCTGATAGTTCCCCTCCAGTTTTCTTTCATTAAAGATCTATTAAACTCCTGAAGAGACAAGAATGTTGCTAAATGTGGAGGAAATGATCCCTGAATCTATAGACTTCACACTTTAGTGTGTGACACAAACAGAAAAATGTGAGGATGTAACTCTGAAGTGGCAATTATATATGGTCAGTAAAATAAGCAGTTGCAAATAAAGTTCTTGGGTTAGCAAGAAAGTTAAGAGCTGATGTTACAGTTCAGAATGGGTATTGCAGTTGAAGATATGGAAACAAATGGCATGCCTTTTCCCAAATTGTGTTATGCAGAGGTACAATGTATGGCCACAATAGGAGCCATTCACCAAATTCTCTTGTCCATTTTCTGGCAAAAATTCTATGTATAATCTTCTAGGCATGACCACAGGTATTAATAATTGTATTAGTCATGGTCCCCCAGAGAAATAGAAACAATAAGAAACATATATATATATATATATATATAGAGAGAGAGAGAGAGAGAGAGAGATTACTAAAAAGCCCCAAAATCTGCTGTCTGTAGGCTCAAAGGCCTGGGAACCCAGGCAGCCAATGGTATCAGTCCCAGGCCAAGTCCGAAGGCACTGATCTCCAAGGGCACGAGAAGATGGATGTCCTGGCTCAATTAGAAAGCAAATTTTTCTTTTCTCCACTTTTTGGTTCTATTCAAGCCCTCGACAGATCGTGTGAAGCCCACCTACGCTGATGATGGCAATCACCTTTACTCAGTGTATGGATTCAAATGCTGATATCTAACTGAAACACACTCACAGACACACCCAGAAACAGTCTTACCAGCCATCTGGGCATCCCTTGGCACAGTCAAGTTGGCACATAAAATTAGTCATTCTAGTAACTACAAAGGCTTTACCTGTCAGGGATCTTGCGGAAAGCTGCCCCACCCCCGCCCGCATGTTTGGTGCATAACAGTCTCTGAAGGAAGTTGTCATCAAGGACTCAGGCCATTTTGGCCAGCTCTGTTCTGACATATACCTGCATTCCTAGTCTAGGCACCTTCATTCAGAGGCTTCTTTATCAAGATGCCTTTGCATAGGCCTTTCCCAGACACCTCGTTATGGGGGCATAGATCTTGAAGACACCATTCTCCACTGTGAATCAATACTCGGTCTCTTTCTTCTCTTAGACCTTCCCTTTTCTCTTCGTTGGGCTCCCGGATCTATCAAATGTCAGGAGCCTTTTGTCTGATGCTCTCTCAGCAGTGAGACATCTGCTCCATCTGAGCTAACACATCTGAACCTTACTTACCCTATGCATTCTGTGGAAATAAGACAAAATACTTAGGGAGCTGATGCTTTCTCCCTTTGCTAATATTATGGAAATAAGTTTTGACTTGTTGCCTTAATCAGCCACTTCAATACTGGGCAGCTCCACTCTCTCAAGGTCAGCTCAGCTCCTGAGAGGTAGCATATCTTTATAATTAATCAGTTCATGTAGGTTTTGGATAAAGTCTCAACACCCTTCCAACAGTTCTTTAGTCTGTTAACACCAATTGTTTCATGTGGGCTTACAAATTAAAACCTATTCATTTCTGATACATATAGTAAAAATATTAGGGTAAGGATAGCATTTGAGAGCTCACAATATTTAAATATTTTGGATTAGAAAAATATCCAGTGGGAAGTGCCATCTTGTTTCATGACTATGAAATTTTTGCAAAAACCTCCATGGTCAGTAGAAAATCTCCATAAATTAATGGCAATGCTAATGACTTTAAGTATGTGTAGGGGCTTACTTTTTACAAAGCACTTTCCAATCAACATTCTCACAGACACAGAAAGATGAGTAAATGTAATTCCTTGGGAGAGTTTGAAATTGTCCAATGAATTGAGTTGAATGGACACAGGAATACAGTTTAGGCTATTTCACAATATTCTGCCCTTGATTTAGCATTTTAACTATCCAAGCTACTTCCATAGTAGTGGACTTTAACATAAAAGATGCAATTATGAAAATCTTAGAAGATCTTATCAGGTAACTATAAATGATGATCACGAGCTAGGACTTCATTAAGTAAAAATTTAAGGTAGAGGGGTATGTGTGTACGGTCCACAACAATGAAATGGATTATTTACTATAAATAGGAATAACAACGATAAATAGACATAGGCTATCTCATTCTCATTGTAATTACAAATAGTTTTTTATTCAAGGGGCAAAGAAACTTAACAGAATTTTAAAGGCAGTTGCATTGGTTAAAAACTGTGTCTGCTAAAGCGCTCTCTTTCTCTCTCTGTGTGTTTATAACATACCCAAAACACACATCCCCCCACACACATATTATATCTGAACATGTATGTACTGAAGGGGGAAGGAAGTTAGTTATCATTTTTGTCTGTTAATTTTTATCTATAAAATGAGGATAATAATTTCTAATTAATAGGACTATGTAGAGATGAATGAGTAATGTAAAGTAGTTAAAGCAATGCCAAGAACACATCATCAATATTTAGAGAGAGAGAGAGAAATATGATGGACAGATAAGTATAGGTGTGTACATCAATTTACATACTATAATCCATGCTACTTCTTGTTGGATGAAAAATAAAATTGACAAGTGACACATAAAATTATGTGATAGCACACTGGAAGAGCGAAAGAGAGAGATTATATTTAGTTGAAGGATTTGGAATAGTTTCATAAAAAAGGATATGTTAAGATAAACTTTGAAGTAAATGAGGCATTTAACTGCATAAATACTTAGAAAGGGCACTGGTAGATAAGAGAGCAGCGTGAGCAGAGGAAGAAATGCTTCCGGCTTGCTGGAATAATAGCAATGTTAAAATGTTACTTTGCTTTAAGTCTTTTTTGTTGTTGCTTTTAAATGACTTAATATGAAAAATTGCCACATAAATTCACATAAATAAGTAAATAAATAAATATAAAGTGGAACAATAATCTACATGTCAGTTGGCCCATTCATTCAATAAATTAGATAGAGCAGTAATTTAGAAGGCACATTTGAAGTATTATATTATTATAATTTACATTGTTTGGGTAGCTGTGAGATTTAGCTTTAGGGAAAATATGTGCTTTTAAAGATGCTTTTGAGAAAATAAAAAATTTGGTATGGATGTCAATGTTAATTTTTTAAAGCATTTGAACACTTACAAATAATTATTATATATCTGCTTTATTTCTATGATACACCTGTTTCTTGGGCACTTGTTTTTTGTGTACTCAGTTTTTCTTAAAAATTATGTTTGCTTTCTGTTTTAATGGTGATTTATCATCATATTTATTACAAGTTATTATTAACTATTATTTTAAAATGAAAATTTTAAAGTATTTTTTTAAGTAAAGAACATATTTCTATTTATCTAGTTTGAGGAAATCATTGGTAGGTGTAAAATATCGATTTGTTGTTAAATTGTTTATTTTAAAAATATTTCATGGCTAGAAGTAATAGCTTTCATTAGCATATACTTTATGCTACTGCACGCAATTTCAATATTCCAATACAATTATATGTTAAAAAATTGGCTGAGTTTCCTATTTCAAAAAATGATCACTAGTATATGGCTTTCAAAAGTCATTACTTTTTAGATGGGCTCCTACCCTAAATGGATTGACAACAATCTGAAAGCTCAGTGTTTGGCAAAGTGCATGGTTAAGTATTCACCTTCTAGTCAAGGAAAAACAAAAAAGCAAAAAGTATTTCCCACATATATTTCATGTACAGTGGGACCGCCATTAGTTGGGGCCACCAGACAGAAATAAAATGATGGAAATAAATAGAAGGTAAACAGCTGTAGAACCAACATTTTCTTTTCATTCCTAACTTTAAACAAAATATGCTTAGTGAGTTATTGGACTCATGGCCAAACTCTGGGAAGCCTGGACCACCGGCACACTTCTCACAACAGAAGTCAAATAAATATAAATTCGCATGTCTGTTTTTGCATAGGTCTGATTATGAGGCATACAGGTAAAGCCTTAAAGATGGGAGGGGGTAATCGGCAAGTTCATTTATGGCATTGTATGAATGTAATTAATTCTTAGATATTTTTAAATTTTTCAAGAGATGTATGTGTGTGTGTGTGTGTGTGTGAAACTGAGCTAGTCTCTTTCTCTGAATGACTGCCGGGCCACCCGCTACTCCCTCCCCAAACGCTGCTCTTTTTTTTTTTTTTGCCTAGTCAAGTGAAACAGTGGCAGTGGAGAAGGAACAAAGGAATCTGGAACTGGCTGTGATCAGTTTGTTGTAAGCACCACTGCACTACGACCTGCCCCAAGCTCTGCTCTTTGCTTTAGTAGTGCAACCTCCTCCAGCACACTTCCCAGTTCACCGGCTCCATTCCTGGAGCTCTAGGAAAGTATGCAGATGGAAAGGAGTAAAGAAGGGAAGGTGTTAATTTTGCTCTCTCTTTTTTTCACCTCAGCATCTGCCAATTGCTTTTCTAAGGAAGCTATTCCAAATGACATCAGTATAAGGCAAGTGCCCTTACAAATATAAAACAGACAAATCTACCGCGTTGTTAAGGTTTCATAAGGTCTGCTTGCCATATTAGAACACACAGTGTTCTCAGAATGTCAAATCAACTACACTTTACCTCAGCCAAGTGCATTTATGCTTCAGCTTTCTGGCACCCCGCCACAACCGAGCTGCTTTTCATTTATCAAACCCTGCAGCACAGCACTCTAACTAGGCAACTGCTCCTCATTGCTGCCCAAATCTCTTTATCATGGAATTGGGTTCATTTCAAAAAGTTTATCATTTTGAAAAGGAACTGCAATGCAAAAACAATGCCATTTATCAGCTTAGGCAAGGAGACTGCTAGGAAATGATAAATTTCCTGTACGTGGCTTTGGTTTATCACCAGTTTATTTTAACTTCTCCTTGCACTTGCTGGATACACTTGTATGACAGGTAAACTTTAAGTGCCTTGTGCCCCTCTCCCCTGATAAATGTGCTTAATAATGCAGATGTGCATTTATAAAGTTGTCTTCCACCAGAGAGTGTGCAAGAAAGGGAAACTGCAAGGATTATAGAATGTTTTAAAAATACATGACCTTAAGAATCATTTAGTCTAATCTTCTAATCTATAAATAACCTCACTGAGACCTTAAATGGTCAAATAAGCAAAGTAACATCATGGAGTCAGTTTATGGCAGAACCAGGAATTGAACCAGAAAAATATATTTTCTCTCATCCCACATAAATAAATAAATATACTATGATAATTTGTTCATTAAAAGATACTTACTGAAACCCTACTGGGTAACAGATCCTAATTAGATAATGAAGATATATGAGGATAAAAAAAATGTATTTATGCTCTATTGAGATTTTCAGTGTAGTGAATGATAGAGATGTGAAATAATTACAAAAATAAATGTTTGTGATAAGCACTAAAAAAGTACAATGAGAAATCATAATTATCTTCTGTTGGAGAATTTAGGGGAGTAGACACTGGTAGCAGCTGGTCAAGGAAAGAGTCTTTGAAGATATGACAATTGAGACGAGACTTAAATGATGTTTTCTGAAATAAAATATTCTGATCTATGTGTTCTTGACCTTCTTGCACCAATGATCTTGTTCTCACCTAACCTCACTTTCTCTCATATTAATACTTTTTTTAAACATCTGTTGGGGAAATATGATTGAGGAATTAATGAGATGTAGCTCATAAGACCATTATTTTATTATCCCGTCCAATATTGCTATATTAAAGACAGAAATAGGAGTATGCAGGGTTTTGCCCTGAAGCTATGTGTGAGCTCAATGGTTCACTTATCAGAGGCTGCTATCAAGGGAGGGCTCTCATGGCTCCGGTAGGGATGTTTTCCAGGAAGGCTTCCCGGTATCTCAAAATTTGTGAGCTTCCCTGTGTCTTGAAAGACAAGGCAGGGCAAATATGGCCCACAGGATGGAAGCCAGAGACAATGAGTGCCCTTTGCCCAGAGACGCACCCTAGTGGTTATAAACAACTTGTTGTGTGGAAAACAGGCTTTCTGCTCTCTCCTGACTGTCTACCTTTAAGTCCACAATAACCAAATCAGAGAAATATAAAGTCACTATAAATCTTTTGTTATACATTTGTTAATTGACAACTACCTCTTAGAATTTAGAAGTTAGTCCCTGAAAGACTTTGTACCTGTTTGTTCACCTAGATAGATTAGAACTTGTTAGAAGCCCTTTGAGAGGACTTTTGACTCCAACCCCCTACCTGTCTCCCCTAGCAACTGCATTCCCTGATATGCAAATATGTTACTCTGACAACTGGTAATTCATATCTGTGATTATAAAAACCTATGTGAATCTAACCATATTGCTAGGCCATTCACAGAGAAATGGTTTAGACTCCTGAGTACCCTGCTGTGATTTTTCTGATCTTTTTATATAAAACTATAAACTATACCTTACTCTCTGTGTATTCTTTTATTCTCTCTATTTCCTATCAATTTTTTTATCCTCTGTGGTGACCCCTATCTAAGGGACTTGGCTCCACAGGGAGAAGTAACTAATCTCCTAGGGGGCCTGCCTCAACACTCCCCCGCAAACATCAATTAGCTGAATACCTTGAGAAATATTGATTTCTAGGAGGTAACTTTCTGGTCAGGGGCTCTAGTACTTCTTCTGACTACTAGTGTCCTTTTTCTAGCAATTTTTGGACATCTCTGGGACCTCTCCTCAAACTGAAAATACATAGCCAGGGACTGCTCAATATCTCCACTTTAATGTCTAACAGGTACCTCAACATTTAACATGCCAAACAGATTTAAAAATGTATATGAAAGAGTAAAGAGTTAGGACAAGAGAAGAGATTTCTGAAGAAGAGAGACAAAAAGGGAAGTAATTCCATATCAGCTGTTGGGACTTATTATGTAGACATAGAACCGATATAAGGTGACCAATAGTGTAGAATAGAGGGTCTAGAAACAGCCCAATACCCATTTGGAAATTTGAATCATGACAGAGGGGTAATGGAAGATCAGCAAGGACAGGGCACTCTAGTCAATAAATAATGTTTAAAAAATGTTATCTTTACAGCAAAAATCTAAACTTTAAGTTTCTGAAGATAAGTCAACAGAAAATCCCAGACTGAGGTGGAAAGAGAGAAAAGAATGGATAAAACATACCAGAAAGAGTAAAACTCTGGGAAATCTCACAGGGCGTCATATACATATAGTTGGAATATGAGAAGGAGAAGAAATTTTGAAATAATGGCTGAGAACTTTTCAAAATGATTGACAGACACCAAAACATGGATTCATGAAGCTCAGGAAAGTCAGGTAAGATAAATTTTAAAACAAACAATTTTTAAACTTTGTGGTTCACAAAAAAGCCACAACTAAACATATAATATTCACATTTATAATAAAGATTCTGATTTCACTTTCTTGATGTTTGGGGAAAACTTTTAAGCTTTTAAGCTTTGGTTTCCCTCTTCATTTTCTGGATCATGTAAAAATACCATGTCTAGGTAACTCAAAAAATCCTGGGTTCTCCTTCCTTTGGTGTCAATAGGTGATTCAAACTACTCAAGCCCCTATTCATGTGCCAGAATGTCCAACCCAGCCCCAGCCCCTAACCACTGAAAGAGTCACCAATTTAGTCTCTTTCCTGTGATCTCAAGCCAGTGTTGGACTAGCTTGGGAGAACCACTCTTTTTTCCCTTAGAAAGCTCGTTATGTTAATAGAAAATGTATTCATACTTTTGTGTGTGTGTGTGTGCATGTGTGTGTGCGCATGTGTGTGTACGCAGGTGTGTGTGTGTGTGTGCACATGTGTGTGTGCGTGAGCATGTGTGTGTGTGTGTGTGTGCATGTTGGCATCATCAGTGTTGATGTTTGAACCAAACTGTAGTCATGAATCCATCCTGCCACTGCATGGTAGCCCTAAAAAACTACAAGAAAGGAAAGACAGAAAACATCTTGAAAGAAGGGCCCAGGGATGTGCCTCCTCTGACTATTCTGGCAGTGGCTGCTGTTCCCATAAAGGCAAAAAGGGAATTTAAGGAAAGCACCCATGTGTGGAGGAGACCCCAGCTGTGCACGGGGAAAGACAAGGTGGCTGAAGCCTGGGAAATCTGAATATCTGGATACACCAGGCCCAGGGAGCAGCAGTCTTTCCAATAAGGGGGTAGCACCCAGTATACTCGGGTGCTGCACATCTAGTATATCCCCCACTTTGGAGGAAGTCAGGCAGCAAATTTGATTTTGGATAGCAAAATAGGAACTGATTCAGTGGTGGTATGGTGTCTTCTTCCCTGGAATCTGGTACCGTGCCATTCAGCTTCCTTGGCTGCTAATGTGGCTCCAAGTAAGGGATTGATTAAGGGGTGAACTAATGAAGAATTGATCTTTTCCAGGATTAGGGAGCCCCACCCATGGCTGAAGTGTAATGCTGCCTCAAGGTGTGTGCCACAGGGTGGGACAAGATGTTTCCTTAGGCCCACCAGGGGGTTAATCTCCTGTTGTGGATGTTCCCAACAAAACTGGCTTGTAAGGGAAGGAAGGACACTCTGAAGTGTTGGAAGCCGGGGAAATTTAGTCAAGATGTAATTTTTTTGATTGAGAAAAACAAAGTTAGGGTCCTGGCTAGAATAACCCACATGCTTAGTAAGACTCAGATCATGCAACTCCCAACTGTCCAATCACAGTTCCATGGTGACATTTGAACCATGAGGAAATCCCTGTCTAGATACAGTAAAACAAGATCCAGACCATAATCAGTCTTTTTTTTTTTGCTGAGACAATGGGTCCGGTCATCTTCTATGGCATATATATCACACTCTGTAAACCTATATCTTGCTCTTGCTCCATAATCCTATCTTTCTTTCAATAAACCTTATTTCTGTTCTTGCCTTACTTTGGTGCATCTGGTCATTCTTCAGGCATGAGCACGCCAAGAACCGACATTTCAGACCCCAAAACTTGACAGGAGGATGACCTAACTCCCGGATGTGGAAGACTTCAAGAATTTAGGAAACATGATGTTACATGAATGGCCATAGTCTTTTCTCTTTCTTCTCTTTCTCCTCCTCCTTCAAATTAGAATTTCAAGATCCACCCTCAGAAATTCTAATTCAAAGGGTCTGTAGCACTCATGTATTGATGGGCACCTGGGTTGTTTCCACAACTTTGCAATTGTGAACTGTGCTGCTATAAACATTCGAGTGCAGGTGTCTTTTTCATAGAGTGATTTTTGTTCTTTTGGGTAGATGCCCAGTAATGGAATTGCTGGAGCAAATGGTAGATCTACTTATATCGCTTTAAGGTATCTCCATATTTCTTTCCACAGAGGCTGAACTAGTTTGCACTCCCACCAGCAGTGTAGGAATGTTCCTATCTCTCCGCATTCACGCCAACATTTATTGTTTGGGGACTTTTTGATAAAGGCCATTCTTATTGGAGATAAGTGATATCTCATTGCAGTTTTGATTTGCATTTCCCTGATGATTAGAGATGTTGAGCATTTTTTCATGTGTTTTTTGGCCATTATTCTGTATTCTCTTGAAAAATTTCTGTTCATGTCCTTTTCCCACTTTTTGATAGGGTTGTTTGTTGTCTTTGCTGATTTTCCTGAGTTCTAAATAGATTCTAGTTATCAGCCCTTTG
>VBSM01002937.1:27507539-27523668 GCA_008086735.1 Cheirogaleus medius
GTTCTGTTCCACTGGTCAATGTCCCTGTTCTTGTGCCAATAAAAAGCTATTTTAGTTACTATCAACAAAATGTGGTATATGTATACCATGGAGTACTATTCAGCTTTAAGAAACAATGGTGATATAGCACCTCTTGTATACTCCTGGATACAGCTGGAACCCATTCTACTAAGTGAAGTATCTCAAGAATGGAAAAACAAGCACCACATGTACTCACCAGCAAATTGGTATTAACGGATCAACACCTAAGTGGACATATAGGAATAACATTTGTCGGGTGTTGGGCGGGTGGGAGGGGGGTGGAGGGGATGGGTATATACAAACATAATGAGTGAGATGTGCAACGTATGGGGGATGGTCATGCTTGAGGCTCTGCCTCGAGGGGGGAGGGGGCGTGGGCAATATACATAACTGTAATATTTGTACCCCCATAATATGCTGAAATAAAAAAAAATGTCTGTAGCAGGGCACCTAGACCACAGATGTTTCTTATTCAAGTGGTATGAAACCTATGTTTAGATACTCTGTCACAGAATTATTAGAGAATAAATTGTTCCTTGCAAGTAGTCCAAACATAAATTAATAAAATAAAATATATTTCCATGTAACTAAAAGAATTGTTGGGAAATGTAAAATGTTAATGGTATACACCAAAAATGCAAGTAATATTTAATTACCAATCAGCATATGATTGCAAGCAACAAAAGCC
This sequence comes from Cheirogaleus medius, assembly GCA_008086735.1. Classification (NCBI taxonomy): domain Eukaryota; kingdom Metazoa; phylum Chordata; class Mammalia; order Primates; family Cheirogaleidae; genus Cheirogaleus; species Cheirogaleus medius. Next base: position 27,508,249 of record VBSM01002937.1, read on the forward strand.
TACTCTCTTAATAAGAAAACACTTTAAGTGTCATTTGAAATCTATCAGGGGTACTGATGGGGTAGAGATCCAGCCCACTCCATTGGAATCTTGCATAATATATTTCAGGACTGGTCTTTTATGACACCGCTGACATCCTCACTAGGCACAGTCTCTCACTGTGACATTTCAACCTCTGAAAATTAGATGCCCCTGGAAGCTGAATCCCTCCAGGAGGCTTCTGTGCAGTGCCTTTTTTTTTATTATTATTTCAAAGTATTACAGGAGTACAAATATTTTGGTTACATGGATCACTTTTAAAATGCTTGAGTCATGGCAAGAAGGGTGCCCATCACCCAGATAGTGTTCACTGTACCCATTAGGTAGGGTTTTGCACATCATTTCCTCCCCTCCCCCCACTTGATTTCCCTTAAGTCTTACTTCCCTCCATGCACATGTGTGCTCATCAGTTAGTTCCAATTGAATAGTGAGTACACGTGGTGTTTGTTTTTCCATTTTTATATACTTCACTTAGGATAGTGGTCTCTAGTTCCATCCAAAGTTTTACAAAAGGCATTAAGTCATCTTCTTCTTGGCTGAATAGTATTCCACAGTATACATATACCACATTTGTTAATACTGTCATGAATTGATGGGCACTTGGGTTGATTCCACATGTTTGCAATTATGAATTTAGCTGCAATGAACATTTGAGTGTAGGTGTCTTTATGATAAAATGACTTATTTCTTTTAGATAAATACCCAGCGGTGGGATTATTGGATCAAAAGGTAGGTACAGTTTTAGTTCCTTGAGGACTCTCCATACTGTTTGTCATAGAGGTAATATTAATTGCAGTCCAATCAACAGTGTAGGAACATTCCTTTTTCTTCACATTAACACCAGCATCTGTCATTTTTGGACTTTTTAATAAAAGCCATTCTAACAGGGGTAAAGTGATATCTCATTGTGTTTTTAATTTACATTTCCCTGGTAATTAGAGATGTTGAGAATTTTTTCATATGTTGGTTAGCCTTTTGTCTATCTTCTTTTGAAAACTTCTGTTCATGTCTTTTGTCTACTTTTTTATTTTTTATTTTTCTTGTTGATCTGCTTAAGTTCTTTGTATATTCTGGTTATTAGCCCTTTATCAGATGTATAGCATGCAAATATTTTCTCCCGTTCTGTAGGCTGTCTATTTGCTCTGTTTATTATTTTCTTGGCTGTGCACAAGCTATTTAATGTAATCAAGTCCCATTTATTTATTTATTTATATTGTTGTTGTGATTGCCATTGGGGTCATCTTCATAAATTCTTTGCCTAGGCCGATATCTATGAGAGTTTTTCCCACATTTTCTTCTAGAATTCTTATTGTTTCATGCCTTACATTTAAGTCTTTTATCCATCTTGAAATAATTTTTGTGAGTGGTGAGAGATATGGATCCGGTTTCATTCTTCTGCATGTGGCTGTATCTACTTTCACTTTATATCTGTAGTTTCAATATTGCAGCTTTAGATGGAGCTTGGGTTACCTGTCTGGGCTCAAGGTATATTGATACTGGGATAGAGAGTTTCTGGATTCTACTTTAGAGGCAAATGTATTTGGATCATTAAAAAAACAACAATCTTTAAATAACTGTGTTGAAAGGAGACTTGTGAACCAAAAATAAATAGATACATAGATAGATTCTTATTAGGATATTCCTGGCAAAATTGATATCTGTTTGCAATTGTTTACCTGAACATGTCAACACTTCATTGGAGACTTCTAAACCATGTTATTTGTGTATTTCAGCTAACCCAAATGATATCCAATTATTAAGAAATAACTTCAAAAAATAGGATCAGAATCCATTTCTATGTTATGCTATTAGATACTGTATAATATGTGAAGATATTTGTTCTAATGATACTGCCTATAAATTAAATACCATCTTAATAGAGAAGCCTGATTTATAATAAGCTCACACAATTTAGTTCTTGATTGACTCCTCACAATAAGTTAAAGGTCAATTAAAGCTAAAAACAATTGTGTTTCTCATAATAGATTTCTCTACAGAATTGCTGCCTCTAAAGACTCACTGGTTTGAGAATTTTGTTTGATAACCTTTGCAATATAACAAATAATTAAATGGTATATAGAGTCTTAAATAAAATATGCAAATGTGACTAAGATTGGAGAAAAACACTATTCTCTTTTAAAAACAGAATAGAAAGAATTTGTAGTTTGTTGCAGAGAATGCTAAGACTCAGAGAAATCAGTTTTTTGATTTGGGTTCGGACTAAAACCAAAATAACATAGTTGTATTGTTATTTTCCTTTGGCATCCAGGAACAAAAAAAAGGGACATAACAGGCTCTGTGGCTAACGTGGCACATTGTTTGTTAAAATTGTTTCCTAAGTACTTACAATCTGAATTTTATGTCCCATAAAAATTCATGTGTTAAAGTCCTAACCCCCAAAATGATGGTATTAGGAGGCAAGGCCTTTGTGAGGAGATTAGGCAGTGAGGGTGGAGCCCTCATGATGGAATTAGTGCCCTTATAAAAGAAGGCCTGCAGAGACCTTTTAACTTCCACCATGTTGGAGCACAGTGAGAAGGCGCCACCTATGAACTAGACAGTGGACCCTTAATAGATACTGAATCTGTTGGTGTCTTGATCTTGGACTTACCAGCCTCCAGAACAGTCAGAAACAAATTTCTATTATTTATAAGCCTCCCAATTTATGGTACAGCCAGCCCTCCATGTCTATGGGTTCCACATCTATGGATTCAACCAATCATTTGCAAGGTAGAAAATATTTTAAAAAATTGTATCTGTACTGAACATGGATAGACTTTATTTCTTGTCATTATTTTCTAAACAATGTAGTATAAACTATTTACATAACATTTACATTCTATTAAGTATTATAAGTAATCAAAAGATGAGTTAAAGTAACAGGAAGGAGGTACATGGATAATGTGAAAATACTACACCATTTTATATCAGGGATTTGAGCATCCATGGATTTTTCTACCAACAGGAAGCCCTATCAAGGATACCAAAGAATGACTGTATTTTATTATAGCAACCTGAATGTCCTAAGATACTGAGATAACTTGGAAGACACACCACATCCCTCCTGGGAATGTAAATCTAGGTAAAGAAGACAGAAAACAGAATGCCATCGATATATGCTCTTCTTTATTGCCTGTGCCAAGATATTTATAAGACAAAATATGCCCACTAGCAAGCAGAAATTGAAAGCAATCAAAAGATTCTATAAATCTGGGTACCTGGCAGACTTGGAAAAACCGGCTACTTCTAGATTCCAAAGAGCTATTTAGGGGCCAAAATTAGATTTTGAGTGACAAAAACCCAGAAATAGTTTTAATTGAACAAAAATTCCTTGAAAATTTTAAACTAGGTATGGTTTTCTCACCTAATGCCTTAAGATCCCTTAAAATAAAAATCACTAAGAGACAGGAGGGAAAGAGGGAAAGGAGAGGAGGGGAACAGGGGTGGATGTGAGGAGAAAGAAAGAGAGAGGAAAGAGAAAGGCACAATATATAAAAGTTATAAATAAATCATAAATTTGTAGAGAAAACTTTGGGTTTGTTAATACAGAATATGGAACTGACCCAAAAACGTTATATTCATAGTAATTAAAAATTAGAAGAGATCCATATCGCTATAAACCAATTTTGGTATAACAATATCTAGGAATATTACTCAGCAATACAAAGAAGCAAATTGCTGATAGAAGCAACTACATAGATGAATCTGAAAAACATTATACTGTGAGAACAATGCCAGACACAGAAGAGTACATTATGTATGACTTCATTTACGGTAAATTCCAGAAGTAATACCAATATATAGTGAAAAAAGTCTATCAGGGACTGTGGTTGGAATAGCAGGATTTTGACCACAAAAAAAGTGCAAGGATATTCTGGGGGGGTATCTACGTACTATCTATACTATATAGATAGTATGATGTTGGCCACATAGACATCACATATGATAAAATCCATCAATCTTTACCTTGAAGTGAATGCATGTTATTGCATCTTTTAAGAGTTACTGACTACTTTTAAAAAGCATTTGCCTATTCAGGATATTAAACCATCTCTAAGTCCCCAAATTTACTCAAGCTGGAAGGATGCTGCAATATTTTTATCATCTGTGAACCAAGAAAAAGTTCTAACTACCTGTTCAAATGATATCAAGAGAAATTGTGGAAGAAGAGAATCTCCTAGAGAATAAAATCAGAGACCAAGAAGAAAATTAAGTACTTTTCCCTAGAAATCAGAATCAGGACGTATTCTAGGAATTTCTACTGTACCACAGGAGGGGGCTTTCCACTGTCTTTTCTGAGAGATTTTACAATTATTCTAGATAAATAACTCTTCTGTGTCTGCCATTTTTCAATTTTTGGAACATCCTCCTGTTGTTTATTGCGCGCGCGCGCGTGTGTGTGTGTGTGTGTGTGTGTGGAGAGTGGGGTCTGGGGTCTGGTAGCAACAACATATTATTAGTTCAGAATAGCCAGATCATTCTAATGTAGATGACAGCACAACATTCAGAACTTTGGGCTTTTGAGCAGAACCCAGGAACTGGACAGGACTCCGTTGGCCTACTTTGATGAGGGGGGCAATGTAATGCATTTGGGAAGAGAACAAATGAACAACTGGTGAAAGAAGGATAGTCTGTAACAAAGAATCATGCTCATCGTTCTCTACCTATCTTCTTTTTCTGTCATTTACACAGAGCTAAAATATATTTCTCAATCTGCTTTTATTAAGGGGTCAAAAACACTGGGCTCTGACCAATGGCATGTTGGCAGAAATGATATGTGTAAATTCTAGGCCTAACATCAAAAACAACTCTCACAATCTATTCAATCTTTTGTCCCCTATCTGTTAACTAAATGTCAATTCAAGATGACCTTGAGAGTCATTGAAGAAGGAAGAGCTACACGTTGCAGAACAAAGGTCTTTGATTGATTGCACCTAGCAGAGCTCTCCCAGCAATCCGCATCGGACCATGGTATGCGTGAGAAAAAGCACTTGTTAGGTGATGGAAATTTTTCTTTGGTGCAGCCCTTAACATTATTCACCCTAACAATGTTAGTGTTAAATCAGACAGAATAATACCAAGAAAATTTATAAAAATTATAAAATATTGTGATATTTGAAGCCTACCACTCAAAGTCCTTAAAAAGCTGGGAGGGTGAAAAAAATTAATATTTTATCTTTCGAGTAAATCATATTACATGAGAAAGAATTTCCTAGAAGTGCTCAAAAAGCATTTGAAGTGCAGTTAACCTTGGCTTGTAAAGCTGAGGAGTATAAGGGCAGTTGAAAATCTGAATTATTGCAATAGCATTTACTAAATATGTTCTCTAAAATGTTGTTTTCAAAATCATCCTTTACTATGATCCTATTAGTAAAACCTAGGTCCTCATACTGAGGAATTTTTGTTCTTTTTGTTCTTTTTGTTTTGAGATAAAAGATATTTTAGAGTAAGATTCAATAATAGCATACTGATTGCCTCTTCTGATTTTGTGTCTCATTTCTACCTTAACATTTTCAGTGTTTTTTCATCTATTTGTTTTACTGCCTGAATGTTTTATAAACTGCAAAACCTTTCTTCACATTTTTCAGAGGCACAACATGAATAAAAGACACTATTCAAGTATGAGCATTCAGTCCAAAGAGCAGAAACTCTCCCTTGATACATATGAGGTGCATTTAAAAAGGAATCTTTCATATAAAATTTGTTTTAAAATACCTTACTCTTTACCAACCATACTTTTCCAATTCAGTTAGGTGCCAATTCAAGAATGCACCTTCACTACACTCTAAGAGTTAAACTAAAGTAGCATTATCAATTTATAACAAGTTAATATTCATAATAAGAAGTGTAATGAGCAGGTAACATCAAGCAGTAATATAATTAATATATAATATAGCTGTCCATTTAGCTGTCTAGAGTTTGTTACCTATTAGATAGAGAGTTCATTCTGGTAAATAATTTCACTCTGGGTCTTGGGGAGACTGGAATTAAGTTTGTCTAACACAAGAAGAGTTCATTTATCTGTCCTTAAAATAGGCAAGTTTCTATCAATATGGGTCAGGTCTAAAGAACCCATGTGTTATTCCCTAGTGAATTATATAGAAAATAAATAATATCATGGAAAAATGACTGAGAAATAGATTTATTCAAGTGACCCAGGAAATTCTAAGGGAATAAACAGTCAAGTTAGGAATAAATATAAATTATTAATGAGCCTGGTTGGGGGCTACTATAGCAGAAGTTACAAAGGTTCATTTGGGGGAGCTTTTGCCCATTTAGTTGAGTCCTGAAAATTGAATAAATGCAATGACAGAGAACAACTTTAAATTGGGAGCAAATTTTTATGAGTTTTGAATCAGCCTCATGGCAGGTGTGAGCATGGGCCATGGACCATGGTAAGCAACAGCCTTTATAAAATCCCAACATGTTTAGCAAATGAGAAATTTTTACCGAGTTATTCGGCATCTCTTTACATCAACATTCTATCTCAAAGTAGAGACTAAGAGTAGTATTCACCTCACAGGAGTGTTGTAAAATTGAATGAGTTATACATATAAAACGCTTAATACAATAAATTCTCATATGCTTATCAAACTATAAATTATTTATGTATTCACTTATTCTTTCATTTATTTGGTGTATATTTATTAACTACCTATTGTTTCAAGAATGAATTTACTTGTGAGGATATAACAGTGAACCCTACATACAAAAATTTGTGTTCTCATTCATATCATATTGTACTAGAGACACAAACAATAAAATAGCACAGTAGATTTTGATGAATGCTACAGAATAAAATAACGGAGAGGAGAAGCTAGGATGCAATGGAAGAAATTATAACTAAATGAGGTAGGAAAGTATATCAGTCAGCTCAGATTGCCAGAACAAAATAACACAGACTGGGTAGCTAAAACAATAGAATCTAATTTTCTCACGGTTCTAAAGGCTAGAAGTCCAAAATCGATGTGCCAGCATGGTTAGTTTCCAGTGGGGCTCTCTTCCTGGCTTGCAGACTTCTGCCTTCTCACTGTCTACGCATGGTGTAGGGGGAGAGAGAGAGAGAGAGAGAGCGAGCTGTGGTGTATCTTTCTCTTCTTATCAGGGTGCCAGTTCTATCAGATCAGGAATCCACCTCGGTTCCCTTCAATTACCACCCTAGAGGCCCTATGCCCAATACAGTCACATGTGGGGTTAGGGCTTCACCCTATGAATTTTGTGGGGGACACATTCAGTCCATAATAGGGAGTTAGAGAAGTCTTCACTGAAAACATAGCGTTCCTGAGAGTATCTCACATATGTGAAGAAATGATCAAGAGGAATATGTGGGACAGGATAACTAAAGGAAAGAGAGAGTGTAAGGGCAAAGATCCCGAGGGGAGAGTGTGCTGGGTAACTGGATGAAGGGAAGAGTAGCAGGAAAGAGATCAGAGGAGACAGAAAGGCTGAAATATTCAGCCATTGCACCATTATAAAGATGTTGATTTTAATTATAAGTGAGATGGGAAGTCTTGGTAGCAGATAAGTAACAAGATCTGACTAAGTTTTAATAAGATTACTCTGCTTGTTATGTTGAGAATATATGAAAGGGGGAAAGTTGGAAAGAAGGAAGACTAAACAGAAAGCTATTGTAATAATCCGGAGATTGCAGTGGCTGGGACAATGTGACAGTAGTGCAAAAGATGAATAACTTTCAAAATTTGGACAGATTTTGAGGTAAGATGTAAAGATCTTTTGACAAATGATATGTAGGTTTTGAGAAACAAAAGAAACCGAAGATGGCTTCAAATTTCTTAAAACTGAGCAACAGGAAAAGGAGTGAGTCTTTGATATTCATGTCAGTATTGCAGAAGAACAAGTTGGAAATAAAAATCAGACTTTGACATTTGGATAAGTTGAATTTGAAGTGCCCATTCCACATGTAAACAGTGGTGTTGCATGGGCAGTCATCCACACACAGATGGAGCTCAGGAGCGAAGACTGGCCATTTTCAGCATACGGACTTATCATAAGCATGAAACTGGATGACTTTCACACAGAAGTAAATTTTGATAGAAAAACAAAAAAACAAAAACCTAAGTCCCAGGACTGACAGCATGATACTGTAACTTACGAAAGTCAGCGAGATGAGGAGGTGGCAGTAAAGGCAAATGAGGAAAAGTGAGATAGGAAGAAAACTAAGAGAATACGATATTTTAGGAGTCAATTTATTAATATAAAAAGGAGATGGAGAAGTTTCCAAAAGGAGAGAGTGATCACTTGCCTCAAGTGCTACTGAGAAATGAAGTAAGAAGAGAACTGAAAAATGGCCATTGGGTTTTGCAACCTAGAGATCATTGTTGATATTGACAAAATAGCTCCAAAGGAGCGTTGGAATCAAAACTTGATTAGAGTGGGTTAGATAGAGAATAGCTGGAGAAAAATAGAAAAATAACAGCCAGCATGTATGTAAAAGTATTTCAAGAAATTTTGTTACAAAGGGAGGGAGAAGGATGGACAGTAGCTTCAGGGATAAGTGAGTTTAAATAGAAACTTTTTAAGTTTTTGACATACGAGTAATAAAATATGTTTGTGTACTAACAAGAAATATCCAAAAGTTTTGTGAGGCTTTTCTTCACTATCACATTGAGAAATATGATGGCAATATGTACCCCAAACCAAACGATTTCCCCCTGCCTCTGCAAAGAAGGAAAATAAATCAGAAATGAGTACACTATATGAAAAGCATTGATTTGCAGTCAGTTCAAGAGTTTGTCCATGAATTTTCTGCTATGGCTCCTTCCATAAATAGCTATTAAATTTAACACCATTTGGTTTCTTAAAGTTCAAACCAGGGTTGTAGCCTGGCAGGTCCCTTCCTGGAAGTGGCTACCCTACTAGCTTTCTTACTTTTTTTGATCTTTTGCGTAATTTTCTAAAATGCTAATGCTCCTGTGGTGAATACCATACACTCCAAGACAGGAAGGTCCCCATCAAATTAATAATAGTGCGGAAAGTCCGCAAGCAATGGCATTTCAATAATCAATGGAGTGTTTGTAATATGTGTATTAGCTGAGTGTAGTTAACTGGTTGATGTGACCACTTGAGTCACCTGGAGTAGTTAAGAAGACAATATTAGTATTTGTATAATTAATTCATTAGAGGAAAGGGAATAGTAGTTACAGAAACATTTGCAGTAACAAGACTCTAATTTTCTCCTACTTGCCATTATAATTTTAGAGGTAAACTTACTGAGCTATTTTAAAAGGAGAAAATATTAAGTATTTAAATGTTAAAGATTCCTGAGCTTCACGACAGAATTTCTGAACTTATAACCACTGGAGCTGTTGCTATGTTTTAACATAAAAGAAAGAAAAGAATTCAGGGAAGATATAAAATAAGAATAAACCAAAAATAGATACTAAAAATAAAAAACAAACCTATGGAATGAATTAAAATTTTTAAATGAAACAAATTTGAAAAAAAAGACCAATTATATAAAGTTGAAGATTTAGAAACAAATTTTTAAAGAGATAAACAAATTACATGAAGAATAAAATGATAAAATAGTAGACACCAATGAGAAAACATGTTAAAAACAATAAAATAAAATAATTGGATAAAACTATATAAGAATGGTGCAAAACTTTATGAACATTCCCAATATAATAATAAATGCAATTGTAGACGAATAACAAGAATGAATTATGGAGAAATACGTAAACATTTTGTAAAATAGATTAAAGACCAGAAAAAGTAGAAAGCTTGGAGAGCAAGGGAACAAATGCCTAGCAAATAAAAGCACTAATACAATGTTGCAATAAAATTCAAGAAATTTATCAAAGTAAAAATATTTAACCTTTGTAAATATATTCCAAAATATTTCTTTGCTTATTAATATGTCATTTGTTATGGATAACAATCTCCCAGATTACACTAAATATGAGGATTCCTGGGCTTCACTATAGCATTCCCGAATTTATAACCTCTGGATTTATTGCTCAGGCAGCTGAATTTTAACATGCACATGAGATAATTTGAATATACAACATTGCTTAAGAACTACTGCTTTAAGGTTAAACATATATGCAAACCTGAAAAGAAAACAGTACAGAAAAAGACAAATCAGGAACAGACAAGAAATAAAATTATTTTTATCTTTAATAATGCTTAGGTAGCTCTTGATTCCTGGGATATGCAGATTCTTATTGCAATAATCTCTACTTTGTAGTCATTTAAGTTTGCAGTAATGTGTGGTTATTTGTTATGCAGCAATAAAAAACTAAGAGGTAGAGTATACAAGGAAAGAATAACTAGGTTGTGAATGGCAGATAATCTTGTTTATGTGTTGAGGCAGATGCCTGAAAGGATTACAGCCCTCCATCTTTCTGGGTTTAGTGCAGCCTCAGAATCCTTCTTAACATATGCTAATATGCTTGGTATGAGATGTTGAACCAATTTTTCACCTTTCTACTAGACTTTTGCAGTAGCACAAATGTGTAATATCTGGTATCTTGAACACTGCAGGTTTAAAATTTTCAGGGTAGGAATTACTCCCTTTCCTTAAGAAAATTTCATTTTTTTATTAAGTAAATCTGGAAAAAATATCTTTTTTCACTTAGTAAAGCAAATATAGAAAGAGAGAGTTCAACAAAAGCCTATTATCTCCAAGCTAGTACATATTGTCCTATTTTTTCCTGAGAGTAAAAAAAGATACGTTCATATTTTCAAAAACAATCCATCTCTCTAGTTTTCTAACTTATGAAACATCAAAACACATATCATGACTGATATAAATGTTTCTTGGAACTGTTAGGTAGTTAGTGAAGGATTCCAGGTCTCTTAGGGATGAAAGTGGATCCTTGCCTTGGGGCAATTGTCCCACTTGAGAAGAAGGACAAGCATGGGCCCCAAGGCCCAATCTTGGTCCTGCTCCAACTTAGTCCTGTCCGGGTCCACTGCCACACCTGGGGGAGGAGGGAACACTCTACAAATCTGCCAATCAGAACTTAGTGCACCAACTGCAAAAGAATGCAGAGGACTCTCTAGCCCCTAGGCCAAGCGGCATAGGTACCATGGGGTCTGGAAAGCGTCCTAGAACAGCCAGCTTTCAGAGAGGCTCATGGGAGATCCGCATGCATAGGGCATATCACTCCCAAATCAAATTGGTTTCATGCTGACGTTTGAGTCATGAGGGAGGTCCCAAACCAGGCACTATAAAGGACCCAGACTGTAACCAAGCCCCCCTCTTTTTGCCCTCTTTTGGCTACAATAATAAATCCAGTCGTCATCTATGGCACATGTATCTTGCTCTGTAACCTGTATCTTGCTCTTGCTCTAAAATTCTATCTTCCTCTCCTCAATAAACCTCATTTTCGTGCTTGCCTTACTTTGGTGCATCTGGTCATTCTTCAGCCGTGAGCATGCCAAGAACCGACATTTCAGACTCCGAAACCTGACAGAATTATATTTCAGTTGTAACTTATTATTTTATGTTAGTAATTTAATGTGTCAAATTATAATAAAATTATAAGATATGTGAAACCTTAGTATTACACACTGTAAGAATTTATAAGATTGCCTTCCAACACCCCAAATAGAAATTGTAAGAACTACACATATAAGAACTGTGGATTCTGAAATGGTTCCCAATTCATGAGCCTGAAATCTTTATTTGCCTCTTTTTCATGAATCTGAGGGAAATTTTAGCAGGTAAAATTAGCCTGGTCTGTCATTTGACTACCATGTTGCAGCCATTAAACATCTCAGTTTATTACTCAACAAATTATCAAAAACTTGGCAGCTTAAAATAGCAAGCACTTATTATCTGCCAGTTTGTGTAGGTCAGGAGTCTAACCAGGGAGAACTGGCTTCTCTGCTCAGAATCCCACGAGAGTGACATCCATGCGTTGGCCAAGCTGCTCCCTTTCTGGGGCTTGGGGTGCTCTTCCAGGCACAACACTTAGCCAAATCCAGCTTCTCGCAGCCTCCTCAGGTCCCAGTAGCTCCGACTCTTCCCTGCCATGAAGGCCTCTCTGTAGCACAGCAGTTTGTGGGTCTTCAAACCTTACAGAAGATTATCTGCTGCCTGCTGTTTCTGACTTACAGACCTACCTTTGAAAGGGAATTTGTCAGAACCACCCATTTGATTAACTCCAAGTCAATGAATTAATGACTTTAATTACATCTGAAAAACTCTTTCCTCTTTGCCATATAATGGAACCTGATCATGGGAGTGAAATCCATCATATTCATATAAGTTCGACATACACTAAAGGAAAATGGATTATATAGGGACTGTATACTATGGAGCAGAAATCTTGGGGGTCATTTAAAATTCTGCCTACACACTAAATCTTTCCACAAAATTTACTGGGTATTGAGAATGTTCTTTTGTGCCTTAACATATGACTTTGACTCTGAGAAGAAATCCAGAATGGGGCTGAATACAGTGCTGTAATTAAAATAAACCAAGAAAAAAGTAAGAGAATTGGTAAGGGCTCTCATATAAACCTTTCAAAACTACTCTGAGTATAAAAAATGTTCCCTGCTTTACCTACACACACACACACACACACCCCAAAGTTGAGTTTTCAATATAAACTTAGTACAGGCTCTCAAACAATCAATACTCTGAAGAAGGGAGGCCAGCAAAACTTATAAATTAATTTTTCTTGTTATCAGTATAAATTTAGACTCTTTAAAATTAAATAAGAATATACAAACATATAGTATTAATATATAGCAACTGTAGTATATCTCATAGTAGATTATCAACATAAATGTCAATAAAAATAATTATCAAGTTATAGTAAATTATTAATTTGTAACATATATAAAAATCATATAAATAATTTACATGGTAAATACATACTCTTATTTGTAACATTTTTATAACACCATTTATTACCTTTTTTGGTATTGATATTCTGCTGGATGTTTATACTCTAATATTGGTTCATATATTGACTTACAGAAGCTCAAATTCCTTGAACCATTTCAGAGCATTTCTTAGGCTGTTTGCCTTTTATATTCAGGAGTGAAGGCCTATATAATATTCCCTTTTTCCTTAGTCTGGCAAATACATACAGCTTTGTAAGCATAGGCAATGCACTCCATTTATGGAAATTCAAGTATGTAACTTTTTTGCACGAGCTTAGCATTAATTTACAATCTCCTTTAATACTGCCCTTAAGAATTGCAATGCAAGACAATTTTAATAGCATAAGCAGAAAAACATGTTATGAAGCCCTATGAAATTTATATTATCATATTTTTGACCCAACTAAAATCACAGCATGCTAAAAATCTCATAGAATTTGCAGTGGTTTGTTAGTCTCTGAGCCAATATATAAACTAACTTTTCTTTTACTGTTTTGTTTTCTTGGATCTCATAAAATATATATTTTAAACACAAAATAAGTGAATAATAGCCAAACTATAAAATATGGCAAAATAACTTATAATGACTTTATGTTTTGAAGAGTAACTAATATTAAAGATGTTTTGTATCTAGATTTTAATGACCACATAAATAATTTAGCTTAATCTTAATCTCTGCTATGAAAGATAAAACATATGAAATTTAAGCATAACAAAATATTAACATTTCAAGACTACAGACTAGAATGCTGTTTCTAAGTACAATAAGTAATAAGTTGAAGGAGGGTAGAGATTCACTGCAAAATATTTTAGCCAATATTTATTTAGCACTTAAACAGTACATGGCATTGTGGTGTATTACTAGTGATATTTCATTCCTACCTGGAAACTATCCTATGAGGTAGGTATTCTTTAGATTTAGAAATAACTATAGGAAGCTAAGTACTTAAATCATAAATGTAGTAAAACGTTATTATGAGATTTCAAACTATTTTGTTTTGATTCTAAAGCCTGGGCCATTAAGCATCATGTGACATCATCACACAATTTTCATATTTTTGTATGATGTAAAAATCCCTAAAAAACACTAAAATCACAAATTAGCATTTTTTAGAAGCAGTTTATGTGAATTTAACTTAATCCTTTAACTTTTTAAATTAAGATCACATTTTTTGGACATTTTCAAATGTTTTATATGGTTTTAAGCATATATTTTCTTTAAATTTTACAGGATCTTCATAGTTACCCTCTAGTATATATCATGGTCATGACTAAACTTCTAGACAGCAAGATATGAGGAAGACCTCGCTGGGCTCAGGACCTTGTCTTGGCGCCGCCCGCGGCGGCGGTGGGGACCCGCGCACCTGCGGGGCGGGCGCGTCCTGGAACCCATCCCTCCCGGACGCCGAGGGGAAGCTGTGCATAGTCTGCTTATCTATTCTTGTTTATTCTGTTTCCACCGACTTGAAAGTTCTCTCTGTCGGCACCAGCATGTTTGTCTCGTTTTTTGCGGTTTAATCACAGCAACTGAAATATTAACTAGAGGGTACGTAATCAGTATGCATTTGCTGAAAGAAACCAGGAGATAACAACAGAAACCAAGAAGTAAGGAACTTCTTCCCTACCCTTTCGGATTTTCCTAGATAGTCACGTGTCTTTCTTTTCTTATTGCAAATGTTAAGGGCGCAGCCATTTGCGTGGCAGGGCTCTGGCGGTCGGCAGTCTGTCCGGCCCGGTGCGCTCCCGGCTGAAGTTTCCAGACACAGCAGAAGCCAGGCGCGCGCCAGGCGAAGTGCCTCGCAAAGTGAGGTGCATTCGCCACCGACAAGGCCCCTGCCGTAACAGGGGGGTCCCGATTACGGTCTGGGGTCCTGTTTTATACTGCCGGTGCTGGGCCCTCCTCGTGGTTCAAGCATCCCCATCAAACCACTTTGGTGGACGGTTGGGAGTTATAGTCTTACCTGAGTCTTACTGCACATGCGCGTCTCCCATGAGCCTCTCGGAAAGCCCATCAAGGATCAAACTGCGTTGCAGATTTACGCTTAGGACATGATGATTCTCCTTACTTGCTGTAGGTCACCTTCCAGGCCCTACTGTGCCTGCGCTGCTTGGCCTGCTTGCTGGGGCTCTGGAACCCCCTGCGCTCTTTTCCAGTTGGCGCTGAATTCTGATCGGCGGATTGGCAAGGCGTTCTCTCCTCCCTCAAGTGTGGCGATTGCTCGGGGTGCCGCCCTGCTCCCAGGAAAGCAGAGGTTTCTTACTGCCTGACAGATACACTATATAATGCTGAAGTCACGGCTTTCAGTATGTCTCTTAATGACAGGAATGTGTTCTGAGAAATGTGTCCTTAGGTCATATCATCATTTTGGGGAACATCGTAGAATGAACTTACACAGACCTAGATGGTGTAGACTACTACACGCCTACACACCTAGGCTATGTGGTATGGCCTCTTGCTCCCGGGGCACAGACCTGTCCTGAGTACTATAGGCAATTGTACACAGACCTGCACTGAGTACT
>VBSM01002937.1:27523768-27570603 GCA_008086735.1 Cheirogaleus medius
GTAGGCAATTGTACACAGACCTGCACTGAGTACTGTAGGCAATTGTAACACAATGGTAAATATTTATGTGTTTAAACATATCTAAATAGAGAAAAGAGACAGCAAAAATGCAATATAAAAGGTAAAAAATGGTATAAAATGGTATATAGAGCACTTAACATAAATGGAGCTTGCAGGACTGGAAGTTGCTCAGGGAGAGTGAGTGAGAGGTGAGCGAATGTCAAGGCTTAGGACACTACTGTGCAGTACTGTAGACCTTATAAACACTGCACACTCGGATATTTTTCTTTCTTCTGTAATAAATTAACCTTAGTTTACTGTAACATTTTTACTTTATAAACTTTTAAGTTTTTTAACTTTTTGACTTTTGTAATAACACTTAGCTTAAAACACAAACACATTATAGATCTGCAAAAAATATTTTCTTTCTTTATATATCCTTATTCTATAGGATCTTTTACTTTAATTTTATTGTTTTACTTTTTTAATTTTTTTTTTAAAAACTAAGACACAAATTTACACATTAGCCTAGGCCCCCACGGGGTCAGGATGATCAATATCTTTGTCTTCCACCTTCACATCTTGCCCCACTGGAAGGTCTTCAGGGGCGATATCACACATGGAGCTATCATCCTCCATAACAATGTCTTCTCCTAGAATACCTGCCTGACCTGTTTTACAGTTAACTTTTATTTTTATAAATAGGAGTATACTTTAAAATAACAATAAAAAATGTAAAATAGTAAATACATAAATCAGCAACATAGTCAATTATTGTCAAGTATTATATATTATTTATAATTGTATGTGCTACACATGACTGGCTATGCAGTATGTTTGTTTACACCAGCATCAACACACATGCATGAGTGATACGTCGTTATAACGTTATAATGTCACTAGTGATAGAAATTTTTCAGCTCCATTCTAATTTTATAGGACCACCATCATCTATGTGGTCCAGCCTTGACCAAAACATTGTTATGTGGCACATGACATTTAAAAGGAAGCCTTAAGGATGTAAATGAGACAGCCAAGTAAAGATATGTGAGAATGCTATTTTCTATTAAGAATAAGGCAAGAACAAAATAGAACAGCAGGACAGAGCAGCACAGTAGGTCTAGGAACCAGAGGATGAGTTCAATGTGGAAGGAATATAGTGGGCAAGGAGAATTCAATAAATGTGTTTAAGCAAAAAATTGAAAAAATTCAATTAATATCTTTAAAAGATAATTCTGATTATTCCATGGAAAATGAGTTACAGTGGAGCAAATGTGGAAGCCAGGAGGTGATTAGGAGGCAACTGTTTTGTTCAACATTATAGATATAACTGTTAGGTTCGAAGCTAATTTTTAGGTTTGAGGTAGTGCCAGTGGAAATTAAGAAAAATGCATAAATTTAAGAGACATTTTGTGTATAAAGGCCACAGTACTTGCTGATGGATCATATAGGCCTGAAAAGAGGCAAATAAATAATAAACCTTCAATTTTTTAGACTTGAGCAACACTGAATTTTAATATCCCTTTGGGAAAAATCAAGGATAATGTTTAGTATACACGATGTCAGAAATACTTCTTAAACATCTTAGTGGAGATGTACAGTGGGCAATTATAGGCATCTGAAGAAGATGAATGTTGAACTGTACCTGCTGGCAGTCTTGTTTTTACTTTATTTGCACTGACTAGATGAGTGCCTTGCACGTAGCTGAAGATCAATAAATATGTGTTGAATCGAAGACTGTTTCTTATGCCTCCCAATTTGCATGTGAAAATGCCTATATTTGTTTATAATTTCTGTTGTTTGAAATATTTATAGATTTCCAAATATTTCTGGTTATTGTTTTTACTTTTTGTAATAAAGGAGGATTAAAATCCAAATCATTAGTTTTCAGTAAATAGAGGTTTTTTTTTCCTGAAATAACGGAAAACTATATTTTTCTAAACATGTGACAAAACAAAACGAATCCATGCCTAAACTGCACTTGTTTGAGAGCAGATCACTTGCAAGATCTAAAACTATGATAATTAAAACCTGTTCTAAACCTTTAAAAATCAAATACTGTACCTTTTTTGAGACTTTCCTTCTGAGACACATATTTATTTTTCTCCTAGATTTTTTTTAGATGTTTTACTCCTTTCAATATGATAAAAGTTTAGGATAAATGACAAAAACACAACACAAAACTTCTATTGTGCTTCAGGGTCTAAAATCCAATTATATTTTATTGTGAGGGTTGGAATTAAGTAAAAGAAAAAAAGTAGGAAACACCAATACATCTTATAAGTGAAGTGAAGCAGTTTCCCTAGGGATGAGAATAACACACATCTTCCCACCTCATCTATCTGAGTGTTCAGTGTTGCAAACTGGAGAGGCTTTAAATAACGCCAATATGCATTTCTTTCTTTTTCTTCACATTTGATTAAACTTATCTGGACATCATTAAATATTCTTAGATATATAATATTACTTCCTGCTCCCTTTTCAGTTTAGGTACTTATCCAAAATTGTCAAATAAATAATATCCCTGTCAAGGTGCTAGTATATTAGCTTTTAATATAATGGGCCAAATACTTTTTGATATACAAATATTTTGAGAAGAGCCTCTAGCTGCCATAAGATTAACATATAGTCCCATGATTAGAATGTGAAAGAAGTAGGACAAAATTAAAAGAAATTAGAGCAGTAGAATGTATATTATCAATGTATGTGCACGTTATGTGTGTTTGCTATGATTCAATGTTGTTTGCAATAGCATATTGTTTTATTGAAATATTTTAAGACTAGTGTGGACATTGCCTTTTTTAGAGGTTTAAATAGGTTAGTTAAGTGGCAAAGAAAACTTCATTATATTATATTATCCACTTTTATCTGACTTTGACCAAATAGGCTAATCTGATTTTGTTTATTATATTACACATGTAATTCCCATTCTAATTTATGATGAGAAATAAGGAAGATAATATGTTCCTGGAACATAAACCAAAAAGAAGCACAAAACTATATCATTAGGAAAACAATCATGTGGGTGGATATGTTGAAAGTCTAAATCAAATTAAAAAGGTATCCATTAGACTGCACAAGAAATTATTCAATCACTGTGTTTCTGTTTTGCTATATCCAAGCACAACTATCAATTTGAATTAGCAGTAAATATTGAAACTTGTTTCAAAAATCGATCCTTGGTGTTTATTTCTTCTCTTTCTAGCCTTCCCCTCTGTCCCCTACATCCTGTGTGCAGGCGCCCTGCCTTCAAACAATGCCTTTTTCTTCCCTTCCCATTTCAGTCCTTCTTATCCCTATGGCCAGCAGAAGTTCCCTTGGCTGTATGATTTCTTTCTATTTCTCATTGACTTTCCCTTCCTCAATAATGAGAGCACATTGCTTTCTTTATATATATTCCAAAATATCCTGGAATGAGAAGAGGTCTTAAAGGTTATTTAACGCATCCCTTTACTGCTACATATATTCATTGTCCTCTATGACACCACTAGCAAGCAATCTCATGGATAATCATGATGAGGACCATAATATTAATATATTAGGGATCACATTTAATTAACACAGTTATAAATTGTTTTGTGTTTTCTTTTTTCCCTTATATGGAATCAAACTATTTCCTACGTGCTGTTTGTCTCTTCACTCTTCAGTATATGACAGTAGTCTATAAATTCCTAGGAAAGAATGCAATATAATTTAACTTGAATAGTGCCTGTGCAAAATGACATAAATAGATATTTCTCGACTTGTGTTTTAAAGTACAGGTTCTAATTTTCTGCCCAATGATCCAGGTGCTATCTGACTAGCACATATGAGAACAATTATAAAACCTGCTTTGTGATGAACACTCTAGTTATGAGGACAACAATTATGCTAGTCAGTTTGAGAGACTCATCCCAGCACCCTTAAATTGTACTGAACTTTTAGTCAACTAAAATCTCATCCTCTATCAAATGTTTTGTGATATTTAGCCATGCATCTCTCAATGTCAGTTGTCTTAGCCAATAAACCCCCTTTACATACTGTCTAACACAGGCTGAGTATCCCTTATGCAAAATGCTTGGGACCAGCAGTGTTTCACATTTTGGATGTTCTTGAATTTGGGGATATTTCCATACATATAATAAGATATCTTGGGGATGGGACCCAAGTCTAAACATGAAATTCATTTATGTTTCCTATGCCCACTATACACATGACCTAAAGGTAATTTTATACAATATTTTTAATATTTTTGTGCATGAAACAAAGTTTTTGCTGCAACCCATCACATGAGGTCAGGGGTAGAATGTTCTACTTGTGGTATCATATCAGCTCTCAAAATGTTTCAGATTTTGGAGCATTTTAGATCTCAGATTGTCATATCAGGGATGTTCGACCTGTATATAGTAGAAACACCATACTTTTATGGGATTAATGAGTTTAGAATGAAGAAACTTATCAAATAATTATTAATTTAAATTAAATTATAATTAAAAAAAGGTTTTAGGGATACACGAAGGTTGTTTAAGGATTTAACCTATGAAAAAGAAGGTATCTCGCCTGTTTTGAACTTGGACTTTCTCATAACTTATTTTTTTTTATTTATTGTATCCTAAATTTTAAAAGTGAAAGCTAAAATGTAAAAAGTAAAACAAAAATAATTTTATGTATATTTATTAAAAGGAATACATAAAACATTTTCAACAAAAATCTTCAATAAAAAGCAAAATTGCAGCTACAAAGAAGTATTATCAGGACCTTAAAAACTTAAAAATATAGAAAATGAAACAAATAGAAATTCAGACCTTATTCAAGGAGTACTTATAAAAGTAGGCTTTAGGTAAGGGTCTAGGTTAATAAGCCTTGAAGGGGAATCTCAGAAGAAGCTGAGAAACATAAAATTTCTACAAATCATGGGGTCACACAAACCAGTTGTCAACATCAGACAGTCATCTGATCAGGTGGTCATCAACATCAGATTTTTCCCCAACTTCAAAAACTTCCCTCTTATACTCCATTTAGAAAATTGCACATAATCCTTAAAGTTCTTGATTCTTTAACTTGTAATTCCCCAGTTGATATTTTTGTTTTATTCATTCTGTAAGCCTAAGTGTTGTGTTTTTATTTATCAATTATCTATTTAATACAGATTAAACAGTACTGTATTTTTCAGCCATTGAGATTATCTCAGAAATAGACTTGGCCTTCTGAAGTATTTGCTACCTAGCCAAATGATTTGAATAGCATTTTACTCTTTTTTTCTTTCCAAACCACTGTTTTAAAAAAAAGTGTTTTATTTAGGCCAGGTGTGGTGACTCATGCCTATAATCCTAGCACTCTGGGAGGCCAAGGCAGGAGGATCATTTGAGGTCAGGAGTTTGAAACGAGCTTCAGCAAAAGCAAGACCCTGTGTCTACTGAAAACAGAAAAATCAGCTGGGTTTGGTAGCACGCACCTATAGTCCCAGCTACTAGGGAGGCAGAGGCAGGAGGATCACTTGAGCCCAGCAGTTTGAGGTGAGCTGTGAGCTATGATGATGCCACTGCACTCTAACCCGAATGACAGAGTGAGACACTTTCTCAAAATAAAACACGCACACACACATATAGATAGATAGAGATATAGATACAGATATATAGAGATATATAGATATAAAATTCCTAAGCAATTTAGCAACTTACAGGTAGAGATTTCCTACCAGAATGACACACAAATACTAAATTACACAAGCACCTAACTGCATCATCATTCTTTCTCTATCCCAGAGAGATCAGGAGTGACTGCCAAACACCTTGCAAAAATCCAGATGACTGGTATCCAAACAATTTTCTGATTTACCAGTCTAATGACCCTATCAATTGTCTACAGTATCTTACAGAATGTTCATCAAATGAATGAATAAGCTTCCTCTTCTTTGAGGGACGAGAGACAATCCCCAAATTTCTTTGGGGACTGAGGTATTGATAGCATAATGGGACTAACTGTATCAAGAGGAAAAGAAATTCAGACACGCTTGGCTCTCTGGTCACTGTAGAACAGATACTTTGGCCTTCAGAGATCATCTCTGAATAATTCACATCAGAGGTTGAGGTGCTGTGGAAAATTAGCTACCCTAGCTTGAGTGAAAGTATTGCCAGGGTACTCACCATGTAAAATACCAATCCTTCGGGTCCTCCAAATCCACCTGAAATGTAAAGGACTTGTGGATGGTGCAAATCACCTAGATCCACATTACACCCAATATGTTTCTGTAGCTGCACTCGTAAAATCTACCAAGAAAGGAAAATTCAAGGGAGACTTACGGAGAGATGCAAGAATGAACACAGAAGCAAAATCATTACCACATGTGTTTCACATTCATTTTATTCAAATATGCCTATAATCATACACATAAAAACCAAGCTCTCTTTCCAGATATTGTTGCTAAGGAGAAAAAAGATTTATGGTGATGGTTTGAGGGTTATAGTATCTTTATCTTATTTCTCCATAATCTTTATTTTATTTCAGTTATGATCCATTATATTAAAGATTTAGTCCCATCAAATAAAATTCATTTATAGAAACTGATCTGGACATCTTAATTATCTTTGTGAACTTGCAAGAGAAATGATGTCTTCTGAAAAGAAATTTAAACTTACACATGTAATTTATTCCACTAGAATAAGTACTTTGCTGTTATTTTCTTAAGACAATAAGTTACTAAAAATAGTTTACTTGGAAATTTTTTCTGTCTTAAACTGTGAAGCACGAAACAGTTTTTTTTTTCCTCCAGGTATAAGACATGATTGGGAGTAAATACTAGCTTTTGAGAAAAATTAGCTCTTTCAAGTCAATGCTGGTTTGTGAAGCTGCAGTTCACAATTATAGGAGGAGAAAAGCAAGAAGATATAAACAGTTAAAGAAAAACAGTAAGAAGGAAATAGTTACAGAAAAATAACCAGGGAAAACAGTTATTTTGGTCTTAAAGAATGGGGTAATTAGACCATGGAACAGGGACCACCAATCAGAAAATAGAAAACACCATAAACGGTGACTTTCCCCATCACACATGCAGGAGAAAGGAATGTCTGCAACACAACCTTTAAGTTATGTCCATACCTGGAAAATTCCAAACCCGTGACATATAATCAGTCATAGGTAATTATAACTGACCTTTACACCAACATATACTACTAGCACATAAAAGGAGAAACACAGAAGAAGACAGTATCTTCTCCGCTAGCGGAGACAGACCCATTTCCCCTTAGGAAATGTGCTTGCGCTTTGCACCCTTAAACTTCCCTTAAATAAATTCTTCACGCATGCTTGCTGAGTGTCTGTCATCTCTCTCCATTGTGTGGGCCAAGGCTCACGATTCCCCCAAGCCAGGAGCGCAAAGGCTGGGGAAGCACTTCAAAATCTAGCCACGGACAGGACCGTGACAAGCACCGAGGGTGACTTGCCCTCTCCAAGGTATTCACCTTCGAGAGTGACCTGTGGACCGAGAATCTTGGAATCCTTTCCTTTCACTATGACACTTCTTTGAGATTTATTACCCAAATTAGTGGGTATTAATTAATAAGCATAACTTAGTAGTAGGTTAATGACAGTAAATGGTTCCAAATAATTCATTTAAGGTCAATTCTAAATATTTCAAAGATCTTACAGTTTGTGTTAAACTGTTCTTTTTTTTTGTTTTTCTTTCTTTTCTTTCTTTCTTTTTTCTTCTTTCTTTGTCTTTCTTTCTGTGGGGTAAATGTCTGCATGTCATTGATAATAGTTTAAATTGTGTGTGTGTGTATGTTTATAAATATAGAAAATATATTTCAATCCTAGATATATGCACTCATATATTTACTTATTAAGAATTATGTGGAAAATTTAACCTCTATCACACAGAGAAAGTTATATTTGGATTAATAAAAAGGTATAATAATGTTCTACAAAATAATATTGAAATAGTTTTAAGAGTTACAAACATTTAACATAAAACCTGTCAAGTTATTTGGTACTGAAAGGTCTATGTAAGTTTTTGGAAATAGTATGTGTTTACCCTTTTTTGGTTGGGCCAATGGGATGAAAGGCATAAAATAATACTTTAAAATATCCCTATAGTTTGAATCTTTTGACTATAATTTAATTAAAGCTAGAATTGGTATTTCACCAGTCTTTTAACTAACATTAGGGAAAAAAGGAGATACATTCAGGCACAAATCAGGAAAGCAGGATAGTTTAATGGAAGAGGATTTCATATCAAATTTATAACCTAGCTCAGGACACAGACATTAATGAAAGAATTCACTGCAAAATGATGAGGCTGCCCAGGAAATGCCAGATTTTGATCCTATGAAGCCTATTTGGGTGTTATGAATATGTGTGTCAGACACAGGAAGAAAATTCAACTGCCTCAAAAATCCAACTGTAAGGGGAAAGACTACTCATGATTTTGAATCTGGAGATTACAGTAATTACTAAGTAAGTAGTTATTAGTAGGAAGATCTAGAAATAATTAACCAGGATTCATAAGAAACAAAATAATGAAAAACCTAGGTATAACAAAAAATATAACAAATAGATCCACTTTAGGCATCAGAAATGTATATCCTGAAAAGTCATGGATCCTATCCCGAGCACAGGAAAATTTGAAAAATACACCAACTTTTTCAGGTCATTTAGTAAGTAATATTACATACATCAGTCCTGAAAAATTAAATCTACATGCTAAAGTGTCTTTTTATACTAGTCAATTGTGCTCTACAAAATACTGGATTGTTGGGGATAATAACAAAATCAATAAGGTCTTGAGACCTACAGAGATTCGTGTACTAAGGTGCCAATAAAAGAAAAAAGGACACTCAGACATCAGGGAATAAGACTGGAATAAAAATATGGGATGAGTTCTCATCCTTGGAATCAAGCAAAAGCTTATGTCCAGAAGTAGTACTAAAGGGCAGAAGAGACCTCATAGTAGAAGTGTCATAGGTACTGGTCTAGGAAAACTTCCTATCAGAGGACCCCTGGGAAAGAAAGCATTGTTTTCAAATCCTGCGATGAGACTGAGGTTATTCTGAGAGTGTAGATGAATTGTGTGACTGCAGCCTGCAGGAGAGGAGGTCAAGAGAGACAGGAAACTGGATATATTATTATATTTAAAGTGGATACTACCATATGTTTTCCTAACATACATTTTTGGCCCATTAGAAACTAACTTCTCCATAGACTGTAACTGTATAAAGCCAGCATCCCTCTGTTCCTCTGGGTCTCTGATGATAGGCTGTGGAGAAAGGGAAGCCATTTCTAAAGTGAGGCCAGCTAGTGTCCATTCAAACGATGGCTGAGAAACTCACACGAGATGTTACCCACCTATTCCTTGTTTTGCTGTTTCTGTACTTGAATCTGAAAATTAGATGGAAGATGGAGGACCGATGGGAAACAAAGAGGTAAGGAGACATTGAGAATGCACGTTTTCTGTACACATTTAAGTTGGAACCACAAGAATATTTCATTACACTTCCCACACGTTGCAAGCTCACATCAGTTAGGTTTACCACAATGATTACCGATTGTGTCTCTATTATAAAGACATTTTGAAGTAACTGAGGAAAAGGCAGACAGACATTTCCCCTAATATCATTTTGCATGTATCTGGGGAGAATTTTGAAATAGGTATTAATCTTTATCATAGGAACAAAAACTATAAATACTATAATAGACATGTAAATGTTATGGAAACTGCAAGGGGGTTTCCGCCTAGGTGGAGTTACTTGCCCCACAGAGATCCAATTATTGAGACAACGAGGATTGCCAAGGAAGAAAGGAAATTTTAATGCAAAAGACATCTTTTTGGGAGAAGCAGCCTCAAATCCATAACCCTGACCAATGGAGATCATGGGCTTTTTAAGGAGGGGCCGCGTGCACTGGGGCAGGTCACAGTGTAAATGACAAGTGGCTGCAAGCACTGGGAGCTGGTTGTGGGGGATGGTGAGTTTGGCATTAGGAAGCTTGCTCAGGGGCCTTCAGAATCTCCTCCCTTTGTCTTCTAGAAATTCTGTTATTTCTGAGAAACAACTCAGAAAAGTCATCAAGCCCTATTTGCCTGAGAATCTAAAACATGAGAGGGAGAGAATTATAAAAAACATATAGAGGTCATTGAAATTTGTTTATAAAGCTGGTTACATAGACAGGATGAAATAGGAGCACAGAGGGGAGAAACTGAGCAAATCCCATACCCATGTTGGTCTTTTACTTATCATAAAGGAAGGGTAATATCTTGTTACAGATAGAGAGAGCAAACTACGTAAAGAAAACAGGTGGCATGGTCAATATTACTGTCACAAGAAGGCAAACAATTTAAATGAGCCATGATTAGTCTGGTTATCTGTGTTACAGAGATCAGTAAATAATAGGATGTACAACGTTAAGAGTATTTTGACACCCTATAGCTTGAATGCCCTGGGAGAGTAAGAGATTGAACAGAGGCAATATTTAAAAAGAAAATAGCTGGAACACTGCTTTGAGAGCAGCTGAAATATAATTCTTAGATCCATGAAGCTCAAATTATCCTTAGCAGGACAGAAAAACAAACCAAAAACCTAGAATAAAGCTTCTAGATACATCACAGTGAAACTTTCCAACACTAAAACGAAAGAGAAAGTCATAAAATCAGCTAGACGGAAAACACAGGAAGGCCAAATGTTCTGACGATGGATTCTCTGTTTCAACAATAAAAACCCAAAGAAAGCAGAGACATTTTAAATGTGCTGAAAGAAAATAAGTGTGAATCTAGAATTCAATTGCTAGTGAAAATATTTTTTAAGAATGAGAGGAAAATAAAGATACATTTGTAGAAGTAATAAACCTAAAAGTGAGCAATTTCATCACCAGCAGATTATACTAACAAAAAGTGTAAAGGATATGCTTTAAGTTGAAAGTAATCGATATTGTATGGTAAACTAAGAAAAAGGAAACTTTAAAGAATCTTGAAGATGGTAAATATGGGACAATTATTCATTGACGTTAACTATAGAGAGTAATAATGTCTTTGGGTGTTAAAAAGAGAGTGAAAATACATGACACCAATAATATAGTTTGGAACAGTGTGTGGAGTTAAAGTTTTCAAAGCCCATTTCATATTCCTAAGAAGGGTATATGTATTGATTAACTTGGGTTCTGATAAATTAATTATCTCTCTGTAATTTTTATGGTAACTTCAAAAGTAAGAGAAATAGAATATGTAACTTATCAGTTGGTGTTATATCTCCCTGGAACTCAGTATATCTGTACACAATGGTGGATTTTTTACTTCAAATCTCTGCCTGAGATTTTCTTTAGCTAAAATATCCTTCTTACCATCAATGATAAATGTGATAGCCAATGAATAACCCAGTTCTCTTTCCTTTTAAGTGACAAAACTCAAAGACATTTTTACAGCATTTCCAAGAGTTTCCCAAACTAACTGAGTCCCAGTTGCACTCAGTGGTATCATGCTGAGTTGTAATGACCTGCCTATGTTGCCTTTCTTCTTTTCCTATATCATTTCTCGGATATTCTACTGATTTTCCTATATTCCCTTCCACATCAACTACTAACACATCCTACTCTCAGGAAATGAATCTGAGAAAACTCAATCTATGACAACTTTAATCAAGTAGAGCAAAAAACGAAATAAAAAATATTCAAACACTGAAAGGGGGTAAGATAGGAAGGAAAAAATAACATAGACTTTATGGAAAAAGAAAAAAATTGACAATAACCTGGTAGATTTTGCTCAAATATATTTGTTAAGCACGTTGCATGGAGAGTATTGGATATTCCAATCTCAAGACAAACATTATTGAATAAGTAGACAAAAAATTCTGTACATATATTAAAAAAAATCCCAAGAACCCTATCAATAATATGTCCTAATTAATATTATTGAACATAAATATCCTAAAACAGATCATAGACCATGTGCTGAATCATAAAGTGTCTTGATAAATTTCAAAGGATTTAAATATTCCAGATTATATTCTATGACACTCATTAAATCAGACACTCATTCAATGTAATTAAATTGAAAATTAATAATGAGATTCTAGTAAAACCACAAGTATTTGGAAAGAAACAACAGGTATTTAAATAATTTCTAGGTCAAAGAACAGATAGCAAAAGGAATTTAAAGTATTTTGAACAGAATAATTATAAAAATATATCAGTTACTTTAGATGCTTACATGATAAAGAAAAAAGATTTAAAAAGTATGATCAAAAATTCTAACTTGAGAAACTAGGGAAAAAAAGAGGAAATTAACCCAAAATTTAAGCAAGGGAATAATAAAGACAAGAAAAAGAATCAATAAAATAATCAAAATAAATTCATAGAGAAATGTAGCAAAGCCAAAAGTTGATTAACATTGATAAACAGTGAGCCAGAGAGTGAGAGAGCGAGAGAAAACAAATTACATACAGAAATGAATATTTCTACAAATTCTACAAAAACTAAAAGTATAATGAAGAAATATTAGGGAAAATTTTATGCCAATAATGTTGACAATGAAGATGAAAAAAGCAAATTTAATATGACTAAGAAATAAATAGGAAGCATAAATAGCATTATATTTGGTAAATTCATAATTAAAATTATTTTTAAGAATAAAAATCAAAGTTCAGACTGCTTCACTGGTGAATTCTATCAAATATTTAGGTAAGAAATCATGTCAATATTACAAGAATTTCTACAGAGGAATTTCTTTAAGAGAAAACACTTTCCAACTCATTTTATGAGAAACACATAACATAAATACCAAAAACCGATAAAGAAATTGTGAAGAAAATTAAATTATAAATCAATATCATTCTTAAAATTAAAAAATAAACATCTCCCCATAATATTAACAAAATAATTGCAGCAAAATATAAAAGCATAAAACTATATCACCAAGTGAGGATAATCTTAACAATACAGTTAGTGTAACAACTGTCGTCCATAGACCATCAGGATGGCTGCAGAGTAGAAAGGAGAGTTTACTGGCAGTATCACTTTGCAGACGAGGAAGAGTGAACCTCCAACATGTGCCGAAGGGGCTCTCTCTTAGAAGAGGGGACAGACAGATTGGGTTTTAAGCCTCATGGTGCCTATATCACACAATAAAGTCATACATATTCAGGTTTTGAAGAAAAGCTATACATATTTATGAGAGGACATTTATGAGGGGATATGTATTTATCGGCAATGGGTAAACAAATACATAACATACATCTCACGTTCCCTTTGGGGCCAGGTTTTAATGTTAAAATCAATCTATCTATCTATCATCTGAAAATGACATAACTAGAATACTTAAATAATTCCTACTTATCAATTAACAACTTAATAAAAAATTGGACAACAGACTTGAAAATATTTTTAACAATATCAATTAAAACTATATACAAATTGCCAATAAGAGCACAAAAAGGTGCTAATATCATTAGTAGTTAGGAAAATGCAAATTTAAATCAAATTTGACCCTCCCAGCCCCTGATAAGCATCATTCTGATCTCCATCTCCTTGCAATCAATTATTTTAATGGTTGCAAAATATAGTTAGATATTTAAATAGAATGAACAATATTTGATAGCACAACAAAGCGACTATAGTTAACAATAAGTTATTATATATTTTAAAATAGCTAAAAGGGTGGTAAATATATACCATGAGGTACTACTCAGCCATAAAAAGGGATAAATTAATGTCCTTTGCAGCAATTTGGATGGAACTGGAAACCATTAATCTAAGCAAATTATCTCAGGAATGGAAAAACAAACACCACATGGAACTGGAATGTTTTTAGCACAAAGAATGATAAATGCTTGAGGCGATGGATATCTCATCATCCTTATTTGATTATTACACATTGAATGCCTATATCAAAACCTCACATGTACCCTGTAAATATATACAACTATTATGTACCCATAATGATGAAAAATAATAAAAAACATATATATATATATATATAAAATCAACAGCAATAAAATCAAATTTAGGAAGCACCTCACACTGCTATAATAGATAAAGGTAAAAAGACAGAACATCAAGTATTGGCAAACATGTAGGAGCCTAAAATAGTATAATTACTTTGGAGACTTTTAGCAGTTTCGTATATAGTTAAATGTTCACCATCCCTATGACCCATTAATTCCATTCCTAGACATTTATTCAAGAAAAATGAAATATTCATAAAAGTAATTGTACAAGAATATTTATAGCAATATTATTCCTAGTCATCCCAAACTGGAAACAACTCGAATGTTTGTGAAAGAATAATGCATTTTAAAATAAATCTATGATATAGCCATACAGTGGAATACAGCTCAGCCAAAAAAAAAAAAAAAACAAACAAACAACTATGATATGTGCAACAAAATGGATGAATCTCAAAAACGTTATTTTGAGTGAAAGAAACCAGATATAAATAGTGCATGCTATATGATTCCATTTAGGTGAAATTCAAGAATAAAAAAACTAAGCTATGGTCACAGAAAATCAGAAAGTGGTTGCCTATGATCAATAATGTCTAGAAGATGGTTTGGGATACTTTCTGAGATAATGAAAACATGCTATATCTTTATTGGTGTGTGGATTGCATGGATATATGCATTTGTCAAAACGCATTGAATTGTACCTTGAGATCTGAATATTTGACTGCAAGAAATTGTATCCCAATTTGAAAAACAATATCTGGGAAGATTGATTACATTTGGATAAGCCATGTCACCAATCTGTGAGTACTAGTATTTTAAATAGAGATTGTGTTGCCTACACCCACAATGACAAAATTCCCAAGCATTAATTTATGATACTGCTTTAGTTATTGCATAACCTTTAAGGAAATTAATAATGTATCTTCTCTGAAAAATTATACCTTCCTCTTTTTGCTCTACCCATCCAAATCTTATTTCTTGCTTGAAGTCTTCATTCTCAAACAAATTCTTCCAACTCATTATGATTTCCTCTCTTCCTGATCTCCCATATTTACTGCCTTCACACATAATTGTGTCACTTTATTGTCTCCTACATTATATGTGATCCTACTGGATTCATATATATCATGACAAATCATATGTTTACAAAGTACATAGGAAAATGTTTAATATCCAAACATATTATTACACTGATACTCTAACTAAATTATAATATTGAAAATACATGCATACATGTATTGTTGTGTATATCTTATAGTATATGGAAGGATTAAGATACATAGAAATTACTAAATATTTCTATTGTGGAATGTGAAAAAATACTCAAAATTGCTTCACATGATTTGTTCAAACAAATTATACATAGCCAAAAAATATGCAAATCATTTATTTCCAACTGCACATAAACATCAATATTTAATTGGGCATATTGCCAACATTTAATACTTTAGAATTTGCAGTTATTATAGATCTAAAAGCAAAATATCTTTTGGTTACAAGAGTAAGCCGATCAACTCATGCTATTTTTCTGCATTCCATCTATGTCTTTGCTGTATAAGCAAAAAATATCCTATTTGGATGTCAAAGAAAGAACATGAATAAAAAGCCATTAGCTATAGCTGTTCCAAATGTATAATAGGCTGGGATTATGAAACCAACAAACATCTGTTTTTCCTGTGAGGATCTGACAAGTTCAACTCTAGTTGTGGTGGTCTGTTATTAGACACAATTACAGTCTGCGCTGATTCCGCATGCCATCTGTCCTCACGAAACTGCATTAACTCATCGTTTAATTCCATGCCCTTTTCAAATTACGCCCTTTAATGTTAACTTCACAAAATTGTTCTAACAGTTTTTTTTAAAATACTATATGTCTTCTCCATTTATTGTGAAATCATGCTATGCATTCACTTGAGGGTAAAAAATCTTTTCTATATGTGGAATAAATGTGGCTTCTTTACTGACTCTTTTGTGTTTTCACTACCCCAACGAAAAGACAAAAGATATTGACCTGCCCTAGGAATCTAATCACAGTTATCCAGATGCCCATTTCTAGAGAATTCCTAGAGAAGTATTACATTTGCCTCCCAATTCACCCAGTTTCTGTTTGATTGTATCATACGTGCTTTAACTCTCTCCTTTCCTTGTTTTTAAATACCATTACACTTACTATCACACTTTCCATTTACTTATCTTATGACAGATACAACACCATTTCTTTGAGTACAGATGTTTGTGAATGGCTTGTTTTGTTTCTATATGGAAACATTCGCTCCTTGAAGTCAGTGGCCATCTTTGTCAGTCGGACATAGAGCCTTGCTCTTAGTAAGCCTATGGTGAAAACATAAAGAGTGATTTATAGAGGAAACACAATTCATCCTAGGTAACTGTAATGGGTTAATCATAAAGAAGTAAATGATGTAACTAGATGCAAACATATTTATGGAAATTAATAAATGAATATAAAGTCCAACAGCATAGCAATTTACAAGAACACAGATGTTCAGAATAAAATTTCATAGCTAATGCACCTTCTGAAATATTTTTGTAAATAAACTCTATTCCTCCTAATAATATTGTGAGATTCTATATTTATTATTATGATACCTGAGAGTGCTCTAGAAAAGGCAAGCATGCCAATAAAAGACCAGAATAGGTGTCAGCTGATATTTTGCATTTAAATTTATTGAGTGCTTCACTGCTTTAGTGATGTGTAGAATTCCAACCCACATTTAAGTCACTGATACTTGCTTTGCTGAATACTAAAAATAGCTGGAGGTGAATTTATGTTGTTTTTATAGCATGCTAGATGCAAATGTTTATAGCATTTTATTCATAAAATTATGTACCTGCCACATAAAGAAATTTGACAACGAAAATGTTTGAAACAGTTGACAGTCCTGATAACTAGTAATTTTACATGATTTAGCTTATGTCATCTCACGAGCTTTGATGACATTTTAGCTCCTCTTCATAATACTACATCTTCTTAAGTTGATAGTTGCTTTCTTATATTCATATCATTTTGTCTGTATTGTTGAAAAACTATATTAAACTAATATTTTAAGTAATTGTCCATTTTAATTTTTTTCTATTAAACAGTTAAAGGGGCCAATTATTTCCATGAAAACAGTTTTCTGTTCTCTATTATTTCTATTAAGTAAACATCTATCAATCAAATCAATGATATACTAGACATTAATTGGTAAGCAAAATGCAAAAATTGTGCATGGACAGAGTCTTTTTAAAATGAGTATACAATGAGTATATATCATCATTGCCTTTACTTTATCAGTATATTATCAATATTTTTGAAAACACCTACATAAAAACATACTGACAATGACCTTCACTCTGTTATTACAAATAGTGAACCTTAAACCAAGGAATTTATTTAACAACATATTTCTGCAGGTATTATTTAAAATCAAAATCAGATAATGTACATAGTTATTTGCATTTTTCATAGTCTTCAAATTTAAATATTCTCAAAATGCCCAATTTATTGTGTTAGAAGATTCTGGAAGTCTCTCTAGTTTCAAAAATTGAAATTGAAATAACACAAGAGATGAAGAGAATATAGTGAAGTGATGTGGATAGTATCTTCAATTTACATTGGTTAGTAAAGTACTTATAAAAGAGATTTTTGAAAATTTGGGAATAGATATGAATTTTTCTTTCATATTTTATGAACTTCTTTAGAACCCACCTTCCCTATATTTTAGCTTGATTCATTCCTCATTTATTTCAGCTTTATTAGTTAATAAATATTTAATTTCACTATTATTTCCAGGCAGAAAATAAGGAAATAAGACACATTTCCATTTTTCCATGACTATTAGTTTCAAACAAAAACAAAAGCAAACTATCCAAAAATAAAGCCATAGCCCAACAGTATATAACATAAAACATGAAGATGACATACTATGACAACTTTCAGAGGGTATAATACTGCTATTTCAAACTTGAGACATAGATAAATTGTAAAAAGATGCTCTATGAAAAATCTCGACTTTTGTATAGCAGAACTTAATTGCAAAATAAGGGTACTACTCCTTGACTTCTATCACCAGATCACTTGAATATGTTTGGTTATTTGATTTATGAGAAAAGTTTAAAAGACTACATATTTACTAAATCAACTGAATGACAACACCAATAAAAATAGCCATTTACTTACCTTGTTATACATATTACCATATTTTCAAAAACAAAGTCTACAAACCAGTTTTTTCATTAAATCTTGATTGTTCTACAAGGATGCATTTATTTTTCCACTACAAAACAAATATTGTTGAAGTATTCATGTTTTTATTATGAAAATAACTTCTTTTTTCTCAATATATACATACACATACACTTTTATGTATATGTGTACATGTAGTGTATACAGTACTTAATATTGTTGATATTTTCCCCAGTATTATAATATAAAAAAAATTTGGTTAAAACCCTTATTTTATAAAAGAAAAATATTTATTCAGAAGTGTCATATTATTATTTAAGTTTGTTGACAACTCTATCATATAATTACATGTAATACTGTAGCATTTAGGAACTTTGAGTTTATAATTAATAAATATTTAAGTACAATAATCTAATATGTAAAAAAGATTTACAAAACTCTTATAAAAGCAATAACTATTATCAGAGTGTATTGTATTTTTAGATGGTGAACAAATCACAGAAATATACACTCTATTGTTTGCCTAATACCTTTATTAAACCAAATATATCACATAATCAATGTTGGAAATAACTAGATAAAATAAAATCTGTTTTTAGCTTATATTCAATAAGCTAAAAATTATATAATTAAAAGTATTAGCCATGAGTTGTTAAAAATAGTTTAATATATGTTATGACTGATTTTTATAAATATTTTTAGCTTTATAGATTTATAAAGTATAACTTATTTATGTTTCAAATTTATAGGGGAGAATATTATACTAAAATTTATTTTTATGTTCCTGAATTGCCATAAATAAACACAGTCAAACTATTTTTGTAAAAATGCCTAAACAAACTTAGAATATTTTGTAAACATATAGTTCAGTCAACAGAGATCAGAACTGAAATGCAGAAATAATTTTATTTTCGCATTTTATTTCTGACTTTCTACAGTGCAATTTTAGGTTAAATCAACTATTGAATCAGTTCTAAAATGGAAATATTGATGGGGAAAACCCTCGGGCGCTGGGACGGGGCGCTCGCCGCCTCCCTGCCGCTCCTCATCCCCGCAGGCCGATGCTGCGCGGGCCTCGCACTGCTGGGACCTCGTGTGCCAGTCTGGGCCTGCGCTTGATGCTCAGCCGCCTGCTACGCTCCTCCGGCCACGCTGCTTGCGTGATCCTGATTGGGTACTTTTTGAATCCTACTGTTGCTGATTGGATGTTAAAGCTTGTTGCTGATTGGATGTTAAAGCTTGTTGCTGATTAGATGTTATAGCTTGTTCCTGATTGGATGTTATAGCTTGTTGCTGATTAGATGTTAAAGCTTGTTGCTGATTGGATGCTTTTTGAGTCCTACCAAGGGTATAAAAACTAGAGGAGAACAAGGAAGGGGGGTCAGAAGATCAGAAGTCAGCGGAGCTTGCTGACGGAACAAAGGCTGTTCTCCACTCTCCACGTGCCGCTTGGTTATTTCCCTGGTCAAGAGCTATTACAAGAGCTGTTAACACTTGCCAGAACAATATCACTAGCAAAATGCATTCTTATATTTATAAATTTAAAGAAAATTCTATAATGAAAAAGTTCAGTGATATATGACATATGACAATAAATTGGAATTGAACTAAACTTAAGTATAACATGCAAACTTGGGGAAAAATTGTGGTTTAAATCTTATATGATAATAATTTCCTATAATAGAAAATTCCTTTATGAACCATCTAATTTAATAGGTAAAATATTCTTCTATTATTTGATCTTCAATATTAAAAATTCATCCTTTTGTAATTACTTTTAGCCTAGCAATTGCAATGATATTCACATAATACCAGAAATAGATTATGCTCTGTGGGCATTTGGGAGAATGCCAAGTGACTCAACTAGAGTGTTGCTTAATTGTTCCCCAACTTGATGATGAGCAAGCTCTGAATAAATGAGTATCATATGTTTCTGTAATTCCCAGTAACCTTCCTCATCAGCATGTTAAGATTCAAAAATTCAGAGTATCCTCTCAAGATAAATAAATTAAGTCCTTTGGTCATCTCTACTCAGATTTGCCAACTCTCTAAAATGAAGAACTAAATTAAAAATACCTAAATTTTTTAAAATGTATATTCTATCCTTGGCCAAAATAAAAAATCAACAACTTTAAAATATTATTCAGTATAAACAAAATATTATTAAAGTATAATAATTTTAGACATATGGATATCTTGAATTTGGTCATTATTTTCCAATATGAGCCCTGTATGGTTTTGATTGTCCTTGTTATACATACACACAAAAAAGTACAGAGATTACAAAGGATGATATAGGCAACTTTCAAAATCAATCCTATTGTGCTGTTGATTTTATTAGCCACAAGGGTTTCTCACATATGATTCAGCTGGGGAACATGTGCTATTAATTCTTAAGGCACACATATTTATGAGGAGTTATAAGAGGAAGAGGGAAAGTGAAAAATTTGCTAATATTAGTTTAGCATTTACCATTCGCCATGCAATATACAAGAAAATTCTATGTGTTAAATTCATTTATTCTAGACAGTAAATCATAAGGTAAGAATTAATATATATGTGTTATAGGGGCACACTTTCATCCATAAAATGATACTTAGATATTAATAGTATCCAAGCTGGAATTCACACCCAGGCAGTATGAGCAACCTAATACTGCATAACAATATTACCACAAACTTAGTTTCTTAAAACAACACATATTTATTATTTCACAGTTGTTCTGGGTCAGAAGTCTGGCCACAGCTTAACTGAGTTCTCTGTCTGTAGGTTTACAAAGCTGTAAGCAGTGTTGACTAGAGTTCTGGTCTTACGTGAGGCGTGAATGGGAAAAGATAGGCTTCCAAGCACATGTGGTTGTAAATGGCATTCAGTTGCTTGCAGGCTACATGACTGAGGTCCTCAGTTTCTTAATGGCTGTTGGTCAGAGGTCTCTTTGACCACATGGCAGCTTGCTTCTTCAAAGCTGGCAAGTGAAAGATAATTTCCTAGCAAAATGGATTACAACTGTATGTAACATAATTGCATACACATAATCTTCTTTACCATATTCTATTGCTCAGAAGCATGTTACGGGTCCCGCCCATACTCAAAGGGAGGAGACTGCACAACAGCATGAACAAGAGGTGGATCATGGAGGCTGTTCTATACACCACACTGGCCTGACTCCAAAGCCTGAGGTACGAGCATGTTATAAAGATGCCTCACTTCACTGAGACTCTAAATGAACTATTATTGGGACAGAGGTCAGAAAGCTTGATGATAAAGGTAAGATTTGGAGTGACAGTCTCTCCTTTGGGATATGTTTTAGAATGCACAAATAAACAATAATTTATTTTCTTTTTGAATCAAATATGTACAGTAGCCAGAACATGAGAAAATAAATTCACAATAGTAGAATTAAAATGACTATATAATGGCTAAAGATAAAGAGAAGAAAAATAGTTAAGCTAATCAGAGAAAATTCAGTTAAGGAAGAAATTATTGCAATATATTTGGAAATGTATAATTGCTTTAACTTCCAAAACAACCCATGTTCTATAGATGAGGGCAATGGAGTCAGAAATTATTTACAAAAGTTCAGTAATGGAAAGTGAATTTCAGTGTGAATTAAAGGGAAAGCTAATGCTGAAAGGTTTTCTTTTTTTAATGAGGAGAAGAAATTTAGATTTTACAAAAAAAATAAATATAGGTTATGTGGCAGAGAAAGAGCTTATAATTGAAAGGTTATTTGGTCTCTATGTGGATGATGAGCTATAAAATGTAGAAAAGTTGATATTTAGTGTTATAAAAAGGGGGACACAAGAGGTAAAATATCACCAAATTGCATCATATGTAAAGGTGCCCTATTATACTAAGTGATAATCTACAACAAAATTGGGGTTAATTTCAGGTTTCACCATGCAAGGAAGATGAAATTAGTCAGGAGCACCAACTATAGAAGAAATGTAATGAATTTAAAAGCATTCTGAAGAAAGCAGAATTTATTCTTATTCAATTAACTCTATACTATGAAACTCTAAGCTCCTCAAAAACAGGAGCCTATCTTTGTCATCACTACATATTCAAAGTCTTATAATTCCTGAAAGAAAAATATGTATCCATCAGATAGCTATTGAATCTATATGATTCTCCTTCAAAGTGCCAGACTCTATAATATTCTGGAAATGGATAAATAGGCTTCGTAGCTCCCAGGATAAAGATTAGTCTCACAATTTCAAAATTTGGCTTGTGCCTTAAATGGTCCAAACCTTGAAAAATGTATATGGTCTATAATGCCTATATACATGTAAGCATACATATTTTATGTCACTATAGAGATATAGATATGTAGATAATATACACATATCACACACACACACATACACTTAAGTAAAAAGTAAGTCAGAGAAAAAAGCCTTATCTCTCGCATTGCATTTTTGGCTTTCTTATTTGACATATGTTTCTGTTATTTTATTGCTATTCTTTGTATGATTAGTTCATTGCTTATTCCATTTTATCGAGAACCTTTGCATGAATGCAATCACACGGCTGAGCTGATTTCTGGAGAACATAGGAATAAATGCTGTGAACGCTAAAAGAAAGGTCTCTTCTCGGTGTGGATTATGGTTTCTTTTGTTGTTTCCGGTGTTGAGTGTCTTTTGTTTATGTTTTGTATTGATAGTCAAAATTATCATCAACAGGGCCCAATTTTCTGTGGAATCAAGTAGATAAAGGACCATCTATAAGGGAAGATCAGCTCTGCTCTAGATTAGAAGCTAAGGAATTTTTAATAAAATTAATGATGTGAAAGATTATCTATAAAATCTCAAGGGGAAACTCATAAATGTGAATTCCATAGGTTGAAAAAATGATTAAGAATTGATTTAAATAACATTTGTATTATCAGTACTTGACAAATATTTATTCAGTGTTAGTGGAGGTTTTGTAATGCAGAAACCATCAACTAGAAAAATGAAGCCTAGATCTCTCAAAGGATCTCAAATTAAGCTATATAAATAGATCTCTCCACTACCCCATCACCCCATACACACTAATTCAAAATCAATTAACATGCCAATAAGTGGGTTCTAATTCAAAGATAAACACTTTGGCTGTTGTAATTTTATTATTATAATCATTATATTTGATTGTAATCTCAAACTTCCCCATCCCAACTACCTAAGGAAATATAAACAATTCAAAGGATAAAGAAAAGGAATAGTAATTATACTTTAGTGAATATATTTATATTTAAAATAATACAGCACAATAATGTCATGAACATTTATGCATTCAATATGCAACTTAAAAGTAAAACATGCACAATATGTTTGTATCCACCAATGTGCAATCTATGCATTTCTCTGCTACCTGATCTCTTCCTCTGAGGCCAACACCATCCTGAATTTCACGTTTATCATTCTTTTATCTTTGGAAAATAGTTTTATTATTTATGTGTACTTTTTTGTAATTGAATGTTATCAATACAGTTTTACAATGTATAGAATTTTAAGAAACTTGTCTTTTACATTCAATATTATATATCTCAGATTCATTCCTTGCATCTTTCGACTATAATTAATTTTATTTTTGCCTCTGTAAGATATTCCCTTTCTTGGATGTATCAAAACTTATTTTCCTGTTGATGGATATCTGTTTCCAATTTATTTACTATTACAAACAATGCTGTTGGTAATTTGCTTGCATGTGTCAAAGCTTTCCCTGTTGTAATAGGATTACATTGCTTATTAGTAGGATATACAGTTTTTAAAAATAGTTCCCAATTATTTTCTAAATTCAATATACAAACATACACTTCAACAACGTGTAAGTTTCCATTGATATATATCCTTACCAACAATTAGTAGTATAAGAATTCTTGATTTCTGTAGAATTGTGGTTATAGAAATGTCTTTGCATTATGTCGTATTTGTCTTATTTTCGCATTTGTCTTGCTTGATACATTTATGATTATTAGGAATCTCGACACATTTCAAATTTCATATTTGATTTTCTTTTTCCTATTGATGCATATCTTTTTGTATAGTTTGTATACTAACTATTCATCAGCTATATAGATTACAAAATGTATTCCTCCAATTTCAACTTCTATTTGATTTTTGGGGGGTATCTTTTGATGAAAAGATATCAATAATTTTTAATATGTTTGAATTTAAATTTCTCTTCTTTTATGGTTAGCACTTTTCTGTCTTATTTAATAAATCTGACACAACCTTAATTTATTTAGACATTGTCTTGTATCATTTTGTAATAACTTTAAAGATTTATCCTTTCAATTTAATTGTTTAATCAATAGGAAACTGATTTTTTTAAGGTGAACAAACAGGAAATTGTGAGGAGACCAAGCCCCTTTTTAAATTTAATTTTATTTTTTTCCAGCATATTGTGGGAGTACAAATGTTAAGGTTACGTATATTGCCCTTGCCCCCCTCCCCCTCGAGTCAGAGCTTCAAGCATGTCCATCCCCCAGTTGGCGCGCATCACACTCATTATGTATGTATATACCCATCCCCCCACCTGCCCGACACCCGATAAATGTTATTCCTATATGTCCACTTAGGTGTTGATCTGTTAATACCAATTTACTAGTGAGTACATGTGATGCTTATTTTTCCATTCTTGGGATATTTCACTTAATAGAATGGGTTCCAGCTCTAGCCAGGAAAATACAAGAGGTGCTATATCACCATTGTTTCTTATAGCTGAATAGTACTCCATGGTATACATATACCACATTTTATTAATCCACTCATTATTGATGAGCACTTGGGTTGTTTCCACATCTTTGCAATTGCGAAGTGTGCTGCTATAAACATTCGAGTGCAGGTGTCTTTTTCATAGAGTGACTTTTGTTCTTTTGGGTAGATGCCCAGTAATGGGATTACACCAGATACAAATAATTCACCTAAAATGGATCAACAACCTAAACATAAGAGCCAAAAGTGTAAAACTCTTACAAGAAAACATAAGTGCATATAATTATGATCTTGGATTAAACAATGGTTTATTAGATAAGAAATCAGAGGCATAAGCAACAAAAGAAAAAATAAACTACACATCATTTAAATTAAAACTTTTTGTTTGAAAAGACACCACAAAGTCAGTTAAAAGTCACCCCATTGAATAGTAGAAAATTTTTGCAAATCATATATCTGATAAGGAACTTCTAGAATATATAAAGAACCATTATAGCTCTATTTTTAAAAAATCATTATAATAAAAAATAAAAATAGCCAAAGGAACTAGATAGGTATTTCTCCAAAGAAGATGTACAAATGAATAATAAGCACATCATAAATGCAGTAACTATGGAAAAAGGCCTGGGATTTTCTCT
This sequence comes from Cheirogaleus medius, assembly GCA_008086735.1. Lineage (NCBI taxonomy): Eukaryota > Metazoa > Chordata > Mammalia > Primates > Cheirogaleidae > Cheirogaleus > Cheirogaleus medius. The sequence goes on from VBSM01002937.1 coordinate 27,549,195, forward strand.
ATGGTTAAACATAAGATTGGCCATATGATAAAGCAGTTTCATTCCTAGGTATATACCAAAGAGAAATGAAAACATATTCACACAAAATCTTGTACACAAATGTTCATGACAGCATTATTACTATTGTAACCAAATTGTGAAAACAATTCAAATGCCTATCAACTGATGAATCAGTAAATAAAATGTGGCATATCTATAAAGGGGAATATTATGTGGCAATTAAAAAGGCATGAAGTACTGACACATGATACAACATGCATAAACCTTGAGATTTTTATTCTAAGTGAAAGAAGCCATAAATTATACCCTTCAGATGGATAAATTGCATGATCTGTGAATTATATCTCAATAAAGTTGTTAAAATATGTTTATATATATCTTATATTTGTATTGCTATTTTAAATGGTGTTTCATTTTGAATTATGACTACTATTTGTGCTTTTTAATAAAATGCGTATTAACTTTGTATATTAATTATTTCAAGATTGTACTGTCATTTGAATTTATATTACAGTTAAATACTTAGTGAGTACTTCAATATTGGAAGGTTTTATAAAGGAAAAATGTTTGTTTGTATCCTTTATCTCATAATTTAGGTGTGTCTAAGAAAATTTTTAATTATCTCCAAATTGTCAGAGCAAAATTCCGCTTCTCCATAGACCATTGTGAAAAGGAAGCCCTTGATCTCCTCCCTGCCTATGGTCTAGAAGCTTAACACCTTGCACTGTGTGCCTTGGGATCCCCAGAAACAAATCTCACGGCTGCCTGTAACCAGGGTAATGGCAACACAAAAGGGCCCCTGACTCTGTGGCCGTCCCTCACCCCCAGAGGTCTATTCCCACAGAGCTAATTCTATCTCTGTATCCCATTTGCTTCTAAATTCAGAAGATTACTCATGGTTATCCATCAGCAAAATGTCCTTATAATCTCCTCTTTGAACTTTACCTTCACTTTGTTGTCTATCTCTAACAAAGACTTCCCTTGAATCTTTTCTGTTTGCTTTTTCCACCTTTACCTTCATCTCCAGATAGATATCCATCTATCTGAAATGAAGAGGTATTGTCCAGTCATTTACAGACTCACAGACCATCTTCCATGTAGCTTGAAAGTTTTAGTTCCTGAGTCATTGTTGCTCTCTCTAACATTACTCATATCTTAATTTTTGGTCACTGAAGTATCCTCTATATGATCCTTCCAATAGTATGGCCTCTCAGGTTTTTTAAATCCATTGCTCCAATAAACTTGTCTTTCCATCTGCTAAAGTTATTCATATTGTTGATAGTCTCCCTATCTTGTTATCAATAAATGCAGACCTTCCTTTAACCCAACTGCAAGTATCTCACACTGAACACCATCTCCAACCTTCATGTTCACTCTTTCTACTAGTTCATCTTCAGTAATCCTCCTACCCTGATGTAATCTCCAACTAATTTAACCTTCACTAACTCACCGTCTTCTTGTTTTTATTTCCCTGTGATCAACTGCTCTCTTGTATAAGTCTTAATTCTTTGCATCTCTCTTTCTTCATCTAACTTCCTTAATGACAAAGTTTCTTCAGCACATATACAGTACAATGAACAGAAATAGTATTTTCTTTGTAAAGAAGTTATTTTCCAAGTCTTTCTAATATATCTGGCTATAGCACACTCCAGAGTAGCTATGGAGATTTATCTGATGTCTGCCTCATCCTGAGGCAACATTCTCCAAAGATGAAAAGATAGGTGAGGTGACATATAGCTCAGTTTTTGGCATACTGAATTTCAAGTGAATTTCACCTTATTTAGATTTCCATTTATTTAATATGTATTGATGCTTTTCATTTACCAGCCCTCGTTTAGTTGCTGAAAATACAACAATAAGCAAAACTAATAAGCTTCAATGTCTTTTGAAGTTAAAAGCCTGCTGCAAGGAGAACATAAAAATTAAATATACCAAATAGTAAGGTAATTTAAGATGGTGAGGAATACTATGATGGAAAAAAATCAAGATGGCATGAAAAAGAGAACTGGTTGGGAATTGTAACACAGATAGAGGAGTCAGAGAAAGCTTTTCTAAGCAGGTTAGAGTTGTTTGATATCCAAAAGACATACAGGTTTTCTCATCAGTGCTCCTGGAGAAGCTCCCGTTGCTGAGCACTGGGATTGGAGAATCGTCCACATGCGCAAGCACCAGTGAGAAGGCCAGCCTGACCGCAGCGCGATGAAGGCAGGGGAAAATGACCATGGCCATGAACTTATGTGTTGTCATTTTTACTATATGAATGAGATTTAATAGAGGAGAAAAATCTCAAAATATACATATACATACCTATACACACACACACACACACACACACACTTTTCTTTCTATTCAAATAACACTTGTCTTTCTATTCAGACTTTTTCTATAATTGTTTCCATTGAAAAACCTAATCAAGTATCTGATACCCTTCACTTTGAACAATTTACCAAGCTCTTTGTCTGGCTTTCAAGTTTCTGTACGAACTTTTATTATATTTCTGAGAATAGACATAGGTTAGTCTCAGATATTGACAACATTCTTTCAATTTATTTTCTTTTGATTAAAGCTTCTCTTTACACTTCTAATTGAGTTCTACCATTTCAAATATTGAATCTTTCTAACAAGCTTTATCTTTTATTACTTTTTCTAGGAAATACCATATAATTTGTATTGTTCCATAGCGCTTTATTTGAGAGTACTACCTGAAATATGATAGAAACTATCATGTCATCTGTCATATAAATACAGAAATTTATTCTCTCAGTACTTTTTGGTATTGAAAATAGTCATTTTTCTTGATTGTACAAGTAAGCTACCACAACATAAAAAGAAACTCAAGCAATATGAAGAAGTATAACAAAAAGTAAACATCATCTCAAATCACATTTTAATGTAGTAACACAAGTCTCACTGTGTGTGTGTTTGTGTGTATGTATACAATCATGTATCATATTATAACTACACTTTGGTCAATGATGGACCACATATATTACAGTGGTCCCATAAAACTATAATAGTTCATTTTTATTGAACCTTTTCTGTGTAAATACACAAATAATTGTGTTGCCATCGCCTATAGTATTCAGCACAGTACCATACTGCACAAGTTTGTAGCCTAGGAGCAAGAGGCTATGCAATAAAGCATAGGTGTGTAGTAGGCTATACCATCTATGTTTGGTAAGTACATACTGTGATGTTCACACAATGACAAACTAGTCTAAAAATGCATTTCTCAGAACATGTCCACATCGTTAAGCAATGCATGACTATATTTATAAAATGAAAACATACTATGCATGAGGTAATTTTATCAACATATATAATTGGTATCTTTCCAAATCATTAAATATAGAGTGCCATAATCATTTAACAGCTGCTTAATTATCTCCTATAAATATTTATAATGATTGATTTAACCAGCCCTCTATGTATGAATAGATTTTCTCAAATCGCTTATAATATGAATAAACTATGGTTATGGTGATTAAACTCCATGTATATAGTATATTGCATATATCATTTGGATAAGTTCCCAGCAGTTGTTTGGCTCGGTGAAACACTAAATTTTGTCTTAGGCAATAACTAAAGTTGGTTTACTTATGATACACAGTTACTTGAGTATACCACTAATATACTTGAGTTCAATTGCACTCCCAGCAACATTGAGTGAAATATTTCTCCACCCTCTTAACCGAAGTTGGCTACTCCAACCTCTCAATTACTTGCATTAATTGCTAATTTAAAATATACAACTGTAGATTAATTTGATTAGGTATGTTTTTGATTGCTAGTGAAATTGTGCAAATTTCCATGAATTTATTAATCACATATATTTCTATTTTTCAATACAAATGTTTAAAACTTTTGCTTATTTTTTAAGTTTTAATATTCATTATTATTCACACTATTTTATGTTGGGTGTTTGCTCTTTCCTCATAGTGTTGCAAATATTTTCCCAGTCTTAAATGTGTTATGTAAATTTTTATCAAGTTTTTATGTTATGCAAATTTAGTATTTATGTTTAATCAAAACTGTTCTATCACATATATTTCTATATAATTTTTAAAAGTACATGTAATCCAAATGATTCATTTTCCAATATTTTAATAAATTTCTTCCATTATTGTCTTCCATTTTTGTATTTGCAAATTAAAATGGACTAGGATTTTTTTTGAAAGAACAATAATGAAGTGGAAATGTATAGTGCAACCACAAGTGGAGAACTATGGGTTATGTTCTTTAGAAAATATGAGCCCTTATCTCATTTCAGGTAATTTAAGTTTTATTCTCTATTTCAAGTTGCTTTTTAGTTCATTTTGGTTGTAAGCAGAACAGGAGGATGCCTAAAAATGGATTTTTACAAAGTCATCTGTCTTAACAGTCTTTATGTACAGGGTGACATTCACAATATTTAAGAAGCAGTAATCAGTCAGAGCAAATGCTGGCTGGTCTTAAGGAAGAGTCTGGGGGTAACGGCTGCCAGGACAGGGCTCGACCTTTATTGTTTGATGGTAGGGAGGCCTTGGGAGCGCCTAGGAAAAACTGCATGGCTAGGGTGGCCCAGGGTGGAGAAGAGGAAAGCACTCAGGAGACCACTATGAAAACATTTCAATGTCTTACCAAGCACTATACATATCACATACCGAAATATAGCAGCTGAATAGCAGACTGTTCCTTCTCAATTTTCTAATTTCATGGGGATATAGAGCTAAAGTACTACATTTTTGTTTAAATTCAAAATTTAAGCCTGCTACTGTTTATATCAAACACATAATTTACATTTCATCCAAGTAATTCTATTTTGTTATTACAAGTAATTTTTTGGGAGGGGTGGCAGAGATAGGGTTTTTTAAATTTATTTATTTATTTTTTTTTTTACTTCAGCATATTATGGGGGTACAAACATTAAGGTTACATACATTGCCCTTGCCTCGCCTCCCCCCTAAAGTCAGAGCTTCAAGCGTGTCCATCCCCCAGGTGGTGCGCATCACACTCACTATGTATGTATATACCCGTCCCCTCCTCCCCCTCCCACTTGCCCAACACGCGATAAATGTTTTTGTTGGTTTTTTTTTTTAACATTTTGGTTACATTTTATATCTTTGCCTCTCCCTAGCAAGGGTTAGAGGTATGCCCTTCCCCTCCACAATGCTCACCACACCCCTCAGATGTGGGTCTACCCCCACAATCCCCGAATCCCTGACGAACACCACCACCCTTTGAGCACCAGAGTGTTAATCGGTCAGTACCAATTTGATGGCGAGTACATGTGGAGCCCATTATTCTGATCTTGTGTCACCTCACTTTGGATAATGGGCTTAAGTTTAATCCAGGATAATATAAGTGGTGCTAGCTCGCTGTCATTTCTTAGAATTGAGTAATATTCCACTGTAAACATATACCAAATTTTAATAATCCACTCATGAATTGTCGGACACTGTTACAAGTAATTATGACTTGATTTTTCTATGTTATTTCTAAGGATAATAAGTAATCAGTTGACTGCATCAACCAATTATTTTTGAAAGTGAAAGGGGTTATTAATATACTTTCATTATTCCCACATGTATATATTAGTAACTTCTTTTATATGAAAATCAGACTATAACTAATCCCTAGTAAACAAACCACTGAAATTGGGAAGATAAAGGAACAAATAATTTAATTAAAAAATTCAAATGGTTAGCACCAAAATAATATTCAAATATTAAACCAAAATATTCAGTTTTTCCAAAGGATGTGAATCAACCAATATTAAATATATACACTTGACCTGATACTTTGTATGAATGAAGTGTTTGAGTAATGAATAGTACAACTGCTCATGAAATTAATGGTCATTAAATGTGTCCAATATGTGTTGATTTGGTGTCTTTGGAACGTATTTTGTGTCTTTGTCTCAACAACAAACACAGCATAGAAAAATGTTTTCTTTCAATCAGATTATTTTTAATTATTGAGGAGACAAAGAAAAAAATCACATTTCTCAAAGTCAAAATTTTGTCTAATTCTTAATTTATTTTAAAGAACTAAACAATTATATGCCTAGGTTGACATAGATATAAAAGTAATAATGTTTAAAAAATAATGACAGTTTTCTTTGTATTTTCCCATCTAATATAAAATTTGATCTTCGAAACAACTTTGGGAGGCAAACAGGACAATTTATTATCACCGGTTTTCAAATAAAAAGCATCTTCTAAGGTCAAAAACTTGGAAAATGGCAGATGAAGACCTGCATTGATGTATTCTGTCTAATTTTTCTGTAATCTGTTCAATTCACTATTTTTATTTTAAGCTATGCCTTATCTAAACACTAAAAATAGAAGTTGGATCAATTTTTAGATGAAATTTATTTCTTAATATCTAATTCTGACATTTGTTCTGGTATTTTATATAATCTATCATTGAATTTAGATCAACTACATATAGATTATAGATTCAAGTAAAGTCAAATACTATTTCTAAATCTCACTTCATTGATTTACAAAATAAGGGTTATTACCTCATGATGTGACTAAATGGTTTACCTTATGCAAAGTTTTTAGAATAGGTTCTGGGACAAATTAATGTATGTAACTGTCAAATGATTGTTGCAATAAGAATGGCTTTCAAAACAAGTAATTATGTAACACTGAGGATCTGTTGAACACAGGGTTAAACAGTCTTACATCTGGCATTTATTTGTAACATTTGTCAGATGTAACACCTGCTGAAATTGCTATTACATAGATACCATTTTAGATTTAGGATTTGAAATTGCCAGGTCAATTTTTTAACCTCTAAATCCTAAACTTTGATGGCTACTTTTCTTCAGGAAAAAAATTACATAGATTCATTGAATGTGCTGCAGCCTGTAAATAAGCTAGGGCTATTCCATGCAACTTTCTTTCTTTGATTTGATTTCACTTGTAGACTCTTTCACTCTTACCCTTCCAGCACACTTATTAATAGCACAGGCCAATTATTTCTTCTTTTAAATCTTTGAGAACAGCTTTTGAAATAGCAGGTAGAGTATATTTTAATAAGAAAAATAAATGATGTTAATATATTTAGAGGCTCCAACAAATATGGTTAACATCAAAAGGGTTTGTTCTGGTTCTTTTTCAAAGCCATGAACAAAACTTACGTTCTAATATTCTATGTATGATGAAAATATAATAATTATGTACTGCATATGAATGTGTCTTTAGCATGTTGTTAGCTAAAATAAACTAACTTTCCCTCTATTCATGAGCTATTTCGATAGTGATCACACTCAGCTGGCATGCAGTTAAGTGGACTTTGATGTCTAAGACCTCTGCTATTGTCTGCAAGCCGGACTAACTGAATCTGGAAGTAAGGTAAGACACTTAGACAAACATCGATATAACTACTAGAAACTAGAGTAAGGCACGTCTTCCAACAATGGGAATTTGTAAACAGGAAGCAGCTAGGGCAACAACAGGATGAAACAAAGTGCCATTCGGTCGCCATCCCCCAAACGCTGAGCAGAGACATTAAGGGAGTAAGTAAACAGGTCGCTCCTCACTTAGTTGGCCCAGGCCAGTAACAATTCCAGCTATTTGCCTATGTCCTCTCAGGATTCGTTTCTTCTCTGTGATCTGTTTTGCTTTACGGAGGCTGGTATCCCAAAACTATACTTCCAAAGCTCTCTTGCCAACTGCTGTCTGATTGTTTTGTGCATGGGATGCACCGGTGGAAAGGGAGCAACCCTTTTGCTGCTTCTGTTGGGTGCTTATTTTTTAGATTGACAGGGACTTTTTCCTCCCCATTTAACGCGTTAAAGATCTCTGCCTTCTGCCTCCCTCATTTGTGTTGGGAAGCTAGCCAGCGGTCTACTCACTGGTCTTTGTGTCATATGCCTATTTCCTCTGGTCGCTTTAAATCTTTTCTCTTTATCTGCATTCTCAGCAGTTTAAACATAATGTGTCTAGGTACTGTTTTCCTTGTATTTATTCTGCTTTGGGTTCATTCAGTTTCATGGATAAATAGGTTGATATTTTCATCAATTTTGGAAAATTCTCAGCCAGTATATTTTCAGATACTTTTAAGCCTCGCTCTCTGTCTCTTCTCTGTGTAGCCTCCAGGCGCACGCGCGTTAGGCGGATCCTGCTCTACAGACGTCAGATGCTGTTTCACTTCATTTCTCTCTCTGTTTTTCTATATCAGATTTAGTTCAGATAATTTCTCTTTATCTCTCACCAAATGTATTGATTCTTTTCAGTATGCTCTTGCTGTACCTAATGAATTCTTCATTTCTGATATTGCATTTTTCATTTTTAGCATTTCCTATTGTTTCTTTTTTATAATTTCCATCTCTCCCTGATGAAACTTCCTATGTAATGAAGGCTTTTCACTTTTTCAAGTAGGTCAGAGTTATTTTTGCATCCTTGTCTAAGGGGAAAAAACGAAAAGAAACACCATCTGGAACTTCTGGACCTTTTCTTGTTCTCTTGGTACATTCTCATTCCCTGTTTTCCATCTTATCAAGGGTCACATTTTATTGCTTCTCAACATGTCCTGAACTTCTTTTTTTATGACAGACATAATACATATATATATATATGATGCCACACACACAGTGTAGACCCATAGCTGGAGAACATTTTTTGTAAAGGGCCAAATAGTAAGTACTTTAGGATTTGCAGGCCATAGGTCTCTGCCAGTGTTACTTAACGCTGCTGTGTAGCACAAAAGCAGCCTCAGATGATATGCAAATGAATAAGGGTGGCTGTGCTCCAATAAAGCTTTATTTATATACACTAAAATTTTGATGTTATGTAATTTTGATGTCTTGTGAATGTTCTTTTTAATTTTTAAGCACACAATTAAGTAAAAATAATTCTTAGCCAACAGGTCATACCACAACTTTACCACAAGCCAGAGTTTATTGACCTCTGGCATAGTTTAATAAAAATAATGTTTACCCATATAAAACAGTGTGCTTTTTCTTCTTTCAGGCTGCTAGTATAGATCTGAGTAATCTAATATATACTGAAAATGGGTCTTGAATTTGCTTTAACTTTAGCTACCTCGAGTGTACTAATAGTTTCAAATATTTTGAAGATAAGATCAAGACTTTGCCTTAAGAAATCTGGAATTTTAGCATCAGTAAGACTTCAGAAATTTCTTATGTTTTTCAGCAAAACTATAGTTTCCCAACCTATGGAATAATTTCTCTTCTTCATACCTTGACTGTAGTTTTTTGGGTTAGAAAGTTCTTGATCTTCATTTCTTTCCAAACTGTGGCAGGATCATTGTAATGCACATGCTGAAGGCCAAGAATGCCTTATAAAGAGTTCTCTCATCTCTCCTGAACCCACTCCAGCTTTGGTTTATTCCACCTCTCCACTCAGTGAAGGCTTGGGAAAGTGTTGATGGGCACTGCAGACACACTTTGAGGTTGGAGGTCTTTGGGATTCTAATACGTCATACAGGCCACGTGAATCCATTATAAACGTCTTAAAATTACTCTCAATTTCTCCTTACCTCCATCTAGTGTGAATCACTCTTACTCTTTCATTCTGCCATGATGGAAGTTATCACAGTCTCTTTTCTTCCAAGGGAGTTTGTTACTTACTGGAATTTTATTTTAAGTTTCTAAGTCTCTGAAAGATTTTGAAAAATCTATGATTTTTCTTTTTCTTTTTTTCTCTCTCTCTCTCTCTTTTCTAGTTTGCCCAGCTTCTTCTCTTGTATAGAGTGGGAGCAACAATGTTTTGCAACTTTCTCTATCTTAAAAATAAATAAAAGCACACATTTAATGATTTTAACCAGAGGAGTATAATTCTTAGACTTTTATTTTTAGTCAATACTAGCCATAGTGTGAGAAAATGAATAAGGGGCACTGGATCTAACAAAGAATATTAAGATATGGTTTAAAGCTATGGCAAATGGGATGAGTAAAAGTACATAGATCAGAGATATATTCAGGATTTGAAATAACTAATTATATAAACATTAGGTAGTAGAACATGTAACTCCAAAATCAAAATAAGAAGGTCATAACTTTTATCTAAATGTATGTATATTTATGGATAAAACTTGTTCATATATAGCACTTGAACTCTCCAAGAATTAAATATAGGGAATTAAAATTTATTTATTCAAAAACCCAGATATTTTAGCATTTAAGAACCAGATAGATTTTTAACAATTTTTAAATTGATTTGTAAAGTTATTTTCTAAACGTATTTTAAACCTGCTTGTAAATATTTACAAGCAGGTAGGAATATGTCATAGTACATTTTCTCCTTTAAATTTATAAAATTATAATTATGTATATCTTAATGCCTCACAAATATTATGAATTTTTTTTCTGATTTTTTATATTTAGCTTAAGTCAGGCCTTTAAAGGCCAATATTCTTATTTTCAAGCATGTTGACTAAACTGGTTACTTTTAAAGAAGTATGGGGCATTTACTATTTCTTATTTCAAAATATTAAATAATTGGCCTAGTGTCTTAATATCATAAACCATTAATTCTCAATAGTTCAATACATTGATGATATAACACTAAAAAGAAAAAAGTATCAATTATATTTTTCTCCTAAGTACCAAGTGTTTTTGTTATAGATTATTAAAAGTTTTAGTTAATTTAGCCTCTAAATACCTTCAACTGATAGTCAACATTATAATTTAAAATTGTTTTATAAACTAGTTTTAGGTAATACTCATAAAAACCCCAAGGCAAATCAGACTTATTACTCCATTTTATGGATTAGGAAATTTACTAAAAGCGGGAAAATGCCTTGCCTTAAGTGGAATATTGATTTAGTGGCAAAATAAGCTACTAAACTCAAGCCCTCAGGCATTGCTTATTTCATTATGCAACAAAAATCTCTATTTGCTTACATTTTGCATGGAATAAATTTAGATAATGTATACTGCTAGGTATATATTAGTTTAAAGAAATATTCATTGTCAGAATAAACACTAATCTCTTTAAAGAATGAATAAATAAATCACTACACTGCAATAGTTTATCAAGGGATATACGGTTACAGAATCTGAAAAATCTTAATTTCTCCTTTTAAAAAGGTGGGAGGAGAAGCTGTGTGAGGAGTTGGCAGAGGGAGAACCTGCCTTACTCTAGTTAAGACAAAAACACCAATAAACAGCGATGTTCAGTCTGAAATTCAAAGAGAATCTTTGATATAGCACTTAATATGATATACTTTAAAAATTGCCCTTTGGATTATGCAGTAGATGAAAGTAATTTGATACTTAGAATTATGGAGAGAGATGTAATTAACATGCTATAACTTTGTCATGAGCAATATGAAAAAATATTGTAAAAATCCATAAAAAATTTCAGATGCCAGTATTCAAATCTTACCTTTGTCCATGTACTGTTAAATGTTTATACAGCTAAAGAAAAAAAAAGACACAAAGTTGTGAGCACTTGGGCCCAAAACAGGTCTTTATCTATAATTTTTGTAGGCTTGCAAAGTCCTTTGGCAAATAGTCTCTTCAAAACTTTTCCTCATTCCTCAAGCCAAATCCAATTTCTCACCCCATCACACAGAAAATGGGAATACCCACCAGCATTTCCCTCAGTTTTCCACCCTGGAAAGCATAAGTATTAACCATCCTACCCTATAGGTGGCCTTTGTTTTCCAGTCTAAATCTCAGTATAACAAATGCTTCTCCACCCAAGGCTTAATTCTTCCACCAGTGCTGTGCACACAGGCTGTTGTATCACTGTAGGAAGTATGACTCGCCAGCATCCTCTGTTATATAAAAACACCATTTTCTTTCATTATCAAAAACAAAAATAAATTATCCCACCACTCTGCTTTGTCAGTTTATTATCACCTCTCTTTACTTTCCTTAAGCTTCCTGGAAGTTTTGCTTTTGAAAGTCAGAGGTCTTTATTCTCCCTGGGCTTATTGAAGTATAATTGACAAATAAAAATTATATACTTAAAATGTACAACATGATATTTTAATACATGTGTACATTGTGAAATGGTTACCATAATCAAACGAATTAAAACATCTACTACCTCACACAGTTATCTTGTGTGTGTGTGTGTGTTATGAACATTTAAGATTTATTCTCTTAGCAAATTTCAATTATTACAGTATTGTTACAGTATTATTATTAACTATTGTCACCATGCTGTGCCTTGGATCTCCAGAACTGATGCATCCTGCATAACTAAATCTTTATACTCTTTGAACATCTTTCCCAGAGTTCTTGATTGCAAGTAACAAAGACAAATTCTGGCTGTGTCATGCAAAATTGAAAACTCTTGGGAAGAAATAGGAAGCTTTCAGAATTGAGAAGAGGTGGAAGCTCTATAAAACAAGTAGCAGGAGTACTTTGTCCAGGATATCAGCTCTGCTCTTTGTGGACACTTGACTATATCTCTGTCTTGGCCATGGTTACATGCTTTATTCCTTCTGGTGGAAATGTATTTTAAAACATCCTTTTGTTGTGTGTGTGCCATTTGTATCAGTTACCAGACCTCAGACCGTGAACTTGTGCCTTGGCTGCCTCAAGCACTGAGAAAAAAAAAACATCTACTGAAGTTACAATTGTGGTTCCAAACCAAGTCTCCCTAATATTGCAGAGGATGGATACATTCTTTAAAAATGGGGAGGGGTAGACAAACCTTTATGTCTTAGTCCATTGGGGCTGCTATAACAGAATATCATAAGCTGGGAAACTTATAAACCACAGAAATTTATTTCTCACAGTTCTGGAGGCTGGGAAGTTCAAGAACAAGGCATCAACAGATTTGGTGTCTGGTGAGATCCTGCTTTCTTATAGATGATACCTTCTCACTGTGTCATTGTATGATGGAAGAAGCAAACAAACTCCCCAAGGCTTTCCTTATAAGAACATCAATTTCACTCATGAGGACACTGCCTTCATGACCCAATCACTTCCCAAAAGCTCTACCTCTGAACGCCATCATTTTGGGGGTTAGGTTTCAACTTATGAATTTTGGGGTGCTGGGGGAAAGGAAACATTCAGACCATAGCAACTTAGTACCCAGTTGTTGTTTTTTTATCACTGAATCTACTTGTCAATTGTATTCCTTATTTCTAAATGCAGTACCAGATGGCTATATCTTACCACCATCCTGCTCAAATTGTTTCTCTTAGTGTTACCAATGATCTTAGAATTTGTAAATACAATGAATACTTTTCAGTGTTCTTAACATTTGACTTTCATCAGTATTTGTTAGAATTGAATGACAACCATCTGTTTGAAACTCGGTTCCTCTAGCTTTAGTGTTTTCACTTATTCCTTTTTCTTTTTCTACTTTATGAACATTTTAAAATTTCATTTTTCTCCACATGCTTCTTCAGTATTGTAGTCCCTCAGTGCTATGCTTTTGCTCTCTGTCTTCCTTACTTTGCATAGTGTATCCTTGGGTGGCTTCATTTATTCCTATAATTTCATTAATGTTGAATCATTTATTCAAATGATCACATATTTATTTCTAGTCCAAGTCTCTCTTCTAATTTTTATATTCTTTGTTTAATTGTATAATCCTAAATCTTTCTCATATTTCAGTCCTCAGCTTAAAAATTTCATGTCCTCAAAGAAAAATGTTCTAATGTTCCCATCTTTCTCTCTTACTGAATTACATATTTATTTCAAAGTTTTTATCAGAATTTATTATGATAAACATATATTTCTGTTCCAACACCATGCACATGTTCATAAAAAAACCTTTTATGTGAAACAAAATTACACTCTGTAAATCACCAGGGAAATGTATAAATTTGTAACCAGAGTGCTGAAACAAACAAACAAACAAACAAACCAAAACAATAAAAAGAGTGCAGACTCAGCATCATGATCAGTTGATTCCTTGTAGTGTTAAACCTTGTGACTTGAATCTTTCTCTTTTGAGATAGGTACCTGATGGCTTTTATTTTCAATACCGATCAGTTTTAGCAAAATTAAAATTCAAATCCAAGGTGTAGACATTTTCATCAATTTCTTTTTAAATACAGAGGAAAAAATATTTATAGGTTTTTCATCTGGACTCTAAATCAACAGCCTAAGCAAACTACTACTTGCATTGATATAAAGAGCCTCTATATGATTTTAAGCTTTTTCTTCAGGCTTTTCCTTAGATTGTAAGAAAGTTTGCCTTTGACCTCTTCAAAACATGGACATGGCGGTGGGGAGGTAGAACATGTATGGACCAAAAGCGCTTACATTATTTTGGCATCACTAAACGCCTGAGCTGCAAACATTTAAAAACCCACATTTCCTGCAGTACAGCATGTGCTTTTCCATTGCTCTCACTTGTTTGCAGTCTCCACACAAGCAGGAAATTTCTTTGTTTGCCAGTATTCACTTGTGGTTTTTCAGTGCTTGGACCACTTAAGAAACTGAACTTGATACTATATGAAGTAGATGAATAACTAAAATCTTATATTCTCTATTTCAGATAATGGCATCTCCCTTTTTAGTTCTATTTTGAGGACAAATGAAAATGTCCTCATAATTTCTAGCCCACACATGCACAACTCTGCCAGTAATCCCTTTGATTTCAATCTACTTCTTTTAGAACAATATTCCATTTAGCTACATGTTCTTGTAAAACTGCAAACCAGACAGTGTTACAAATTCTTTAAAACTTCTTAGAGGATCTCTATTTGCCTGCTTCATGAAATAGATGTATCCTTTTTACAAGATTGCCCATAATCTAGACAGTGTCTATTTCTTAAACTTCACTTCGTGCCACTCTGTTTTACTGCTGTATTAATCCTTCTAATGGAACCAAATTGGGATAATACAAATACCCTGCCATTCATTCCCTTCTCATCTCCTAGCCTCCAATAACTATTGTTCCTATATATTCTTTAAGATCTCACTCAGAAGCTTCCCCTGCCCATGCCTGTCCTGGTTAGTTGCCCCTTGATTTTCTCAAAACTTTTGTTCATATGCTTATCACTGTGATTGGTACTTTGTATTATAATAATAGATAATAACATATGTCTGTTTGGTTGCCTCTCTCCCATCATCAGACTGTGGAATGATTCTTACTAATGTTTGTATTCTCAGATACAAAGTCATGAGAATAGAGCCAGTAAACAGTGTTTGTTTAATTAACAATTAACATAAACTAACAATATACTTTCTGGGGCATCTTGATGCTAAATCTATGTGTTAGTCTTTAGTTACACTTCTAAATTCCAAATCATATTTTCAAATGCCTTGATATAATATTTATCAGTAATTAGCACCTCAAGATCTGTGTTCTCGCTATCCTTTCTACATGGACTTTTTTCCCAGATATCCACATAACTCCCTCACTGCCTTCTAAACTCTGTTCAAAATTCTTTTTAGCATAAGAGACCTTTGAATTCCCACATAAAATACCACTCTTTATCTCTCTCACTCTCTCCTCCTTTAATCTGCCATATTTTCTTCATTTTACTCACCACCACTAATTATTATAGTTTTGATTCTTTGTTATATGCCAAACTAGATTGAAAGCTCCATGTAAATGAATAATTTATTTTTCTCACTGTTATATACTCAGTTTTGCTAAACATGTTAGTGCAAGCATGCTCTTAAATATTAAAGGAAAGGAGTAGAAAGTGAAAGGCCTCCCTTAATTCTCGTTTATGCCAGACTCACTATACAACTTTTCCTTACAATTTTGAAGTGTGAAGTTTTATACTTTCCCCGTATCTAACACCTGATACTTGTGGTTTAAATTCATCAATGTGCCAAGAAGATTTCAAACGCATGCAAGTCCAAAATTTAACTTATATATGTTTGCTTACCTTGAAACCAACTTCTATAAAGTTAATAAAAGGCCATAAGGTGGTAACTTTGGTAGCGGCTTGAACTCTGCAAAGGTATAGGCATAGTTTATATATATATGTATAAACTGTATATAAAACCAGCCATTTGTTCCCTAGTTTGCTTTACTATAATTGCTTACTTCTCGGGAGTCAGATAGCTGATGGTCATCATGAAGATTCTTAGCATTCTTCATTGCTTCCATAGATAATATCACCCTTGTGAAACCTAAGGCTGGTCTTTGAGATCTCTTCCAGACACTTCATTCTGGTGGACCAGACCAGTGGCCCATACCAAGGAACCAACTCAACCGGTCTTGTGACCTGGGAACTGAATCAGCACAAGAAGACAATTTCTGCTTCCCAATCCCATGAGTTCATTCCCTAACCAATGAGCAGATCCAATTCTCTAGCCCTTTAACCAGCAAACTGTCTTTAAAAACCCAGGCTCCAAAATTCTCAGAGAGATGAATTTGAGAAATTCTTCTTATCTCATTGCATGATGCCCTGAGATATTAAACACTTTCTCTGCTGTAACCCTATTGTCTCCATGTATTGGCTTCATCTTGAGCAGTGGGCAATGGATCTGCTTGGGCTGTAACATTCTCCTTCCCACCGCATGAACTCTTCTATTGCCATCCTTATTTCTCTTCAATAACACTGTTCTTGAAGGCACCCAGAAGGAAACCTTGGAGAATGTCCCTGCTGGTATTCCTGATAAGCCCACATCTCATTTCTTGCTGATGAAATATATACTTAAATATCTCTAGTCAAGTGGAAAACAAAGCATTAGCAAATATTTGGTATTGGATACTAGGCAAAAATTTAAACTTGGGATTATTAATAGAAGTTCCAATAGAAAATGAGATGATCTGTGGCATATGGAAGGAACTGTAAGATAAGCCTCTTGATTTTAACTTTTTCTCTTTAAATTTGTGTTCATTTTCCCAAGTATGGTTATCCGAGATGGCACCAAAAGAATGGCCCATCTATCTCCTGTCAGCTGCAGGCCAAGCAGAGAGTCGCCCATGGATGGGCATTCTCTCTCCAGGAAGCAATGCCATCCTCTGTCGACATGTAGCCTAATCAACTTGTAGCTCTATCATCTTCCATGAGGAGTATAAAAGGAGTGGAAAGAAAGGCTGAAAGATGTTCTTCATGATCCTGTTCCAAAACAGGCAAATATAGAAAAGTGTGAGGAGAAAAAATGCTTGACCCCACGCAAATAAATGCAATAGTCCCTAGATTTTAGTTCTCTTTTAATCCACTGGTCTTACTAGTCAATCTTAAGGTCAACCAGTATGTAGATCCCCTCAGAGGAAAAGCCTGGCTAGTTACCCAAGTAGTCATGATCTGCCCACTTCATAAGATGAATTTTATAATAACCACTATTGTTTCTTTAGTTTTTTTTTCTTCTCGGAAAAGTAAGAAGGGCAATTATGCCTTAGCTTTCATAAGCCTCTGAAACAGAACAAGATGTTAATGAACTTCAAGGCCACACTGTAAACTAGACCAAAAAAGAAAACATCGTCTCTTCTCTGCCAGATTATCTAATACTACTAATTAAGACTTATACAATGGATTCAAACTAAAGAAGAAAGAATGGCCCAAAATTAAATATAAACCCCTTCCCAATATTATATCCTCTAATGGAGTTAATGTTTAAAAATTCAAAGGAACAATTCATCCTATACATTTTTATTCAATTTATTCTTAGCTAATGCAATGTCTAATTGAGATCATTAAATATTATATGATTGAACCTTAGAATATTGATGATCTAAAACTAACATGAATATAATTATTATTTTTATAGGTGGATTTGGAGCACCAATCTTTACTTAGTTGGTACCATTTTGCCACCTCAGATTCACATGAAATGCCATATACTATATAAGGTTATAAATACTATTTATAATGTACTCTTTGACTATAGCTTTCTCATCTGTAAAATGGAGATAAATGTTAGTTATTGCACAGTGTGAGCATTGAAAATGAACAAATAAAGTACCTAGCACTGTAGCGGGTCCGTGACAAAGTATGTTCCTTCTCCCCATTTTGTTTTATTTTAATAAATATATAAATTTAAAAATTTTCTAATTTTCATGATCTGGGCTATGAGAGTTTATTACAATAGTTCACTCTTCTTTCTCTCCTGCCCTACAGCCTCTACTTTTCTTTCTCCTCATGTCTATTGAACTAAATAAGATTAGAAGAAACAAAGATTTTTCATTAATAGCTGATGTGCAGCAGGGAAGACAGCCTTCAAAGCCATCAAGTAAGGAAATCGTTTTCCAGGGTTTTAGGGCACAGAGGACAGAAGCAATGATTCTGGGAATCACACAACACTTCAGTCCCTTTGGCATGCAGATTTTGGTAAGACAGAAAACTAGTTGGCATGAGCCGTAACAGAAGGGCCCATGGCCGCCTGCTAAGAAAAAATTTACGTAGTTATTTTTCTGGATGTTAGTTTTAAATTTGGGGTCAGGTAGAACTTTCCAGCATAGGTAAATAAGGTCTCCAAAAACATAAGACAAGAAAATTCTACTCTGTATGCCCTCATATCTGACTTTCTGGTCTTCTTTTTTTTTTTTTTTTTTTTAGTGTCTCTTCACAGTTTTAAATATATATACACACACACTACGCACTTCAAATAAAATAATAATGTGGCTTGTTAGATTTTTATCTGTGTGATTTACTAAAGACAACCTGTGTGATCACCAAAGATAATTTACATAAGAAAGCTATCATAGTTATGGTAATAGTATAGAAAGAATGAAGGTCGTTGTTTAGAACTTAAATTTATGTGTGCCCAGTTCAGTTCACTTTCCAACAGACACTTTCAATCTTTTGAAATTGTTAAAAATAACAACGTAAATGCTTGTACATAATAAAAAATTAGATGCATGCTTGTATGTTTTACCAAACTTCTACAGGAAGAATATCAATATATGATAAAACTATGAGGCTATAGTTACTATATTAATAAGCCTCAATTAATTTTAAAGCTGTATATATTTTGACATTTCTGAAAATACTTTTAAACTTGTAATATAATTCTTCATATCTGTATATTATATTATAAATGAATATACAGACTCATAATTTCTATAACGTTAAACAGAATGTGTGGGAGTCCATTGATGTGGACTGAGCTCCCGCAGTAGGCCCAACAGACCACACCAGGATGGAGTAATTTATGTTAAAGTTCCACATCATCAAACTGAAACTAAGCTGTTTATCTGACTGTCTGAGGAATCAGAAAAATGAGAAATGATAGACAAATTCCCAAACAGTTCAGGTTCAGTTGGCTTGATAATGAAGTTCTTTTGTTTTAATCCTCATGAAAAATTAAGCCAAAGTAACCCAGTGTCAACCTGTTCTTTGTTTCTGCTTTCTTCAGCCAGTCTCTATCTATAACACCATCCTCCTCTGCTCAGCTCATTGGAATGCTCATTCTGTTTTATAGCATAAAGTGCTACCTCATTCTAGAATTGCAAATAAAGCAAATGAAGATCTTTAAACTAAATCGTTGTAGTTTTGTATTTGACAATAGGGTTTTATTATCAGGGGACCAATCAAACCATCTTATTGAAAAGCTAAAAAACAAACAAATACACACACACACACAAAACAAGGAAAACAAAGGAAAGAAAGAAAATAAGAAAAAAAATATCAGGTGTCTTTGGTTTGGGAGAGATTCTCTCTCTCTTTCTTCCTTTCTTTTCTTTCTTTTCTTTCTTTCTTTCTTTCTTTCTTTCTTTCTTTCTTTCTTTCTTTCTTTCTTCTTTTTTCTTTCCTATATTCCATTAAGGATTTTCTTTTATTTCCTTAAAAAGTGTAACTTTCATGTGTTTGTTATTGTTGCTTTTACACCAGAGCATTCCATAAAATACTGGCTTTTATTATTTGAAGAGTTAATTTTATTCTATAAACATAGTGGGGATATTTTTGTTGTTGTCATTTCCATGGACTTTGAGTAGTACATCTGCTTTCATGCCATAAATTCTAAGACTAAATCGCAGTTTCCTCCCAAGTGGGATGAAATGGATTTGAATTGTACACCGGAAAAGAAAACTGCTGTGCCATTTGTTACAGCTGGCCAACTTTGTTCAATTGAAGCAACAGGGATGTGTTGAAAACCAGGCTGTTTCCATAGGTCATTATGAAGCTCACTTGTGGAGTTGGCAATGGAAAATTTCAAAGAATCCTCCCAGGAAGCATGGATGTTTCAGTACAACCAAGGTAGCAGTTTTCTATATAACCACAGCTAAGCATAGCAAAATTTGTTATCCGAAAAAGAGTTTTAGGGATTATGACCCAAGTTATGTTTGTTATAAAGCTTCAGAGAGTTTTCTTTTGATTCCATTGTTTATTGTTAAGGTAATATAGAGAGAACTATTTTTTAAAATTATTGCATTATAAGGAGTCAAATTTGTTGCAAATAGGTTGATTGGGCAATCTTTGGGAGGAACTAAGGAAAGAAAGAAAGCAAGCATCACTATAAAAAAAAATTAGAGATTCAGAAATTTTTCTTGAAAGGTTTCATTATTGTGGCACCTGTAAAATAAATATCATTTTTTCCACACTCACTGATATTTATTTTGTCTCAAAGACTAAAGTAATCAAAATGTAAGTTAACAACATAACAAAGAATTTATAAGTTTTTACAAAAATCATAGGTTGCTAGTTTGGGTGTGCCAACTGGTGTCTGTTGCATTTCATCAGAGAGATTTGACAGTCTCTAACCATAACAGTCATTAAATGCATTTATTGTTTATTGTTTTAGCTATTTTCAAAATTGTATACCATGAAGATTAATTCAGTGTCAATGACCACATTTTTGAGAAATAAACTTAGGTGAACACTTAAGAAATTAATGAATAAAATTAAAAGAACATTGCTTTCATTGCTTTATAAAGCTCTAATTGCAAAATTATTGGCAAACTTTTTTCTATGTTGCTTCTATTTAATTGTTTCTGTCTTTCTTTTTTTCTGGAAAGCCCTCCCATTACACCACTGTTTGCCTTTTCATTGCCTTTTAGGTCACTGTTCCTCGTCACTAAAGAAGCAGAAAAAAATGGCAACTGGTGCAGTGAGCAGATGGCTAACACAGTCCCCTCCATGCGACTCCTGCTAACCCAGAAGTCTGCTCTAAACTACATGGTAAATAGTGTTTATCATAGGTAGGATCATTATCCCTTTAGCCCTTTCATTAGTTCTTTGACCCCTACAGTTCAGCATTAATGAAACCATAACTTCCCATTCCTAAGGCCTCTGTGCTATTCCACCAGTGTCCTCGTAATGGAGTGTGTGTTTACTGCAGCTACATTACAGAGCTCGTGTTGCGTGCCCCGAGCATCAGCCCCACGCAGTTGTGGGTCTCTGACACACGCTAGCAAAGTTCTGCAATGAACTGTGCTTATTAGAGCCCACCAGGAAGGCGAGCTTCTTAGTATAATTAGCTCCCCTGAGAACAATGGCTGCCTTCACAGCTGGAAAGCTAGAAGAAATTTATTCCAAAGTATGGGAAGCACTGAAAAGGTACCTGTAATTAAGTTTCATTTTTTATTCTTTTTCTTTCTTTCTTTCTTTCTTTCTTTCTTTCTTTCTTTCTTTCTTT